>JAWWLZ010000118.1:5935834-6035490 GCA_035041345.1 Poliocrania exsul | reverse complement strand
ACATACATCACCATTAAATGATATTTTTAGAAAATAAAGGTCTTTATGCCTTGTTTTGAAAAGCTCCAAGGTCAAGGGTCCATAGGGAAGATCACACCATTGTCACTTGGTGTAGCACACATCAGACTAGACTGTATTTGTAATAGTGGTTCCATCCTCCTCCTCAGGTCTCTAAATGGGCTTTGTTTGGTCATATATTTTTAATAAAAGCAACTAGTGAAACTTACATGTTGTGTATAAATAAAAACTTCCTGTGCTTTCTCTGTGCACATTCATTCCATGTTTCATTTTACGCCTGTATGTAAAAGCAATTAAAATGTGCACATAAAGCAACAGAGTATTACAGTCAGTTTGGATTTCTGGGGCTTTCATAATATAATGCTGTTTTCATTCCCCATTGTGTCTTCCTTTTAATTAAACCAAATAATTTAACTTCAGTGTTGTTTGGGAGATAAAAATTTTCTTTTTAGTGTTAGATGTGGATAGAAATTGAAACTTTGAGACTTTATTATATTAAGCTCTATATTCAGTTTTGAAAGGGATGTTCTTTGGCTTTAGTCTCCTATACACTATTTTTAAGGGCCAGGTTTTGTAAACTGTTTTAATTCTCACTTATGAAATTGCTCATGTCTTTGGGTCCTGGAGGTAAAATTAAAATGATCAGCAAGTGCTTGATGAACAGGTTGGGGAAAACCTGTGGTGTGGGGAAAGGAGAGTTTGGAATAGCAATTCCAAGTGGTACAAATTCTTGCCCATTGAAATCCCTGTGGAATGGACACACTGGTGTAGAACCAGAGCTCCAGGTATTTTGGGGCCTGTTTCAGAGGGTGTTTGCAGGTCTCCAAGGAAAGGTCCAGGACTGGGAAAAGCACCTGCACTGGGTTATCCAAACTTGTAGCAATCCGTGCTACTGGGACTTGAGAAGCTGGAGATGGATTTGTTTTTAACAGATCAGGGTGACTTCTCAAGATTTCTCACTTCTTTTTGGTCTTAGAAGACCAATTAATTAAGAAACAACTTGCAGTTATTTAAGTTCTGTTGGGAATGTTTTTCTTACTCTGTGGTGGTTTACCTTTGTAGAAGCTTTCTTGGAAAAGGGAAAGTGTTAGTTGAAATGCCACAGTAAAAACACAGTAGGCTTTATTCCTGAATTTTTATTAATTTTGTTCTAAAATCCTTCTGTTGAAGCTTCACTTGGAGACATGTCTTTCAATACCTGCCTCATTAAAAAAAGGGAAAGGGGGGGAAGGCATTGCCACACAACGACTTCATTTAAAGTCCTTCCAAGTTCCTGTAACTTTCTTTCAATGGTTGTGTATTATTTGAGGACCTCTTGGATCTTCTGTTGGCCCTGTGGCTGCTGGCAGCCTTCTGCTTCTGCCTCTTCAGGGAGGATTTGGTATTAGTTCTTATGCCTTTTAGCAAGTTGTTTCTTAAATATTTTTGGCTATTTTTATCGTGATTTTATATTGAATGTGCCAAAGGTGGTGGTTCTGAACTTGTTTGGGCATGACTTCAACTTCTTGAGTGGTAATTTTATACCTCTAACAGTCACTTGGCCTTGTTGTTTAACCACACTGTCTTTGGTTTTATTTTTTTTGGCTTTTCAAAAGTTACTTCAAGGTTTATAAAACACAGGATATTGTAAAACTCATATTTTATGGTTATAATTTAACAGGGCCTGGGACAAATGAAATCAAAAGATGAAGACTTTGTAAAGGCAGGATGGGGGAGATGGTGGAACTTAGGAATGAATATAAAGGGCCTGGAATTCAAGGTTTATTCTGTAACTCTCAGTCCAAAATTCAGTCTTTGTGTAAACAAGTCAAACCTCTCTGATTTTTTTCTATCAGCTTTTGGAAACGTTTTGATGTATAAACTCTGAATTATATAAAAATTAATATTATTTTTTGATGGGAAAAAGATGGTTGTGGGACTTTGGCATAAACATTACAGATATTCTCTAAGGGTCTCAAAATCAGGATTAAAATTCAAGAAATCCAGAGAATTTTGCAGTTTCCAGGATACCTGGGAAGTCTTAACTGTGACATGTAACAGCATAACACAAGTGCAAGAATGATGGTAGACACTGAGTGAAAGCTGCTTAAATGAGATGAGCATGACCAGTGGCATTTATTTGGTATAAATGTAAGTAACATCTGAGCTGGTTTTTGGATCAACACAGTAGAAACCAAATCTCTGATGTTTCAAAGCTTTTGCATGCGTGTGTGCACACAGACACAAACAGAGCAGCCTCCTCTTTGAGCACCCCCACTGCCTCCCCCAGAAAAGAGGCCAAACCCACACTTCTGAAGCCACTTGGAACTCTTTAGTGGCTGTTTTTTGTTGGTGTATGAATGTAAACACAGGAAGATGGGTATTATTTGGAGGGAAAACATTTGTGAACAAAACCCAACCACAGGAGAAACAATAGTCCATTTTTTGGCTGTACTTTAAGAAAACATTTCCTATTTTTTCCTGAGCATAATAGGAATCAAAGACTCTGTAAATATTCTTCTCATTCAAAACAATCTGAAGTGTGACATTGAATCTCCTCCCCAGTTGGAATATCCGTGATGATTGTGAATATTCATCCACTAACTGTGCCAAAAGTAATACTATGGGGGTAGGAGGCTGTGTCTTCCCTGGGAGATAAGTTGAAAAGCAATAGTTCTGTCTGGATATACAGAACCTTAACTATAAATGTAAAGATAAATATAAAAGTTACAGTAACATGAGGCTTTGAAAGGCATCTCTAAGTGGAATTTTTGAGTGGGAGTGTAGAGAGTGAGAACAATGTGCTGCATTTCTTTTTCCAGCTTTACAGCAGTAGGTTGTAGAAATGTCCTTATCCATTCCTTGTGCTTGGGTGTGTGCTTTGTGTCTAACTACCAAACCTTTAATATTGCATTTCTGAAGGCAGACAGAAGGTCTTGCATTATTTACAGAGTAAAAAATTCTGCAAAGTCTCCAGCTTTTACTCAAATCCATTTGAGGAGACTATTGGGCACAGGAAAGGCACATAAGATGTCCTGGGGAGAATTTAAATAGAACCCAGCTATGGTTTATAATCCTAAAGAAGGATTAGACTCTTGCAGTATATTGAGCTCATTCAGAAAAACTAAGCCTGTTAACAAATATAACTGGGCTTCAAGACGCAGCCCAAAGTTGTGTTTTGTTGAGAAGGTAGCAGGGATATCAGATTTCTGGAGATTTATTTGCGAGGTGTCCTTGAGGATTCAGTCTGGGAGAAGCCTTGCAGTGATGTCTTGTTCTTCTCCTCTGCTCAGAGTCTGTTCCTGACTGACTGAAAATCACATCCAGGTAACAGCAATGTTTTAGAAATGCATCTACAGCCTGTGTTTATTCTGTGTAAACAAGGAGTATGTGCCCGACTCCCTTAACAGTGTCTTGTGTTGGTGAATTCACCAAAATCCTAAAGGACTGTTGAGGGTATTGGTCCAAAGATTTGCCCTCTGTTCTCATAAAGGCAATTTAGAGTTTACATCAAAATAGCTTAAAAGCTGTGTTAGATTTACATATGTATATGATGGATCATTGCTGAAGGAACAGTAGCACATTTTGTGTTGTGAAGAGTCATGGAACTGTTAAGCTTGGAAAGAACTCTGGAGATCTAGTCCAGCCCTTGCTCAAGGAGGGTTCTCTTGGTTTTGAAATCCACGTCAATAAGGAAATAAGTATATTCACTCTTCCTTCTCCTGCCTTTTCCTGCTCAAACCTTTTGTTCATATCTGTTCTTTCTGGTCCACTGTGTGTCTCATGGATGCTTTTGCAGGAAAAGTGGAGCAGGCAGTGACACCTATGGATGACCTGTGCTTGGTGAATTGCTTGTTGAGCTGTGCCCTCAGCAGCCTTTTGGTCTCTGCTTGTGGAAGCCACTGATATGTAGATTCTTGAAAACTCATTCTTGACACAAACCACAGTGATGTGCAAATCCTTGGAGTAAATATTTTTCAGGGAATCTTTAATGCAAATAAATTGACCTGTGGTACAGGACTTGGGCTGTGTGATCTCCAGGTGTTGAGAGCAGTTGGATACCTGGACAGTGTTGCTTTGTAGAATCATAGAGTGGTTTGTGTTGGAAGGGACCTTAAAGCCCATTTTGTTTCAACCCCCCATCCATGGGCAGGGTCATCTCCCACTAGCCCAGAGCCCCATCCAACTTAGCCTTGAACACTTCAGGGATGGGCCATCCACAGCTTCTCTGGGCAACCTGTGCCAGTGAATTACATTTAAAATGTAATTATGAATCTCGTTTCAACCTCACACAGTTATTAGGCCTGAGATAACACACAAGTGCAGCACTGTGTGTCTGGCCTGTGTCCTGCTGAGGCCATGCTCCAAATGCCCAGAGGAATTCCATGTGCAGCCCTTGTGTCCTGGACAGCTTGTTTGAGCTACGCTGTGTGAGATGGATATTATGATATAATTAATCTCAATCTCTTTTTAGAAATATGTATTATCTCTCAAAATCAGTCTGGTCCTGTAAGGTTTGGGGAATAATAGGTAATCTAATGCATCACAGATGAAGCAGCTGCATTTGGAGAAGAGTTATGTCATTGTTCCTGTGAACCAGAGGGTAGAGGAAGAAGAGGTCTATCTCCAGACAGATCAGTATTTACCTCTGAAGCCTTTGTGTCCAGATGCCTTTTGGAGGCTTCAGTGCTGTAGCACGTGGTGTCTGAACTGACTCCCCACCACCATGAGCTGGGAAAAGGGAAAGGAGCCCCAGGCAGAGGTGATTTGTTGGAAAGGTGGTGTTGAGCAGCAGCAAATTGAACGCTGTGCCAGTGTCTAAAGCTGAGGGGTTTGTCCTCAGAGTGAGCAGAATGGTGCTTGAATTGCCTTGGGGAGTGGTGGGAAGCAGAACTGGATGGATGCAATAATCAAAGAGTGCTGATTGCCTCTTGAAATTTGAACTGGACTTGAAATAGGTGCAGGGATATAAAGTGAATTTGAGATAGTGATGAACTGAACTCTTTTTATGTCTTAAACACTGTTCAGTGATTGGGAGTAAAAGGTTGAATATGTTGAGTTAACTACACATAACTTACTGTCTTGCTTCTTTCCTGTAAGTTTTATATGACAAAAATGGTGTAGTTTGGAGAGGTGTAGTATTTTTACAAAGAGATCAGTAGCAACAAAACTTCTGTAGAAGGCCTAGGCAAAAAAGTGTTTGCTTTTTCTTACTTAGTTGAACTGAAATGAATCTTCCAAAATATATTAAATGTAAAGAACAATGTAAAAAGTACATCCTCTTTAAGAGATTTTTTTTCTTCCTTCTGACCTCCCTTGGAGGTACATCTGAAATTCTCCTTCATAATTGAAACTAATAGCTTTTTAAATAGACTTATCTGCCATTTCCCACTATTTAGAAAGAAAGGTTTCATGCATTTGGCATATTATCTCTTTAACCTTTTTTTTACTTATCTGTAAAATTGCAGAAAAGCTGAATGAATTGTTCTTCAGAGTAATTTTAATTTATTTTGCCCCTCTTAAACCCATAGCAAGCATTTGCCCACCTTTCCTTAGAGAAGATCCTTTAGAGACATTTTGTCTGGATGTTGAATTTTTCTTTTGTTATCTTTGAAACTTACCCAAATTTACTAAAGTTTCAACCTTTTGGAAGATTTCCATTGCATATTCTTCGTAGGTAAATCATCTAAGGGTCCTGTCTGCAGCAGGAATGTGCTCCATTGATCCCTCTAGGATCAATGCTTAAGGAATTGGACACGACTCTGTTTGCAGGTGTTCTTCCTGGCAGCAGGTCAGTAAGTTAAAAATTTCCCCTGCTAGTATGAAGACAAGATGCAGCAGCTGATAGGAGTACAAAAAACTGAAAGTTATGCAGCTTTAATTTAATGCTGCAATGCATTCTGCTAGACTAGCATTTTATATCTTTTCAGAATTATACATTAAATTTTTATTTTAATATATTACTTAACTGCTTCAGTGTTTTGCCAGACAAATATTTTTATTGTACTGTATTTTGTTTTTTAAAGTCACTGGCTTGCAAGTTTTTAGTCAGCTCTTTCTAGAGATGTTGGAAGTGACATATAATGCAGGTTTCACTGTGTTTCCATGAGACAGAACTAGAAATTATTCAGGAAATAAGGCAGCAATAGTAGTTTTTAACTTAACTGACACTTTAGGTACTACTGTTGAACTGAAAATAACAATATCAAAGCTGAAACAACAGCACCAGGTTCAGACTCTGCTGTATAGAATAGATAACAGAATACAGATAACCTGTAACTTGTATCTTCAGCTTCTGAAAAGAGAAGACTCATACTTTGGCAGTGGACTAAACCAGATGAATTTTTCCATCCTTGCCTGTGTGTGAGTAATGCAAGTTTCCATCCTGTGCTCCTTGAAGCCAAGCCCCAGCACTTTGTGTGGAGGTCCCACCAGCTCCCAGGGCTCCAGCAGCTTTGTCAGGGCTCCACCAGCTCCCAGCTTATGGCTCCCAGAAAGCAAGCTCCATTTTCCTGCCTCCTTCCATTCAACAGGAGCCTCTTTCATGTCTGCAAATTGGAACCACGTGTTCTCCAGTGTGGGGCAGGGCTGTGTGTGTGCCCTCTGGCACACCTGCTTCTCATTTCCTCACTTGAAAGCATCTGCCATCAAAAGGAGCAGAGCAACAATTCCTCTCTGACACGCTGCTCGGAGGCCCTCGCTCTGCACAGGACCTGCCTCTCCTTTGCCATCTTGGGCCCATTGGAGGAGCATTATAAGATGCAGAGCACACATTGTATGGGATGTGCAGCTTATATTCTGCTGGGTTCTTTCTCCTCTTGTTGTGGTTATTTCAAGCATTAGAAATCTACTTGAGAAGTCACTGTGCTGAGGATAAAACAGTGATTTAATCCTTGATTTCTTGTGTGAAGCTCAAATGAAAGACCCAAGTATAGGAAGATAAGGTTTGGATAACTTATGAGCTGGGTATGAGTTACTGTTTGGTACAGAAAGATTAAAATTTAAAAATTAGAACTCAGATTTCTTCCCTTTCCTTTAGATTAGTGTGCAGTGTATCCAATAGCTGAAAAATGAAGATGTTGATCTTAAAAAATAAATATAAAAACCTCACAAACCATCCTCCCATCTAGTAACTTGGTTTTTGTGGGAGCTGTGCATAGACTAACTAGGAAATTACTACAGAATAGAACTATTAGCTATGTGTTTGTGCTTAGGATTGCCCCACCCAGGGGCAGGATCTTGCCCTTGGCCTTGTTGAACTCCATGAGGTTTGCATGGGCCCACCTCTCAAGCCTATTCAGGTCCCTCTGGATCCATCCCTTCCCTCCAGCACCCACAGCTCCGTGTCCTGGGCAAACCTGCTGAGTGTCCCCTCGATCTCTGTCCATGTCTCTGACAAAGAGGTTGAACAGCACCAGTCCCCAGGGCACACCACTCATCACTGATGGCCACATCGAGCTGTGGACCACAACATGCAGCCAGTTCCTTATTCTTCAAGTGGTCCATCCATCAAATCCATGTCTCTTAGAGACAAGGATATTGTGTGGGGCAACATCAAATACTTTTCACAAGTCCAGGCAGATGCCACCAGTTGCTCTTCTCTAATCCACTCCATTGCAGAAGGCCACCAAATCTGTCAGGCATCATTTATCCAAACAAACTATGTAGACTATACATTTCCTGTAGGAACATTACTCCTTTTGCCAGTAGTGATCCCAGAGGAGGCCAGTTAATTATACTTAGTCCTGCAAACATGGACAACAGCAGTTCCAACAGTAGTGTTTTTGTCAGTGTAGTGTTTGCAAAATATTACTGTGTTAGGAAAATAATTTGTTTGCTATATGAAACAGTTATTTCAGTGAGAAGCACTAATTTAACCCAGTAAATTTTTCCAGCTAGTCATCTCCATTTGAGTCACTCATGTGTGAAGTCTTAGGGAAGCCTTGGTCTGTCACTGCCAAAATGTTTGTCTCTGAAATGTAATGAGCTTCAGGTTACCAAAGAAGTCATCATCATAACTGGGAGAGGACAGTGAAATGATTTAAACTCTGTTTACAGGGAAGTTACTAAAACAAATGTATTGGAGACTTTAATGTAGAATTGAAGCATTCTCCTTGGGAGTCGCTGTTGGTTTGGGTTTAGTGTTATTCAGTGACAAACCTGCCAAGTATATTATACACACAGTTAAATGTAGTATAATGTGAGATAGTTAAACAAATGAAACAGATTTATGTTTTCATCAACTTGTGTGCACAATTTGGAAATATGTTTAAGTGGCTTTCACTGTAGTTGGTGTCTTGAGTCATGTTAATGCAGCTTTTTCAGAAGCCTGGCTAGTGCTGGTGATTACAAGGGACTGCAACTATAAATCTGAACCCACAACTTTATATTGTAAGATATAAATCAGTTTTGGTTACTCTAGCAATGTGTACACTCTTTTTGTGTCTAGTCCTAGAATTTTGTACAGGATTTTTCAGTTTGAGGTTATAAAGACAGATAAATCTGCTAAATCTGCAAGACAGTTTGGTTCTGACTTCAGATAATGGAAAGGATAATTCCACTGGAATAATTAGGGCAATTCTTTTTCTCAGCCTTTATCTGGTCAAAGTATGTGAAACACTGCTTAGTTTTTGATTCTTGTTCAAAAATAGATGTTCCCCCCCAAAAAACTGCAGTAACAAATTTTTCTTTTCCAAATGGGGGAATTATTTTCCTCAGTTATCAGTCCCTGCAGATTGCCTGCATGTGATGTGTTGAAAGATTTTTCCATGCACTGCCAGCAGCAGTCTGTAAGTTTGCTGCCTTATAGGTTGACATAAATACGACAAAAAGAAATGACTTTGTCTGTGGGGATGTAGAGATGTGTGATGTGTTGGTAGGACTGCAAAGCTGCTTTCCTTGTGGTTGGTCCTGGCTCACATCACTGGGCTGCAGCTGTTCTTAACCCATATTAAGTTTTCCCTCTCTGAATTTTCATTTTGGAGCACACTTGATGTTATGGGAACTCTTCAATAAAGTCATTCTCTTGGGGGATAAATAACATTCGACGTCACGCTAAGAAATGGCCATTGTCTTTTGGATGCCAGTTTAGGAAATGCTTTAAAATTGTGAAGTAGGAACATCTGGGTTTATTCCTTGGGCTCACTCTGGTTTCTGTGTCTCATTTGTTTGATTCCCATTCTGTCCCACACTTTTTACCTCATACAGGGTATAAATGTTATATTTAAAGGTAGTAGCAGGTCCTTTTGAATTAAAAATCAGCTTGCTCAGTTCTTGCTGCAGCGTATGCTTATTTAGGTTTTTTCTTTAGAGCAAAACTTTGTAGCAATTAAAGTTTCTCAGTTTAAAAAAGAAAGTGATATCCAGGTTGTGATCTCTGAGTAAAATACATCTTGTGGGTTTTGATTTTTTTTCATGTTCTTCATGCATCACTTTGTGTGGAATGAGTAATAGATAAGTCAGTTTTATTGTGGACAGAGGGTGTACTGAAGGGACAGACCCCTGTAAGCAGCTGCTGAGGATGCTCCATTGCATGAGCCTCTTGAAGATCATCTCCTAACCAAGACCCTTCTCTCAACAACTCAAGAGCTTCACAGTCTTGATGAAACCCTTTTTTCCCCCTTTGTGCTCTCAAGAACTGCCTCCCTTGGCTGTGTAATTGTCATAGTGTTTCAGCTCTTTTGTTTTCCTCTAGGTTTGTAACTGGTCTTTACTCAATCTGTTTGCTGTACACAGAGTTTTTTTGTCTTTCTGTTGCTCCAGTTATATGTAGACTCAATGCCAAAGTGCCTCACTTCAAACAATTCAGCTTAGCTGAGTTGTACTAATCAGGAGACACTGCCTATGAACAGGAGAACAGAACTGAAGACTGAGGTATTTTGATGATTGAAAACTATTTTGATGATTGAACATAGCAAGATTTTGGGACACATGCACAGAGTTTTTCATCAATCTGATCCCTGGGCTGATTCTCTTATACTAAATGCATCCATAATGCTCCAAAGGGAATTTTTTTGTTTGTTTGTGGAGGTTTGTGTGTGTGTGGTTGTTTTTTGGGTTTTTTTGTTATCTTAGAAATGAGGAGTGGGGTAATTTTTTTTCCCTTCTGTATTAGCAATTTTTGAAGAACAGTGTTTGTAAACTCACTGTGCATTTAAGGGGAAGGGTATAATTGTGTGACAAATAAGCAGAAAGAGATTCTTTGTGTAGCTTGCCATGTTAATTAGGGTTTAAAAGTGATGAGAAGAACAGGAAACCAGCCTGGAGTTAGCTCCAAGACAGAGCTAAACCTGCCAGCAGTGCTTGCATCACTTTGTTGTATTTAATGAGAAATATACTTGAAATAGTTACATATAATTGGGACTTGACTATATTTGATTTCTCTATATATATTCTGGTGTCTTATGCAGTTTTAGGCCCTGAAGTTGCAAGTTTGATCAAACTGTAGTCACCTAAATGTAGATAATTTGAAATCATATGTTCTGAAGGTGCAAGTCTGATCCATCTGTAGTCACCTGAATGTAGATAATCTGAAATCATCACTACATTATAGCTGTACATTAGTTGTGTTTCTCCTACTTTCCTAACTGGATAACACTTTAACTGGCTCTTGCTTAGACCTCTTCCAGCTGCTTTGTCAGCTGCTTTTTCCTCAGTGCATTTTGCCACTGAGGAAAAATGTCAGCAACCTGGAGGCATAATTAGTATAATAACCTTTGTCTGTATGCAGAAGGTGTCACCAGTGGGTTTGCCTGTCAAAAAAGAAGTGTTGATCCAATAAAAATGCACAGTGCCATTTGGCCACAGCATGTCCCAAAGCACAGTACAGGAATGGAAAAGAGCACAGGAATAAAAATAGCAGGTGTGAAACTGTTCCTACAGGGTAATGACCTGTTTGTCTTCATCCCCAGCAGGTTCCAGGGGGTACTTAGAGAAAGCAGAGGCAATGAGTGGTTGTTTGCAGAAGTTTTTTAGTTTCTTAAACCTTTAAAAATTACAGGAATTTGTATTAGGAGTGCACTGAGAAAAAAAAAAAGGATGGGTGAATTCATGTATTCCTTTGCTGACAAAAGGCTAAATCAGATGGATAAACAGAAGATTCTGTCATGCAAAAGGAGTTACTGTGGTATTCAGTGAAGATGTTCTTGGTTTGAAGAGTTGCATCCAAGGATCGTTCCTCAGAGAATGATTAGTGAGTGGATTCTGTCTGGATGAAGATGACAAGTCAGACACAGACTTGCTGTTTCTTTTTTCTGTACTTACCCTTTTTAGTTTATGATTTTGTGCAGTAGAAATTTCAGGAAAGTTGGGAGAAGAAAAGCTGACACAGTGGAATTTTCATGTGACTCAGTGTCACTCTCTTCTCAAAAAAATAAAAAAAATATGGCAGAAACTTGTCATATGCATCACTACGAGGAAACTGTTCTTATTTACATAAGCACAACCAAATTAATGTAATGGTAAAATAGTGTAAAATAATGACAGTGTTTCTTCATAGTGATATTTATTATTTTGACTATTCCCAATCTTAATCTCTCTGCAGGTTGTGGAGAGCACCTTGTCCGAACCATACTGGCCAGAGAATGTTCATGTGCTTTGCAGACAGAAGATGCCCACCAAGCTCTCCTAGAGACTATGCAAAACAAGTTCATTGGTAAGTAATTGCTCCTCATTCCCTAAAAGTTGCCCCACGTTGTTTAAAATTAACAATTCAACTATTAAACAAAATTAAGAGACTTATTTTTGTGATTTCTGGTGAAGTCTCGCATTGCAGTTGGCTTCAGCTTTTGTGTTGTGTTACATCTGAAAAATGTTAAACTACAGAAGAATATTTTAGGAAATCTAAAGGAAAACCCTTGGAAGTATCTCAATTGTTATGTGAGTCATAGAAAACCCGGAGAGGTTTGAAGAAAGAATTTCCTGCCTGAATCATGGGCTGTGGTGTACAATTGCATAGTTTAGAACTGGTGGTTTAGGAGGATCAGTAAAAATTATTCATCATGTTAACCCTTTTAAAAGTAGTAGACTTCAAAACTATTTCATATTCTGATTAAATGCTTTAGACAGGCAGATTCTGGTTTGCTATATACACAATGAAATTAATTTCCTGAGAAAGTGAGGTGAACTTCATTCAAAAAAAGATTTGTTTCCTTGATTTCAGAGAATTGCACAATGTGTATGTAGTTTCTTTTGAATATGATCTTTTTCTTTCTTCAAGTCATAAACCAAATGCAAATGTGGAATTTTAAAACATCCATACAAGCTTAAACTTTTGAAGATTCCAACAGGGCTTCTGCCATATGTGTTCACTTGCACTGTCCTTTTAGCCCTTAAAATTTTTGAATCTTCAGAATCCACAGGCAATATTCCCCTTCAGAATTTCTTGTGGACAACATAGTACTTCTTGTGCACTGTGTTACTAAAGCTCATTTTTATGGTATTGTAATTAGAGCCGAAGGAGGGACACATGCACATGTTTTGGGGTCCCAGGGACTGATGATGCCTTTGGTCTTGGCAAGCAACTCATTGCAGTGTCTTTATTTCTGTTTATAATGTTGAATCCATGTTAAACTGCTTCTGACAATGTTACATTTGACTGTCTGAGGGGAAGTCACCTTCACATTGGAAGGCTGCACTGTAAAAATGCAGAGCAAATTAATCCTTTTGTGTTCCCCAAAAAGATTCTAATCCAAGCAGCAAAAATGTCACTTTTTGTATTTAATGACTCATTCCAGTGCATAATGGCACAAAATTAGGAAGAGAAGCCCAAGAGAAGCCTTTAGGAAGGATGCTTGTGGTCACTTTGCTAATTTGTAACCTGCTTTGCAGGTATTGTATGGAATTGGCCTCACTTCAGGCAGGTTAGATCCACACCCAAAATTTATTGTGCTGTTTGTGGAAAGAGTACTAAAAGCAGGCACAAATTGGACATATCTTTATAAAATTTCATATTGGTGCATGCACACACACAAAATGGAAAGCTGTGGATGAAGTAATTCATAGAAACTGGCTGATAAAAAGACAAAAACATCAAACATTTCAGTTCAGATGCCTTCTTTAAATTGGTTTGAGTTTTCTGGGTTTAATTTGTTCTTTTTGGTGCCAGTGAGCCAAAATGCAATTCCTCTTTTGCTGTTTAAGGCAAACATGTTTTACCACCAGTTTGCATAGCAGATGTTTTCATTTTAAATGTTAACTGGCTACTATGTGATGTATACAATTTAGTCTTTACTGGAAATGTAAAAATATTTCTGTTGGAGATAAGAACATATTAAATGTGCTGAAGTTTTTGTTACACCTGAAGGTATCACTTGCAGAGCAAGAGGAGCTGCACAGACACATACCAGGCTAACAGTGGGATGTCTCATTGCCTTGGGAAAGGAGACTGAACCAAACAAAACAAGGGAAAGTGAAAAGAATGAGAGACACAAGCACATTAATGCTTTTCATGATAAGAAAATTTAAAAAAACTGCTTCATAATTCCTTTTTCAATGTTTTAATTAGGGACAAGTCTGGCTTGTATTTTCAGAAACTTTTGTTGCCTGACAGCAGGAATGTGCAGTATCTGCTCAGCTGTATTTTGGGGCAGTGCTGAGGTGGGGGAAAGAAAGATACACCAGCTTTGGTTTTGGGGAGAGTGAGGTGCTTGGATGCTGTATTATGATTAAAAAGCATAAAATCTAGTTTGCCCTCAGCTGTCCTGTGAGTAAAAACTGATTGAGGGAAACTTCAAGATCCAGATGCATCTTGCAGTTCACGTGTGACACAGCACTGCGTTTGCAGCCAGTAGTGTAATTTGGGGGGATCTTGGCAATTCTGCAGATTCATAGGCAAACTCAATGTATATAAATATCTAAAGGGGCAGTGCCAGAGAAGATGGTCCAGGCTCTGCTGGGTGGTGCCAACCACTAGAACAGGGGCAGAAGAGAAAGGAAGGAATTCTTTACTGTGTGAGTGACATGCACTGGAACAGATTCCTGGAGAGGTTGTGGAGACTCCCTCACTGGAGGTATTCCAGAAACATCCAGAGGCAACCCTGTGCCATGTGCTCCAACATAACCTTGCTTGAGCAGGGACGTGGGACCAGATGACCCATTGTGGTCCTTTCCAACCTGACCCATTCTGTGCATGCAAAGTTATGTCTGGCAAATACAGCGCAGGGGTTGAAAACATGCATTGTGCTTCACACAATAGGCTTTTACTAAATAGGGTTTTTTTCCTGTGAATTTTCATAGCCAAAGTGCTGGTTGATAGCTCAGGATGTGTGGTGTGATGCACGATTTCTTGGTGTTGGGAAACAACAGGATCAAGTGGGCTAACGGGCTCCTTGCTGAAGGCATGGATTCTTTCCTTGCCATCCTTAAATGCTTTCCCTGTTTTGTGCTCCTGTCAAACGTATAATGGACCAAGGCTGAAAAACTCCAGCCTTGAACAAAGCTGAGCTAGAATGTTTTGTCAGAAGTCAAAATGTGCATTACTTGTATGGAAGGGATGAACAGCTGATTTTGGCAGTTGCCACCACATTGGTGCTTCCTGTTTACAGAACTCCCTGAGTCTCTGCAGAGCCCTGGGAATCCTTCCAGCTGGGGAATGCCTGGCTCAAGCAGTGAGTGCTGTTTAAACAGCAGGTGATGAGCAAACTCATGTCAGATGTGCTTCTCTCATCCTTTCTCCAAGCCAGCTTACTATGGATAATGCACAATTGGTGAGAGAAATTAAATTTAGATTTTTTTGTAAATCGAGTGGGCTCCATCTCTTTAGTCCCAGAGCACCAAAGGTTTGGTTCTCAGCTGAGGAATGGTGTTCTGTAAACAAAAATACCTTCCAAACAGAAGAACAGAGGATTTGGTTACTCATCATTCCTTTCAAATGCAGCCAAGTTTGTGGAATGTAGACTTAGAGTAAATGTTTGTGTCATCTCACTGGCGGGAAATCTGGGCTTTTAACAATGGCAGTGTTACCAATTGGACTTTAAAGCTTCTTATAAAGTATTAGAAACTAATGAGCTGAAAGAAATAGCTGGAACCTGGTATTTGTTCTTTCCTTAACTGAAATACATTTCTCTGCTCTTGTATTTTCAAGTTGACTTTCAGCTGACAAATGAGCAGAGTCTGCAGAAAGGTAACAGCAGAAGGATAACACTGACACTTTCTCTTCTAGAAATTTAGTGTCAAATTCCTCTCTTCTGAGCAAGAGTTTAGACAGTTAGGAATCATAGAATATGAATTTCCTGATTATTCGTTATGCTTGTTGGGGAGGAAAAAGCCTGAAGTGATCCTGAAGTTTCATATAACCTGTTTTATCCACTGCAAGTTTGTATTTTCACGAGTTTGTATTTGATGGCAGACAATTCTTCCCTTTGTTATCTGTACAAGCAATGTGATGATGTTACACAGGGGTTTGCCAAGGTCCTGCCTGTGCTTCTCCATGTCAAGAGCATTGGGCTTTTATTGGTCAGTGGTATCCTCAGTTATTGAATTTCTTCAAATCTTGCCTGTAAAGTCTTAAAGTGCAGGTGCTTTCCATTGCAGCTTCTTCAAGAATTCTAAATAGATGTTTTACGTACTGTGAAATACAAAGATCTCTGATTTCAGACAGCTTGTGTTTAAGCATTTAGCAAATAAAGGTGCATGAAATTAAAAGCAGGCTTCATTTAGAGCTTACTGTATTCCTCTAATGTTTATTTGAGTTGTTAGCCTTGGAGTTTAGTGTGATACAGAGCAGAAGCAGAGTGGCAAACAGCTTCACTTTCTGTACACAAAGCCTTCCAAATGTAGGTAATCTATAGATTTGTTGCCCTGATAAAGTCTGATTTTCCCTCCCATTGCAGCACAACAAGGTTTGGAACTGTTCACTGCCCTCTGTTAGAACTGGGGGTGCTGAATTGCTCACACCACAGGCAGGGTTGAGCCCAAAGTTTTAAGCCTTTGAAAGCCAATGCAAACATTGAAGCTGGTAATGGTTTCTCTGCTGTGGAAGGGTATGAATGCAAAACATCTGATGAACAGCTGGTTCCTCCCTCAGCTGGGAGAGTGTAAACAAAACACTTCTCTTCCAGCTTAGTGTCACGTGTGTGCTCAAATGGGTCTGTGCAGCAGCTCCAGAGGGGGAAAAAGGCACAGGATCAGGAGGGAACCGCTCATGGATCACCTGCTCTGGGGGAAGCAATGGGAGAGGCTGAACTGGCAAAGAAAAATATTCTTCCCTTGTAGCTCCTCCAGAGCAAGGCCGAATGTTGAGGCCATTATTTGCCTTAAGATTGTGAAATCTGTAATTCTGGTCAGCAGCAGAATTTGGGTTGTGGAGCTGAGCTCTGGTTGCTCTTGCAGAACTTGATGGGATCAGTGAATATGGAGTTATTATGAAGACTTTTTTAGTTGTTTTTAAGAGACCATTACTGCATATTAGTGAAGTACAAAATATATAAATTAAAAACTTCTTAAGACTTTATATGTCAGGTAGCAATAACAGAATAGTTGAGCTTGGGAGGAAGGAAATGTGGTTTGTAAAATAGAATTTTGTGACTGGGGGAGGTGAGGATTAAACCGAAATTGAGGAACTATGGACTTTATTTGGTTTTTTCCTACCCCTTTTCTCTGGTGTGGCCAGTCAGTGCTGACATTATTAGTTAATGCTGCAGCTGAAGTTTTACTTTGGATTTTTCATGCCACATTCCTTGTGTAACTGGGAAAGGAACAACGACTTCCATGAGACTTAAAATGGTATTAAAAGCCCCAGGTTTTTGTAGTTTTTTTGTTAGCAAGCTGTTAGACCTAAGATTTGTCTAGCAATTCTATTTTATTGCAGTAGAAAACAATATTTTTGGCTAGTAGGCATATTATGGTTTTATTTTACAAAATTTTTAACTTGTACAGCAAGATTTATTGTTCTGAAGAACACAGAGAGAGCAAAAATGGTGTGGGATGTGAGAGCCAGGTCACTTTTCCCTTCTAATGAGGAACCATCCTGCCTTTAATATGCATGGCAGTATTTCAGTGAACCTTTTTTCTTCCTCTTGAAATACTAATTAAATTGGATGTATATGAAAAAATGTCATTACCTGTATTGTTACTTTGTACAGAAGTCTGCACTATTATTCATTTTTGTCAATGAGTTGACTGTAGCAAAATGAGTTTTGGCACTAAATTAATGAAATATGTTCTTAACCTTTGAATTCACAATGTTTTGAGAATACTCAAATTAATTCCTGCATACAGTGCATGGATTCTGTTTAGAAATAAAGCATAATACTGCTTTTGTACTGTTATTTTTACAGATTTAATGATGGATGCGTAGCATTCATCTGTCTGGAATTTTGCTTACCATAAAACTACTAATTTTTACTGTATTGCTGTGTTAAAATACACTTTTTAGCATAATTGTAATCCTCAGTAATAATTCAGATCTTTGTTTAAAAAATTAATACATTTGAACCCCTCTTTTAACATTTTTGAAAAATTGCTTTAATTGGAAAATAAAATACATTCTCTGTTTTAAAGCATGTGCTGTTCAGTGTGTATTTAATTTGGCTTAAAGGCTGATTTTTAAAGAGAGGAGAAACAGCCTGAACTGACTGTAATGTGGAACAGTGTGAGATTATTACAGTAGTGGAGTGGATTTTACTGGGGTTGTTTTCCCAGGAGAACAACCCACCAGTGTTGCTGATCCTGCCCTGAGGTGGTTGAGCTGAAGTTGCTGCTGGAATTAGTTGGGATGGTGAGGGATTAGCACCCAGTTTGCTTCTGCTGACTCTGGGAATGGCAAGAGTGGGAACAGGAGGCCCCTGGAAGGGGCTGGGTGGGCAGAGCATGAGCCCTTGCAGGGGTTGTGCAGGTGACTTTGTGCTCGTGTTTTCCTTTGCTGCTGGTGTTTGGAGATGGAAAGAAAAGATATGTTTTATTTCCAGGTGTCCTCCACCTTCCCAGAATAATGTTGATTCTGCAGATGGTGATAAAATGGTGTAGAAGATCCAAATGTATAGAAGATCCCAAATACTGCTGTGGTTTTATCTGTAGGAGAGAGAATGCATCCCATCATCTTTGCTTTGTTTGCAGAACACAAATTTTAAGACATCTGGTTCAATACTCCCTTCAAATCACCCACTAAAAGTCACTTTAAGCCATTTTACTCATCTCTGTCTCACCCCAGGAGTCCTGGTAAGGTCAAGCCTAACAAAGTTAGTGCAGCATGGCCTGGTTTGATGTGTCATAACCAACATTTGTCATTACTCCATGGGCCCAACTTGTGTCATTCCTGAGGAAGTCACTGTCCTGCTCATCTGCTGTGATTTCCAAGTGCTGAAGTTAAACCTTTCTCACACTTCTATCATGGGCAGTGCTGTTAAATGAATCCCCTTCTGGGGATTTCTAGTTGAAGTAACAGTATGGTGGCAAAGTCCTTCAGCAAAGGCTGAATGAACACAGCCAACTTTTCCAGCTTTTCAGCATGGATTTCCATGGATTTGACTTTTTGGGACTGATAATAAAGCTTCCATGATGCATCATCATTGGAGGAAGTCTCTGTTCAGAAAACAACTGTGTGCATATTTAGGGCAATACAGTGTTTAATGTCAATAAATAAATGCTTTTTACTCTGGCAGATCTTCATTCTCATGACAATAGTTGTGCATGTAGAGGTTGGATGAACTTGTAAGCTCAAGACTTCCTTATGTGCTTGAAGCTCAAGTTTTAAATTATTTATTTAACCCTCCTTTTGAAATAAGTCTCACAAAACAGATGCTTTGAGGGATTGCTTGTTTTCCTTCTGTGTGTTGCTGAAGATGACCGTTTTTGTTCTTGCAATGAAATCCCTGTAAAAATGAAGGAATTCTGGTGAAAATGTAGTGTTAAAGTTTTGCTGCAAATGGACTCTCCAAATGGAAAGAATTTACTGCCAAGTCTTCTCTTATGGCTTAACAAGAGCCTTTGCAAGTCAGTCAGATTAGTGAAACTTTGTGGTGATGGCACATAGTTTACAAAAATACTGGGAAAATACATGATTAGCTTATTTACAAACTTTTCTTTCATCTGCTCTTTTCAGACTGGGGGAAAAAGAAACCCCCCCTGCTTATTGAAAAACAAACCCAAACCTTTTCTTTCTCTTTGCAAGGACTTTTCACCACGGCATGGCTTGGAGCCTAAACCACTTGTGCAAGTGAGTGTAAGATTAAATCTGCAGAATAAGTTCAGGTTAAGCATTGTCTTTGAAGTACCTGAGTTTCTGAAGTAAAGATTAAAGAATACAAATGTCCCATGAAGAAAACCACTGTCTTACTTTTTTGCTCTTTATTTGCCTGCAGAAATCATATGACATCAGCCAGCACTTGGTTAGTGAAGTAAAAGTGTGAGACATAATTAGCACCCTGGAAAGCATGGAGTAAAAATTGTCATTTGGGTGGGAAAACTCTTCACAAGTTCCCAGGCCTCACATTTCTATTTTAACCAGAAATATTTTTCTGTTTTGTTATTTATTGCCTTATCATTGCCTGGATTCTTGGCTCACAGGGATTTGGTCACAGTTCTGAAGGAGCAATACAGGAGGTGTAACTGGTACCTTGTAATAGTTCTTGTACAAAGCAAGTGGTGCTTTAAAGATAATATCTGTTTGTATTACATCAAATAAGACCTTGCTTGTATTTTTATTATTTATTTATCGTTTTCCTGCAGTGTGGGCTTCTGTTGTAATGACCACCTTGTATCAGGTTTGAATGTGGCTGCTCTTATGTTCAGATAAAACATGATAAAGCTTTTAGTTTTCCTATGGCAAAGCTTGAAGTTGTTTCTTCTTGGGCTGTTTTGTTGTTGTTATTTGCGTTAAAGGAGTAATTTTAATCCTACAAATAGCTGTGGGCAAGTGAAAGGAGTCTGACGAGTAGATAATGCTTTAAAGTTCTTGTGGCCAGCAAATTACAGTGTCTGTACACTAGACATAGAATACTAATTTATTTTAAAAAGTAATTGAAAAGAATTATATGAAATGCCTGTTGGAATTGCACATTGAATTTTGGATGCACTGCAGATTTGTGACTAGGATCTCTCTGGTGTAAGATCTTTGATTAGTTTTGTTGCTCAGGACATTTTAAATGGTGTGCAAACTCTAACACCACAAAACTATAGGAATCTTACTTCAAATTGCAAAGCAGAGAAAGAATATTTAGACTTGATTCAGCGAACTTTAAACATTTTCCAGCTTCTGATAGATGTTTTGTATTGTATGTCTTAACAACAGAAAAACCACTCTAAAAAGTAGGATATGTTTTGGCTTTTTGTTAAAATTCCTAAAACAGGAAGGAAGGCACTATAGCAGTTTGATGGGGTCTCTGTACAAAGGGCTTTAAATTAATAAATGACCCAGATTTGCTTGATTTTTTTTATGTGTGCCCATCCTTATATTAATTATAGTACATAAAGAACTAAACATTGAACTATTTTTTTTCAACTTGTCACTCCATTTTCATTGTTATATCTTCCTTTATCTCTGAACAAATGGGTTTGCACTCACAAATTCCATTTCCAGTATGTTTTATTCCATGTAGCTCTTTTACCTTTTTTTTTCCTTTTGATTACTGATATATTAGTAGATTATAATTTAGCAAATTATTCATTAGAAACAGTAGGAAAAATGAGAACTGATGATTTTTTAAAAATCACTTGTTGGCTTGTCTTTTCAACCCTTAGTGACGAGATCAAAGGGGGAAGGCAGAAAGCCAAATAAAAAAAAATACCCAAGAAACTCTTCCTATTGCCAATAATTCTCCCCCAAATTTTGCCCAGGTTCCCCTTTTCTAGCCAATGAGGATGGTGTGCTCGGAGGGGTGATTGTGCTTCGCTCCTGCAGGTGTTCAGCAGAGCCTGAATCATCCCAGGAAAAGCCAACTTTACTAGGTAAGGAATTCTCCCTCTTTCCTTGAGCTGGGTGCTGACCCAAAGTGCCAAGTGCATTGGATTTGAAATTCTAAAAATCTGGAAATCAAAATAGGGGAAAAAACAATGGAAAAGAGCATTGTTGTGACTCAATTGTGTTTCAGAGGGTTCTGTAGGATCCTTCTAAAACCACGACATGGAAATAATAATTGCTTGTGGAAAAGCGAGGTAAGTTCCCCATAGGAAAAATTGCAATTTTAGCTGGGGGTAATACCTATGACTATTTACTACTTTATTTAGGTTAAAATGCTTTCTTACAAGTTCTTGTTGCTCATTTTGCAGGACAAAATGTGAAAATTTGGAAGGATACACTTAAAATTTGCAAGGGAGGCTGTTTTATGGTCAGAAATCCTTTGTAATGCCCAGGAAAATCTGTCCAGATAAGTCACAGTTACTGTTTGCCTTTGCACCCAACAGGAGTATTTGCTGCTGATATTGAGATCAGCAGGAAACTCCTTTGCCTCCAGCAGTAACAGGTTGTTTAAAAAGGGCTTTACAGCCCTGTTTGTGACCTGGAATAGAACCCTCATCTCTCTTGTGCTTTACAGCACAACAAGGGTGTTATAGGAAAGTACCAGGTGGTTTGTCTGGGAGAAACAGCCAAAGCCCCAAAGGCTGCACAGAGTGAGCAGGAATTCAGCCCAGAGACAGGGAAACCTCCTCAAGGGGAGCAATTTGGGAACTTGGGGCATGGCAATTACTTCATGGTGACACTTGTGCCATCTGTGGTGCCCATCAGAGGTGGGCACGTGTGACTGGTCGTGCCTTTGGGTCACATCGATTTGGGTTCTGTAACCAGAACTGAAGTGTTTTCCTTTGTGTAATGCTCTGCTTTGTTATTATTTACCCAAGTGTGACATCAGTCTAGTGGAAAAGCATCCTACAACAGAAACTCTGTGCTTAAAAAAGTTAAGAAAATGAAAATATAAGTTTGATTGAGTCAGAACAAACAAGATCAACTTAACCTTCAGATTCTTACGTTTGGAAGTGAGACATCTATTTCTATTAATTTAATTTTTGTCATTCACATAAGAGAATATGTTCTGTTAATGAAGGTTTGGCATCTTTTCCTTAGAAATTAATAAAGAAAATCCCCATATATTGTGCATCATAAGTGAAGACTATTTGTCCATTGATTTTTGGTTGTCTTTCCACTGAAATGAGAGTCAGATAAACTGTAGCACAGCATTTCTTCTGTACCACAGAGATTTCCTGCCTTGTAGTGTATGCTGAGTTAATGTATTGTTAAACATGTAATATTTGTGTTGTTTGGACTGAAAGTAAGTTGGTTAATACTGAAAAACTTAGTTTCTAAAATAAAGAAATCTCATGTCTTTATTGCAGGGGTCATATTTTTTATTTCTATTTTTTTAAATATTGCAACAAGCTGCAAGGAAGTGATTTCTTTAACAGTTGAAAATATACTCATCTGAAGACATTTCACATGTAATTTAGAATTTTCCTTGTAATTCCACTTGTCATAGCTAACACTGACCGTGGTCCATGCTAGTACAGGCTATTTTTGGTGGATAATGGAGAGGTAAAAAATTATTAAAATTGTAAAAGACTGTATCTAGAGTTACCAAAGGCAACTATATAATATCTCAAGGGTATTTGGGCAGAACTGCCCCTCAGCTTCTCAAAACTGAAAGACATCATTAAATTTATCTCAAAAAATAGCCATTTTCACTGACAGCTGAACCTTTGGGGTTGGCCCCACTGAGTGCCCTTCCATTGCCCTGAATGTTTCACTCTCAGAAGGCTTTGGACTGACCTTTGGTGTATCAGCCATGAATCTCTTGAGGGGAGCAAAGCACAAACCTCAGCGAGGTTCATTTCTCTTTTATGATGGTATCTACAGATCTGTCAGAACCTTTAAGTCTTGCTGGTACTGTCTTGCCTTTGATCTCCTGCTGGGGTTAATTGCTGTGCAAGGAGAAGTTCAGAGGAGGAGTGTGCTCAGCACACTGTGACCTTCATCAGCCACTCGGAGCAACAGGAGGGAGGAAGGGTTTGAAACCCACCTAATGATGCTTTTTGCAATCACTCTCAAAAGAAAGAGGTGGAAATATCTGTTCATGGCATCTTGTATAATTCATGTAAGACACCTCCTGTAATCCAAAGGAAGAATTTATACTTCAATGCAGTTTTTACAGAATTTTGTGTAATGTTCTGAATTCTGATCAGCTATTCTTTTTCTTCCAAATTAGGTACTTAATGAACACAGACAAAAATGACCATGGCACAGAGCAGGAAGAAAACAGTGTGGCAATTTATAAAGCTCCAGTGACTGAGAGTTGTATGTGTGAATAATGTGCATTTAGCCTGAATTTTGTGTTGCAGCCAAGTAGCCAAGTAAAGTGTGTGTATAAAGACACCTGTGTGTGTGTCAGGGAATTAAAGATCACTGGAATGAGCTGCTAAACAGTAGATAAATCAGGCCCCTTTCAGCCTTCCAGGCAACACCTTACAAGGTGCATTAACAGGCATTAACAAGACATGTGAACAGTGATTAGTTTTCTTAATCATTATCCCTGCAACCACAACAGTGGGTCTGTAACATTTATATCCTGAATTAGCTGGGAGTGCAGTGCCAGAGAGCTGAGCTGTGTAGCTGGTGCTGGAAGTCGAGGGGTCAGACACGAGAGTGCTTTGATAGGGAAGACAAAACCAAAATTGTGCTGTTTCTTAACCATCTTTCTTTTCCTTTCTTACCTTTGGTGCTCCTTACACTCTTCCCAAAGGAAAGTGAGGATTGAATCTGCTGTTGTAATTCAGGATACTTTAGGATCCAGGTCTTGCTCTAATATTGCTAGGAATCTCTCTTTCTTACTCTGCAGTGTTACTCTGCTTCCATGGGATGCCTCTCCTGCTTTTTCTGCAGAATAATTTGGCTTTCACCATGTATCTCTCCTGCCTGTTCTTTATCTTCATCCCATATTGCAGACTTGACAACTGCTGCATGTTTCCCTGTGTTCTTCTTGTGCAGCTAAGCCACAGATCTCCATTTATCCACTGAGAGTTTCTCACCTTGAAGGTTCTACATCAGTGCAGTAATGTTTTCATTCTGGGTGTTAGTTCTTGCAGTGTGTGACTGCAAACTGTGCAGGAAAATCTGGTTTGTCTGAAAGCTGGTTTTTATGAGATTTTGTTATTCTGGTAAGTAGTTTTTATTCTTGGTTTGGTTTTTTGTCCTTCCCCAAGCAATATTTTAAGTTGTATTTCTTCCTCAAGATTCCAGTCTTTCCAGTCTGGTTAAATTACATCTTACATTTTAAACCAGGGCATTTTTGGTGACTTGTTGTGTTTTCCTTTGCAGTGGAATTTCTGTGGAGCCACACAACAGAGAGCATGTGTGTAGGATACATGTCTGCACAGGATGGCAAAGCTAAGGTAAGCCAAGAGGAGCAAGCTGGAATACAGCACAAAGAGTGCAGAAGACAAGGAGAATTTGAATTCAAAATAATGAAATATATAAGCAATTTGTATCTTTAAGAGGCTGGGGAAAATAATGGATGCATGAGCAGTTAAATGTATCTACTGATTAGGTATTTCTAATTCCTTTTTTTTGGATTGCAGCAGTGAACAACCCTCTGCTAACATATGTTTAATGTCAGGCTAAGGTGCCACAAACACATACCCATTCCCTCTGCTGACAGTCATTGTATTTTAATAACTTTATCCAGCTTGATTCAGTTTTACTGGCTGTTTAGGGTGGTGCTGTATTTTTCTGTGGGCTTGTCTTCCTTCAGATAAAGCCATTGCACCATCAAGGAAGTTATAAAACAAACTTCAAACAATTTCCCAGAATAGCCTCTGTGATATTAGCATCCATGTTTTCAGATTCTTGGGGCCTGAAAAATCTATTTTTAATGAGAGAAATAATGTGTTAACATTGAATTTAGCAATGGAAACTGGAAAATTCCTTAACATGAAGATCAAGGAGTTGGGATTAAGCAAGTGGATGAGCCATCCATTCTTAGGAATAGAGCACTGAAGGGAAAAAAAGGGCAGGGCAGGTACTGCAGTGTAGTAAGTAGAGCATTTAGGAGAGGTGTTTGGACAATGAGAATGAACATGGAAGAAGCTGCAAGCAGAGGTAGAATCCTAATTTCTGTAGACATTTATACATCTGCAACCACGAGCATTCCAGAATGAGAATGAACAGTCAGAACTAGATAGAAGAGGATGTGACAGGAATGAGCTAGAAGAAGTATCTGCTGAAGAAGAAAGTTCAGTCATCAGCCGTGGAGGGGGAGAGGACCACAAAATCCAAGTACTTCTCTGTCTTAATTTTATACTTTTTTCTATGTTCTGTGTTTTATGTGAGAGATAAATACAAAGCAGGATGTGAGCAAGGTAACCAAAGAATGTACAAAAGAAGGAAATCAGTGCTGAGTATTTAAACAACAAAAATGGTGTTTGAAGCACTGGGAATGGATGAGTTCATCCTCCAGGAGTGAGGTGTGTAGGGAAAAAAAGAGAAGAATGCCCCAGAAAGACAAGAGAGACAACAAGCAGCTGGTGAAAGAAGTGCTGGTAGAGGTGTTAGTGAAGTATTTGCTTTCATAACTTATGTACAGTTCTTTCCAGATAACTGTCCATGGAAGAGAGTCTGGTTTTACTTCTTTTCTTTATATGTATTTCAGATTTATTTGAAAAAAGTCCAAATTGAGGCTTAAAAGTTCAGACTGAACTGAGAGAAACTAAAGCAAGCTCAGCTGCAGATGTTTTAAAATCACTGTCTTGTGTTTGCAGTGAAAGAAGAACTGTGAGAGGCTGAATGATTCCAGTGTGCTCACCTGCCTCCGGCTTACACTGGGAGGCCCAAAATGCTCTTGTTTCTTCCTGGCAGTGTCTGTCTAATTAATAACTAAATGCTAAATATGAAACTGTCTGGTAATGAGTACTAGCATGACAGTGCCATGCCCAGAAATGTTTCCCTACTCCCAGTTGCAACATTTGACATCTGGTGTGCATTGTTTTCATACTGCTGGTAAATTCTCCAGCTGGTAATCCTGATTGTGCTGACAGACACAGCTGCTCTTCTTGGTTCACTTTTAAATTATGTTTTTGACCTTCATTGAAGAGTTAATCCTCCTCCCTTTTTTCCTCCTTTGAGTCTGTGGCCACAAATGCTTTCCAGAGAAAAACCACAAACGCTTTTGCTGCTGACTTCTATTGATCAAAAAAAGTCTTCTGTCATAAAAGCTGGAATTTTGTTCTGCTACAACTAGGACTAAGTTGTAGATGGAAAACTGGGCTTGAAATAGAACACAGTGTATTGCAAGTGAAAAAATCTCTCTTCTTTAAGGGAGTAGCTATTTTGGTACAATTAATTTTGAGTGCTTGCCATGAAAGAATAATGGGTTAAGAATCCATAAAAGTATAAAATATCACTTGTTTATGAGGACCATAACCAAATGATCAGGCAGCAACTTGTAAGGAAACATTTGCTTTCCTGTTTTTCTAGGGTGGTAAAGAACTTCAGGTTTTATTTCTTTCATCAGCCTAGGACTCGAGTTTTATTCTTAAATTGAGGGATTGTCACAGTGGCTGATTTTGGACTGGTTTAATTTAATGAACAATTTAATGAGCATGAAAACAAAAGCAAGACTTTCAGAAAGTGAGAAGGTGTTTTAGTGTCCACTGTTATGAATTAGACTAATATTAGAATCATAATTATATAAAGGGGTACATACTAAGGGCAAAAAAATCCTGCTTTATAGTCTTACTGTGGTTCTTTGGGCAGGATAGGTTAATGCAATTCATAACAGAATGGTGGTGCTGAACCCCACATGAAGACTGTGGAGGTACAGGATGCCTTTCCTACAATGCAAATACTTGAGAGCTGCGTTCCAGCTCACCTGCAGGCCCTGGTGTGCTCAAGATGTGGAGACACACTCAAGCAATTAACTTATCAGCAACTCCTCAAAAGAACAGAGGGACGGGAAAGTGGAATGGGAGACTTGAAGTGGTTTGTTCATCTGACCTGCTGGTGCTTCTGGATCTTGGCAGCGTGAGCTTGCCAGGTACTGATTTGGGAGCATCCTTGCAACAGGGGGTTGTTTCTTCCCAGTTTAGGGAAGGCTGGATTCTGCAGCTGGGCACTCCCCTCCAGCCCACACAGCCTGGAGGTCCCTCACCAGCATCGAGTGGCTGAGTCTGGAAGAGCTGTGGCACAGCTTTGCACTGTGACTAACAGTTGTTTGATGGGAAGCACACCTTCTGGCAAGGTTTCCAGCTGCCTGGGAAAGTCACCACTTCCTGTTGGTTTAAAATGCTTGGTTGAATGTTACTGTAAGAATCCTGTGCAGACTTGCCAGATGAACTAAGGTCACACCTTTTTGCTGACACAGTCACCTCTGGTTGCATGGCCTCTTAGCTTTTTCTTGATGCTGAAAGTGTTCCAGCTCCTGCACCCCTGATGGCTCTGGCAATGTCATCTTCAGCACCTGCACAGTGGATGTCCCATTGGCTTCCCTCAGATTCTTATGCCCTTGAGCCCTTACATCGCTGCCACCAGCAGCTCATCAAGGCACTGTCCTTGCTGGTTCAACTGGAGTCTTTATCTTCTCATTGCTCTTGACACAACCAGTGTCATAAACACTCAGTGCCAGGGTTTGGCACGTACTGATTGTGGAAGGACACAAGCTTTTCATCCAAACAGCTCTGACTCTTTTCTATGCTTCTTACAACGAACCTACATCACCTATTGCTTTTCTTCTCTTTGTTATTGTTTTATTGACTCATGAATTACTTTATCTGAATTTAAAATCTTTGACAAGCATTAGCCCTTTTTCATTTCCAAGCCAAACTTTCTTCTCTTTCTGAGACACTAGTTAGTCTTCAGAACAACCTTGCAGATACTTCGTTTTTTATGTATCCAGTAATTGATCATCAGCTAAGAAGGTCATACTGTTACTGGAGCTTTGACCTCCTCAAAGATACTGTGTCAGCATTCAGTTAATCAGTTCCTGTTTTCCTGGACTGATGAGGTCACATTCTGAGGGCTTAAGCATTTTTGTTGTCACCACTGGGAAAGTAGCTCTGCTCTGACTACTGTGCTGCTTCTTGGAGCTCTGTCCATACTGCCATGAGTGATGGGGAATAATTGAAGTCTTAACAGTTGATGTAGCATTTGGTAGAGCAGTTTCAGTGTCAGTTTGCACAGAGGGCTTGGACACCTTCTGCCATGTTATTTGGGATGGAAAGAAACTGAATCCAAGTTCCTTGAATTCACCATAATGTGATTTTTAGATGTAAATAGGGAGTGGGAAGGAAAGGGGTATTAGTGGGTAGGCTGCACAAGCCAATTGGCTCTTCTTAGTTACACAGTCTTCATGTCTTCTTGTTGCTTGTCTGCTGCCCAGTGGAGGATGCTGCAAAGCAAAGGAAGTTCCTCATCTCAGATGGTAGTGCAGTGTGAGGTCACATACCCCCTGCATCTCCTGGAGGTTCTGGCCATGGGGAGGAGCCTTTCTTTGATTTAGTGTTGTGGATCTGTGCATGATCTGGCCTTTCATCTCAGGCAGGCTCTGCAGAGTATTTGTTCCTTCAGGTCCTGCAGAAAGTGTAAGTGGCCAGGATCGATCCTAATTTTTTCCTGGATCTCTGGTGATTGAGAGTAGTTGGTGGTGGCTGATGTTTTTACTTGAAAATAGGCACTTCCTCACTGTGCTTTCCTTAGTATTTGCAGTCAGAGTGGTTTTTTTCCAGTAAAAGATCCAATCCCAATACCAGCAAAGTGCAATGTTGGTCTTGTATTATGTGTAGGTATTTGAAATAATTTGTCAGCTCACTGGACTTCTTAGTATATATGAATTTGCTCTATGATCTGTGTATAAATGCTGCAAACTTTTGCAATTACTGTAAACATTGCAATACCCTGTAGTTCATCCTCATAAATTTCAGTTCTTCTAACACCTACATGACCCAGGCAATGAATTTCTGAAAATGTAGTTGCAATATTGAATGCAATCCAATCCAGTTGCCAGTTTAAATCTCCCTCTGGCAGATCTTCCAACATCAATTGCTAAGCTTTATGTTATGGCAGGTTTTATAATGCAAAGCTCCATATGCTGTGCTTTCCATTTTCTATCAAACCGAGTTGCTTTGCAAGCCACGGAGTAAATGTCCACACCAAGTGTTGTGGGTGCAATATGCAATCAGAAACTTTTATCTTGGGCAGTTAATTTCATTTTCCAGTGTGAGGAAACATGGTGGACCATGGGAGACCATTTCCACAGCCCTTTTCCTGTCTGTGAAGGCATCAGCTGCCATCATCAGTTTTATTCACCTTGCCTGATGCTGTAAAATGTGTCACAAATCCTGCCCCTGATTGTTGTTGGCTTTCTGAGGATGAGCTTCTGTGTTTTGCTTTCTGAGGGAAAGGTCTATGAAGCTCTTTGTCAGGAGAAGGGCAGTCATCCAGTGCTCCTTGGGTGAAGAAACACATCTTGGAAGAATCCTAATTCCAGTTTGAAAATGAGTGGAAAAATTTACCGACCCTGTTTGATGAACAGAAATGTGAAGTCAAATAATTCAGTCATTCATTTCAGACTACAGAGACAGTCTTTTAACTTCATGAGACAGGAAAAGTGTATGTCACTGTTCTACTTACTTGCTTTAATCTGCACTCTTGTCTGGAGACTGGGGGATCAGTCAGGGATTTTTGTTTGAAAAGAACTCTGTGCATACAGTGGAGCATCCAGTTCTCTCATAAAAATAAGCTTTTTGCTGTTTGTTGGAAATAACCTTCAGTGCTAAGATACTAGTTAAAATATTTGGCTCATAGACCTTCCTAGGAAATTATGGGCTCTGAGATGACAAGATAAGGTCAATTTTTTGGGTTTAGTACTTGCATAAAGCCAAGAGTTCTGGAACTCTCCTCATAGTTGGCTGACACAATTTAGAACAGAGCAGAGAAGGTGGGATTGGGTATCCAGGTATGCAAATGTAAGTGCAATAACCTGACCTGGCACCTGCAGTTCAGGATGGTCCAAATCACTTGTGAAGGTGCATGGCAGTATTTTAGAACACCTCTACCAAACCCTGGGACACTGAGCTGAATAGATGTTGGGTTGGTACTCTCTTGATGCATAAGTTGGATACATAGTTTATAGTAATATCCTTAACCCATAGAATGAATCTGAGCTTGGAAAACCATTAAATTCCTAAGCAACCTGTATGTAAAATCAGTATTTTCAGTGCCTGACAGCCAGAAGCACCCTATCACTGTGTGTGTCTTTCTGCCAATAAAGACAAGATCCTGGAGCCTCTCTTTCTTTTTTTTTCCCTTTTTTTTTTTTTTAATTAAAATTTCACCAAATGGGATATTGAGACAGCAGCAGCTTCCAGTGTTTTGCAGGACACTTCTCCTGTCACACTCCAGGTGTACATGTTGGAGAGGAGCTTCCCAGGAGACAGAGCTTCTGCCAAAATGGGCTGTCGCTGCTTGGGCAATCCATGGAGACTGCATGGCCAGGTGGTTCTCCTGGTGTCACTGTGCACCCAGCTGGGGAGCTCCACATTGCTGGAGAATATCTGGGTTTGGTGGTACTCCTGTTTGTAGGGAGCAAAGTTGCAGAAAGCAATTTCCTTAAGGATATGATGTCCTTGGTCTTTCATTATATTTCATCTCAATAGTGTAATGAATGGAAAAAGTTTGTTTTATAAATTATTCTGTCTAAAGCACATCCTGAGCATGTAATAAGAGAGCTAAACACATGAAATACTCCCTAAATTTGCTTAAGAACTGAATGTGCTGCCATCTGGTAGTTGTACTCTGTCCTCTTGGCAGCACTTGACTGACTTCAGCTTTCTCATGCAGCACTGCCTGTCTTTGGCTTGAATTTGATATTCATTTTACATTGTATTTATGCTTTTAATGAAAGAAAAATGTTGTGATAAACTAACGTGAATAAAAGGAGGAGACTAGCTCTTTAAAAAATACCTTTCTGATATTAGTTGCTCTCAAGGTTGTTTCAGAATCCTTGTATATTAGACATGAAACAACATAAGCCTTGGAAAAACTTGTATTTATTTATTTGAAAAAAGGACCCACAAAAAATATGTAACTTGAAAAGTAGATGAGATGAAAAGGTGAAACCATATAGCAGTTCACTTCTATTCCAAGGCAGAAAGCCTTCTTAGTTTGGGAATTGAAGGGCCATGGGAACTGTGCAGTGAGGCACTGAGGGGTTGTACCATCCCAAACAGAATATTCTTGGGGCAGGAAATTGTGTTTATGGAGCTGAAGATACGGATAGTTCATCATTCCTGATTTACCTTTCCTTGGCATGTGGTTCCCTCAAAGAGAGGCTTCCATGGAGCTGAGTGGAGGATTAATTCAGGAAAACCATTTATTTTCCCTTTTTTTGTGCTCCCAGGCACAATTTCTTCCAGGTGTGGGTCCATTCAACTTGTAAAGCTGACAGACCAATTGAGTTCAATTAAAACCTTTCCACTGTTGTTCGTTTTTGTTGGCTTTTGTATTTTTATGATTTTAAAATCTAAACCTAGTTGACTATACAATCTGGACTTAATGTAAAATATGATGTTTGGATATAAAAATGTAGCAAACTGCACAAATAAGTTCTGTGGTTCATTTAAAAATATTAAGTGTTCTTTGATGTTTCTTTTTGTTTACTAAAGTTTGTTCTTATGGTTAAGAACAAGGGAGATTTAATTGTAAGAATTCACTTGGGAGTTTTCTGAAGTTGTCTTGACATGGCAATGTTATCCTTTCAAATTACTTATTAAGTAACATATTTTAAACACTATCATTTTAGATCTGTCTTTTGTTCTACTTAAGGTGAAAGTAATAAAAAGTAGTCAGTGTAAACCAGCATCTGTATTTACTCCACTGTACAAAGTATGCAAATAAACAGGATGCAAGTAGAGGCCTTAAGAAAGGTTTTGTTCTATGTGGTTTGGGTGTTTCTGTAAATCCAAGTGTACAGATGCTAGTGTATAGTGGTTTGGGGTCTTTTGTATGGGAAAATGTGTTTTTCCTCTTATAGGAAATGAGGTTTTGTGTAGGAAATGTGTTTTGGACAGCTATTTAAGCAGAACTACTTGCTAATTTATTGATAGTGACTACTTGCTTATCCCCCCTTGTTACTTTCCTTTCCTTCCTCAAAAAATTATTAGGATTAACTTACTGGTTTGCTTTAATTGCAGCATCTCACTAAGCAACCAGTGCCATTCTCCCTCTGAGGAAACTTGATCCCTACCCATCAAACAGTGCTGCTTTTATACCCTCAGCCTATATCTCACTTTTAATTTAGAAATATTCACACACCTGCAAAAATATCTTGGATCTGTCAGTCATAAAAATTAAAAATATCTTTCTTCCACTTGATTTTCTTCCTTATTTTTTCCCCCTTTAAATCTATGAAATAAGATTTACAAGAAATTGTCAGTTACATTTTGGGGGAAATTTGAAGAGGGTCTTTTCTTGTAGTGGTAAATCACAGTTGTAACTGAAATTGTTCTGAAAGTAGGAAGATGTTCATATATCAAGCAGGAAGGCCAGAGATCAAAGTTTTAGCAGTAAAATAAAAACACTGAAATGTTTTTAATTAAATCTCACTCTGTAATTTAACTGAAAACAAGACCACCTAAGAGCAGACACCAGGACACCCTTATCAAGAAGGGAATTAAAAGGAGCTGCCTCTGAGGCACAAAATGTCTCTTCAATGCAATGAACTGTGGTTAGTCTTAAATCACTTTCTCCTCCTCTGATGCAAGTTATTCTTACTGAACTTTTACATCTATACTTTTTGTCACAATCCATTGCCTCATTGCAAATGACACATTTTGCAATACTTAAATCTTTTAAATGGGATGGTTTTATGTACAAACACTTAAATATGTGGTGCACTTAAAGGAAGCTGTAATTTCTGTCTCTGTTGTGAGCTTTGTACCACAGTAGGAATAATTTCTAGTTCCTAATTTAATGCAGGATCAGCAGTTTTCAGTGTAAAAACACGTGCAAGTGGGATAATAAGTCATTTTAAGAGTGAGTCAAAGTATCTTTTCATAAGTGAATGTTTTGGCCCATCAGTAATAAAACACAGCTCAGTATATAAAGGACCATTAACAGATTTTTAGGGTCACTGAGTTACAATTAAGGTACAAGCTGAAGTTTGTGTACACACACACACACACACACACACACACACACACACACACATAAAGACACAGAGAGACACAGACACTTTCTGGCAAAAATATTGCAGAGCCTTCTGAAAGGCTTTTAAAACTTCTCCAAGAAAAACGTGACTATTGGCAGAAAACACAGTTGTTGTTCTTTGGGTCGATTTACTTGAGAGTTGGTAACAGGAAGTATTTGGAGTTTCTGAGGTGGATGAGTAGGTGTTTTATGCAGAGGAATTTCTTCTTTGCATCCTGATCATTCCAGTGCCTGATGCTCTGAAGTGTTAGTTTATCTCTGTTGAATAGTTTGTTTTGCCTGAGGTTTCTGTAAGGTAAATTTGTGTGTGCAGCACTAAACTCTTCTGAATCTCCCTAAGAAACCATGAAATGCCAGAATTATTCTTTTGTCTCCACACTGGATATTCCTTTCTACTTTCAGTGCACTGAGTCATGCAGTTTACCTTTTCTCTGCATCTGTCATGGCCCTTCTCTTCATGTGTTAAGCATTAATGCAAACAAAACAGAAAAGAATCTCGGTTGTTTGCAGCTTTTCAAGTTGCTTTGTAGTTTGTCCTCAGACTTCAGTGATGGAACAGCTTAATTATTCAATACTTACAGACTTACTTTGTCCTGCATAATTTTGACTCTTCCCAGCCAATAATACTCTCTTGGCTTTTCCACAGACTCACATTTCAAGACTTCCTCCTGGAGCTGTGGCAGGACAGTCGGTGGCAATAGAAGGAGGGGTTTGCAGGTTGGAGAGTCCAGAAAGCAGCTGATCCCTCATTTCATTGCAAAGAATGTGACTGACTTTTTGTACAATAAGGGTTTGGGGGTTTTTTTGGTGTTTTAACAGATGTTGGAAATTCTGCTTTTGTTTTATACTCTGTATTGCAACCATGTGCACCATAACTTGAGACAAGTGCTGCTGTAGTTGATGTTCTCACTCTGTGAAGGGGGATGTGTGCATGTTCACTTTTCCCCCTGATAAAATAGGAACTCTCCCCAGTTGTGCAAAGATCATGTATGATTAATGATTCCATTTTCATTGTTCTAGGTTTGAAAAGTAACCAAAAGTTTAAAAAAATTTTTAAAGACATGGTCACAATTGTCATACATGTTCTGAATTTAAAAGTAACAGGCCTTTGAAAGTGGCTCTGTAATTATGCAAAAAAAATTATTATGGTTTCTTAGTTTCTCAGTGGTTTAAGGAAATCCAGAGGTGATTTAAACATGAGTTGATTTTTTCCTCCCCAATAAGGAGGATTTTTTTTTTTGGTCAAAAAGTGGTTTCAGTGAAACAAACTAGAGCAAAATTAAGGCTCAAATTGTTTTTTTAAATAGTCTTGTAGGTCATATCTCTTGTTCCCAAACGAAGATGTTTAATAGCTCCAAGCTGTATGTATTACAAAAAGCTATATGAAGATAATGTAATGCAGTCTTTATGTATAATGGAATATTACAGTGTAAATAAGAAAAAGCAAAGTTTATGGAAAGATTCAATATTATTCTTCGCTTCTGTTTTAAATCTATTTTTAAGAGAGGTACAGAAATGAACATATTCCTGGATGCGAAGTGCAATGTGTATGAAGTGGCTGCTGCTGAGCTTTGGTGTTGGCAAAGCAAAGCTTCCTCAAGTGCAGCCACAGCATGGGTATTTATATAACTGTGTGTAATATGTATGTACTGTGCATAAAGTTACTGTAACTCTTTTGATACCTTCAACAAAACTGCAGTTTTCAAACAAGTGATCCTTGTCTGCCCGATGAAGCACCGTGACACGTGAGCCCTAAAACGAGTTCTGACCTCCAGCCTTCACTCAGTCCTTCTTCCTTCACAGCACTGGCAGCAAGAGAAGACTTCTGTGATTAATTCATTGTCCTGATAAGTATGCCAAAGAGAAATTAAAACAGTTCATCTTTTTCCCTGGTGGATATTTGATACTTCTGTTTTCAGAAATAGTGGGTGCATAGATACTCTGACTGCAGTCGCTTATGGGGCATTGTACTTGCCTGTCCTGTAATGTTGTGCCTGCCTCTAACAGACATACTTGACTGATGAAATGGTTATATTGATTGTAGTACCAATCTTTCATGGAAAAGAATAAATTTTTTTTAACAGCCTGAGTTAATTTTCACTGTTACACTACAGCATACATTGAGATACTGTCATCTCTATGTGGGTTTTTAATTGTGCCACCAAAGTAGTCCTGCAGCTGAAGATATTTTGATACAGTTCTGTAAATAACACAAAACAGACACTTTTCAAGAAGCAACAAGGTGAAATGCACCTGTCTTGAAATAGTTTGTGCTGAATTAGATCCTCAGTGATACACTCTCAGTGTGATGGAATGAAACTGTCCTACAGCACTTCAGCAATGTTGCAGCAAAGCAGCTGTGCTGCCACAACCATTGGAACTGCTCTGACAGGCAGCATTAAATGATTAATTGTGGGGACATTTTGCTGTGTAGTGAGTGAAAAACTGACCATGATGTGCATGGGTTGTACAAACCCCCATTTGAAAATGACCTTGTCATTAGGAAAGCTACAGGAACAGTGTTAGATTGCTTTCCTGCTAAAAGTGCTGTTCCATGCTGATGTCATGGAAACTTTGGTGGGAATCTGCTTTTTCATGCAGTAAGTGTGGCAGAATGGCTTATAAAATGTGTCAATTGTTTCTTCCCTTACCTGCTTTACGGACATCTGTATTCCAGCATAGGATTTTTATCTGTGTTTTGCTTTTACTTTGTGTCTGTATAATAATCCAATCAATATTTTATTTTTTGGGGAGGTCAAAAGTGCCAGGTTTCTTCAGGAAGCCACTTAGGAGTCATTGTTTGAAACAGAGCAGTTTGCCTTTTCATAGTCAAACTCTTCCTTCTGTGTAAGTAGAGGAAAAATGGAAAAAAGGATTCTTTTATCTGGAGGATCACAAGCAAGGGGTGCAGAGAACAAACTGGGTACAGAGCTGACTTTCTCCCTAAGGTGCTTAGGAAAAGAAAACTGTCTTGGCACATGGAAATGTCAGTACCACTCATCATGAAGACTGACTGGAACAGAATTTCCTATCATTCAACTCCTACTTAAGCCAATGAAAGATCTTACACTACTTTAATTATGGGTCTAATTCTGCTGCTAGTTCTATTTTAAGCTTGAAAAAGCTTATGATGAGGATGGACACACTGCAATGACGTGGTCTGCAAACGCCTGTCCATGATGAGTAACCATTGCCACTGGCGTGAGCAGATACAGCCCAGGAGGAAATGACACACTTGACAGCAAGAGCTTACTAAAATTATAAAGGAAGGGCAAGCAGATGAAATGCATATAAATACAAACAAGCTGAATGCTGTTGATTTTATATTTGAGCACACAATTACGTGTCCTGGAGTATTTTGTAGCAGACAGGTTGGTGCCAGAGTAGTCAAGTCTTCAGACATAATAAATTTTGCTGCTTAAAGCTTGTAACAGCCTAAACCAAACCTGACATACAACCCATTTTTTGTCTTCCTTTACTCCAGGACCTTTATCTTTGTTCCTGTACCCAGACAGCATGGCCCTGCAGTGCATGACTTCGGAGGGATGCAGCTGAGCAAGTCACAGAGGAGTGCCCTGTTACACTGAAACAGTTGAGAGGTGATGGGAATTGCATGTTGTGTGTTCTCTGGAAACACTGTGATGTGAGAGACTTGAGGAGGAGGAGGAAGAGGAGGAGGCCTGATTTAAGGGAACTGCAGCCGCTCCCCTGTAAAGGACAATAATGGAAGATGCTGTGAAAAGGAGGAGGAAGCCTAAGAGGAAATAAAGCTGGTAATAAATCCAGGGTTATTAGCAAGGTCGGGGTAACTGCTTACTTTGAATCAGCAATGTGTACTAAGAGCTCTGGTCATTCAGTGGGAGGAGGATCCATCTGCTCAAAGACACAATTGCATGGCCAGTTTTTAGAGTGTTATGTGTGCGAATAATGGGCACCATCTGCAGTCCATGTGCAGCCCTATTCCAAAAGCATCTCCAGGTTTGCCATTCTAAGTGTTGGGATCAATGGAATAGTGTGGGGCTGCAATCCCACTCTGATGCAATAGTCACCTTGCAGGTTAAAATGTGGCTTAGGAAAAGCACCTGGTTTTCAGGTCAGCTTCATTGGCTGGAGAACGTTTATGATAGACCTGGAGAGTTGAAGGGAAAGTTTATACTGTGGCTGGGTAAGGGAATAAAGGCTCTTGTTGGCAGAGTATGCAAAGAAAGTTCTGCAACAGGGGAGAACTGGAATCATTGTAAAGTGGCTGGAGGGAAAACAAAATTATTTTGAAGGAAAAAAAAAGAGAATAAGTGAAAGAAACCAAGAAACCTGGGTAAGAGTTGATACATCCTTCACAGTGCTATTAAGGCTCATCTTCCAAGGGGTATTTGAAGAGATGAAGAGTGAACAATTCCCTTACACCTGGCCAGGGCTTTCTTGTGAAAGATCGTTTTCGGTTACAGCAAAGTGAGGACAAACAGTATTTGCGTGGCTTTTAACCTGCATGGAGTGTCAGCAGAGGGTTTTATAGACACCTTGCAGGTGGGTTGACGAAGGGCTGATGCCTCATTTTAGTGTTTGGGTCTGCCAAGGAATGCTGAGAACCTGTAACTTGCAGGAAACTCGAGATTTTATATGGAAGCTTGTGGCAAAGGACTCCTGTAGTGGGTCTAAGGACAGCACTACTGATGAATAAAACTCACCTCTTCTCTTTTTGCTCATTTTTCACAGGAAAGCTTGGGGGAGGTTGTGCTGCTCTAACAGCCCCGTGCTGGATTATTCACTCCTTTGTGAGACAACACAGAGCGAAGGAGGATTTGTACACTTTAATTGTTTTAGATCCTACAGTGACACAGCATTTATCTTCCACATAACCTGGGTGATAAATCCCCATAAAGACCATTAGCATCATTTAATTGTGATTTGAACATAATAAATGTCTGTCTTGTTACCCACTCCTGCCTGCCTAATGAACCAAAAAACATGTTGAGCAGCAGCAGATACAGTGACCTGCTTTCCTATGACTTTGTGCCTCCACCATCACAACCTCCTTTCCCTTAGAAGTCTCAGTGATACTCATTTATATGGCTGTAAATATCTACAAAAGCAGAGACCAACTGAGCTCACCTTTCTGAAACAAAAAGCCTTTCAAAGTTCAGTGCAGTTTTCAGAAAGCATCGCAGGAAGGGAAGTGTTTGAGATCTTGTCCCCAGTGAGGTCACTTGGAGCTGGGCCATGAGCTTCAGTGGAGCCAGGATGTCACCCTTGGGGGTATCAGAGGACTCAAACATTATGAGTCACTCAATGCCAGCACTGGAGGCTTCAGAAATGAGGTGGTGTGAGATGTTTTGATGACTCATACTTATTTTTTGGATTATCTGGGAATATCTGGTGGGTGTGCAGGGCTCAAACAAGCCAAGTGGAGGAACCAAACCACAGACTCCTCTGGGCAAATAATCTACTGCAGCCAAGCCATGACTCCTCCAAAAGGAGCTCTTCACCAGCCAAGGGCTCTCAGCATCATTTTATAATTTACAGTTTTCCTAAAGTTGATAATTTATTTTCACTTTAGGTATCTCTAAAGTTGCATAAATTAATTTAAAACAAAGATGCTTTTACTTTTGTGGAGATGCCAAGGCCAGGAAAGGTGATGAGTAAGGACTAACCCTGCAGGGAATGGCACCCAAATGCATCCAAGTGTCTGAAGAAAAGGGGTAGGTTTTCAACACTCTCCTGTGCTTTATTTTCAAACTAGTTAAAATTCCAGTCCTTCAGCTATTTAACCACAGTAGAATGAGCCATGGACATACTTGACAGTCTCACAAATGGCACACACAAAGAGATGAAAGACTTCCTTTTACCCTCCCTGGAGAGGTAATGAAGAAAACAAGACCTGCTGATTTTATTTTCCTCCAAAACTGAACTGTACCACTCACCTTGCCCAAACCCTGCCCTGGGGATGTGTAACAACCCCTTCAGATGCTTTCTGAAAGCCACAGCTTGGTGATTGCTCTAACAGTACTGGAAGTACCAAAGCCTGTTTCCATCACTCTGCTGTTGCCCCTCCTGAATTACTGCCATTTAGTGCCTGGGAAAACCTTTGAAGCCCCTATTTTTAAAAAGTCAGAGACTCTAAAAACTACATTTTAATGGGGGTTTTTTAGTAATAACAGTGGGCAGGCTGGCCAGTTAGTGTGATCAGCTATTCAGCTGGGAATCCCAGGTGCAGGTTTGTTCAGTCCAGTGTGCTCCTGTATTACATGTGCATGTGCTGTCTTTGTTCAAGTTCATCTTTATGTCCTGTTCTCTCCACTGTCTTCCTCTTTTTTTTCCTCTTCCTCCAAGACAATCACTTGTTTCAGTTCCATATTATTAACAAAGAGCAAATAATTAAATCCCTGTGAAATGAATGTATGTGTCTAGAAAGAATAAGGGAATACATTAAGTTCCTAAATTGAAAGGAGACTGATGAGTCTCTTGAGGATCCATGCCCAAAAAGCCTTTATCCAGGACTTCTTTCCCATTTTGGGTTAAAATGGAGGTTGCTGAAAGAATTGTTTGATCCAGTGGTTACAGGACAGCTTGACTCACAAATAAGCACCTTTTAGGTTGGTGCAAAAGTTTGGGGGGTTTATTTCTATTTATTTGCACCAGTTACTTACCTTTTTTGTTTCCCAGATTTTTCACAAGTGATAAAACCACCTGCACACCAATGTAGTGCCAGGCTTACACTGAATATCACCTAAAGAAGGTGGTGCATCCCTGCTGGCACCAGAGCAGCTGCTGAAAGGGGCAAAGGATCCATACCTGCTTTTTGTACTGGTGAGTTTATTTTTTATGCCCTGCAAATTCTCCATCAAAGATGCTGCTCCATGCAGTCCTTTTGCAAAGATTGATGCAATGTTCAGGTAATTTTGCCATGAGAGATCCTGTATCCATGATATAAAAGCAGATACAGTGGCTTTTTGGAACAGGGCTTAAAACAGAAAGACCACCTAAGTTTTTGCTGCTTCTTTGCTGAAACCTTTCCTGTGGTTGGAGAGAAGCCACAAGCTCTTTCCCCTGCCTGGTAGGTCATGAATTCTCCTTACCTGAAAATAACAAAAAGGCAAAAGTCCTTCAAATGAGAGCTGACATTGCCTCCTTATTTTAAATATTCTAATTATTTCTATTTCACAGGCAGATAGGCTGCAAGACATTGTTCTTTTTAGTCATGTGTCAGTAAGGATACCGAGTACATTTGGTTTCAGTCCATCTTGCCAGGGAAACAAATGCAGTAATACTTGACATTGGACTTTTCCTCCCAGTTCTGGTTTGCTCCCTGGTGCCGATCTTGAATTCACTGTCCATACATGTGTATGACAAATCCAAGAAGGGTCACCAGTTGCTGACTGTCCTCTTTCCTGTCCTCCTGATCGCCTGCTGCTCCTGCATCCCTGCTTTCCTGGTGGCTGGGGAGCTTCACACTGCCCTTGTGGCCTCAGGTTAGGGAAGAGGGTTGAGGACTTTGATCCAACTCCAAGGAGATGATGGGTGGAAGCTCCGTGACATGGCAGTGTGTCCTGGCTTTGAAGTCCGGGATTAGGCTGAGGGGAAGGAAGAAGTCCTGCATGAAGTCCTGCACGATATATCCTTTTGATGTGAAGCTCTGGGGAGTGATGATGTGAGTGCAGCTCAGGATTGCTGAAGGGCTGTGATGAGCCCTTCCTCTCCTCTGAGACAGAACATCATCCTCACATGCAGGGATGGAGAAATCCGGGGATTCCCCCCTTCTGGGCTATAGCTTTGTTGACAGACTTGTTTTTCACTTTAGCGTAGTAGTAAATAGAGTTTGTCTCCTGCTTGGAGATGATTCATCTCTCATTATGCTTAATAAGTAGAATTCCATGCTCGGCCGCTGCTTCCTCCGTGCTCTGCCAGAGCGAGCGCTCTCTGCTCCGCACAGCTCCATCTGTTGGCACCGCGTTGCCACATCGGGAAAAGGCAAAAAAAAAAGTAATTCCCGCCCCCAAATCCATCAGCAACAAGAACAGCCTTTCTGCTTGGGCTGGGCTGTGCCCTGTGCTGGGGCAGTTCTGGCCCCGCGGAAGCTCAGGAAGCCGCGGCCAAGGGCGGTGGCTTGGAAGTCGCTATGGATGAGCGCACGGGATGGAGATCGTCGGGGTGAAGAACTATTGCAGTCATGTGAGCGAAGTGTTTTACAAGGAGGGTGGTGAGGCACTGGCACAGGTTGCCCAGGGAGGTGGTGGATGTCCCATATCTGGGAATGTTCAAGCTCAGACTGGATGGGGCTCTGAGCAACCTGGTCTGGTTGAGTCGTCCCCTCTCATTGCAGGGGGACTGAACTCGGTGACCTGTAAAGGTCCCTTCCGACCCAAACCATTCCCTGATCCTACGATTCCCGGCGCGCTGGAATAAGCGTGGCAGGTGGCACTGCTGCGATGTCAGACCTGGCCACAGGAGGGTACCACAGACAGTGACACGCGTTCAGCCTCGGAACGAACACATGTAGGAAGCCTTATCACATCTCGTACTCCCATTACCCGCTCCCGCAGCAACTGTGGGAGCCAAAGTGTCCGAGCTGGGCAGCCTGTTGTGCCTCTGTGTATAAATCTTCTGCAGTGTTTTCATCCCCCTTGGGAAAGCACCCGCAGGATTAACCCTCCGTGCTGTTCTGGAGGTGTCAGCCGGGAGCTGTGGCTTCTGCGACTCCTGGCACAACATCCCTGGGCAGTGAGGCTGCTCCCACCCTGCCTTCCTAAGACACCGTGAGTGAAGCGGTCTGTGTAAAAACCATGTTGCTTTTGGGGAGGTTGACATTCAACACATGCTTCTTTCTGTTTTCAAGAACCTAGAGCCCTCTGCTGAGTGCCAGGACATCTCCCTGTGGCTCCAGACGTGCCAGGCTCAGCTCCGTGGCTGTACTGGAGCAGCTGCATGGATTGCACCAGGCAGGAATGAGACTGGCATCAACCAGAGTGGCTTTGGTTGCCTGGAATTGTCCAAAAGCTGGAGCGATTTGAAAAATGAAGGTTACAAACACGCTCACAAGCAAATAGTTTTCCCTTGTATGGCTTGTGTGAGTCTCTGCTTCCAAAATCTGCCTTCCTGAAAGTGCTCTCTTCTCCCTGCTGCTTGTGGTGTGGGGATGAACAGGCTGACAGAGCACCTAGTGCTTGGCATCAAATATTGGATATTTTCAGTATTGATACTTCTTCCATGTTGTCTGGCCCAAATGCAAGAAGGAGGCTTTATTTATTTTAATATTTATGTTACATATTTATATAAAAATATATATATTTTCCATATGTATTCTATATATTTTTTATCTAAATATTCATTTATCCTTTTTCATGGTTATTGTTTGTTTTTAAAGTGCCTTCTTGAAGGGACATCAGATATTCAGAATATCAGCAATCAGTACTCTTTATGATAAGAGTAAATATCCTGATTTTTTGACAGAGGCCTTTTTTCCCTCCACAAAAGGCAAAAGCAATCTGCCAGCAAAATAAATGCAAACATTTTGTTTCTCATGCTCTCAAATGCAGCACGCAATGTGATCCAGCCTCAATTGTGAAGGAACAGTTCTAGTTACCCAGATAAAAAATTATACTTAAAAGGCAAACCCAAACAAAACTGTGTAGCTTGTTTGCTTATCTTCAGCTGTGATTGTCCTTTGGAGACCAAAGCCTGGCCCAGAGCTGACATAACACAAGATAGATTGCTTCCATGGACATCAGTGGGAGTTTGGCTTGGATGGTGTGAGGTTGCAAAACTGTAAGTGCCTCTCAGAAGCACTTGAGTATAACTTACTCATCGTGGAAAAAGTGGGAAATGAACACTGTGGTGATTGCTTCAGTTTCCCAGATTTCTCTGCCTTTTTATCTGCTGACTCGTGTTGATGATTGCCACTCCCAGAGGAGGATGGACAAGCAGGATTTGAGGTTTCCCTGCCAAGGAGAACACCTCCAGGTGCTCCGTTATCAGAGAATCATAGAATGGTTTGGCTAGGAAGGGACCTTTAAAGGCCATCTAGTCTAACCCCTCTGCAATGAGCAGGGACACCTTCCACTAGACCAGGTTGCTCAAAGCCCTAACCTTCTTTAGCAGATGGGATCTGGCCATGGCAGATCATCAGATCATCCATTGAGATCCAGCAAAGTCAGACAGAGAAAATCAAACTGAAGTTAGCTGGGTGCCCCAAGAACAACCTCCTGGGATTTTTTTATATGCCTTGTCACAAAACTGGGACAGAGAAAGCATCCATGTCCCCCAAAACAGCCCCAAATTCTGCCTCTGCTGAGCTGTTCCAAGCAATCTGCAGCAGCCTTGAGATGTCTTCACAGTTTGAAGAAAAGCCGCTACCAGGGCTTGGGAAATGTGAGTGAGTCTGACTCTGCTTATGGAAAACCTACTAGGCAGAAGTATGAAAAGCTTGCTGGTAAATCATTTACAAGAAAATATCTTGCTCAGCATGGGATTTGCAATGAGGGGGTCATATTTAATGACCTGCCTCTAATGTTATTATAAATCATTGCTTCCTCACCAGCTAAATCACAGCTGCCTCATGCTCTGTGGGCTCTCCCCTAGAAGTGTCACTAACTTGGGAACATGCTGGAGTTTGGAGCCATGTGGGATGAGGGAAGCACAGGAAAGGTGAGGGGCTCTCAGGCATCCCCGGGGGGTGATGCCCATCCTTGGCTTGGCTGTGCAACTCCTGTGTTTTCATAGCACCACCCACCTCTGCAAAATGCAGGACCTTTGGGAGCTTTTTGACAGGTCACTAAACTCAAGTGACCCAAATGAACCCATGTCACTGGTGCAGGAGGGTAAAGGTGAGTGCTTGGCTTTGCCTGAATGATACCTGTGAGTTATGCAGGGAAACTTCTTTCAAACTCCTCAGTGGATTCCTCATGCCCATGTGGGACAGTCAGCAGAGCTTCCCAAGGGAGCCCTCCAGGCAAAACCTCCCAGTCCTCCTCAGGTTAGGCACAATGTGCAGCAGTTGGAGGTGCAGGGTGATGGCACCCACGAGTGCATGGCCAGAGGAATGTCTGTGCATGGGAGGGGAAACTCCCTCCCATTGGAAAACAAACATCACACCTCTGAAAGGCAACAGCCACTGCAAACATCGGGGAACGAGAGCTCCACATCTATTTCTTAACTGTGGATCTACTTCTTGATAGAAGGAGGCTTTGGGCTGCTTTCATCTGTTTATTTTACATAAAGAAGTGTGGAAGAAAAACCTCAGGATGTCAACAAAAAGCTGTTGGCTTGTTACTTTCCTTCTACCTTTAGATCATGACTTAATAAGATAAATCCCTGTGCATGGCATACTCTTTGTCCTTGTTGCCTGTGTGAGAATCTGTGTCAGCTGTTCTGTAGGTCATTCACAGACATTGTATGGTAACAATACACCAGTGAAAGCAGTTATTTCTTTGGCTGGTTATATTTAATGCAATTATGCTTTCGTACTTTAAAAAATGAAAAGAAAGAGCTTTAGTCTCTCCAGTCCATAGTAAATATAAAAAACAAAGTGTGTTCAAGGGTTTACTCTTTTTTAACAGAACTATCCTAGCCAAGGAGGGGAAACAGGCCTTGGGATCTGCCTTCAAAGTAAATGCACAATTTTGGATGAAGATGGAGTAAGAAGGTGTGGAATATTGTGTGACTGGGAAAACAAAATCTTCAGCAGAATCACAGTACCATAAATATAGCTGTAAGATTGCTCAGGGACTCACGCTGGCTGGGCTGTCCTGTTCCCCACGCAGGAACCAGACCGGTGTTTGCCAAGTCTGTGTACATCGTGCTGTGTTTTCCTCAGTCTCCTTTCCCCCCCTCCTTTATGCATGAGTAAGATTTTAATTTTAGCAGAAATTCTGGTAGGCTTTTGTGGGCACACTGGAGGAAGGAGCTGGTATTTTTATTTCTCCATAGGAGTGCAGGGAGGTTTGTCTGAGCTCAGCTGATGAGGCCACTGTCAGAGGGGTGGCACAAGCCTGGTTTGCACTTCCCAGGGAAGTTACTGAGAAGGGAATATTAGGAGTCACCGTGCATGGGCAGGCCCAGAGCTCACCCCATTCACACAGGGTGATCTGTATGTGGGTTGGACACTGGTACAATCACCCAGATTTGTCTGCCCGTGCCGGTGGTTGGATGGGAAGGCTCCCAGGTCCAGCTTCTGCTGGATGTGGCTCTGTGCAAGCAATACTTGGTAAGAAGAACAAAACAATACTTATACATTTTGCAGCTCTGATGGGCTGGCATCTGCCTGGATTGAAGAGGAATCTCACTGAGCAGAGTAACTCATCCAGAGGCCAAATTTTCTTCAAGTTGTGCTTCTTCAATATGACTGCAAGCGGCTCCTCTATGAGCAGGATGATCTTCGATGGCTTTAACCACAGTGAAACAGGCAACTAAGCTGATCTCACCAGTCCCAATAAGGAGCCCAGGCACCCATTCCAGTGTGTGGTGTGAAAGCAGAGAGAAAATAGCCCAGGGTTTCTCTTGACTCCTATGCCACTGACCTATGCAGGAGTCCAAAAGACACCCCTGCCCACTCTGTTTACTTGTTTGTTCAACCCTCCCACACCTCTTTACTCACCAGCACTGGCTCATTTGGCAGCCTCGACTGACAGCTTAAGGCTCACCACCCTGTACTAATTCTGTGGTGTTAAAAATACACATTTTTCCAAGTGAGGCAGCAAGCAAATACAGAGAAGGCTCTCCTCTAGTTCGCAGCATGTTTGCTCTGTCCCACGCCTTTGTTTTGGGAGATGCTGTTTTCGTAGAAAATGAGTGCAGAGCTGGGTAAGTCTAACTCAGCTCTTTCTAAGTATATTTTCTGGGGATTATCATGTTGGCTGCAAAACAGGCTGCTTCTCACAGCCAAAAAGCGTAAACTGAAAAGGAGGTCAAGAACCAGTGATTATGAGGTGAGCAGAGGCCTTTCACTTGAGATTGGCCACAGTGCTGTAGGATGGATATTACTGGTCAGACACTTCCTGAAAGGCTCAGCAACTCCCAGACAGTGCTGTCAGCAGCTAAAATTACCAACATTTCTGTGGGGTTTTAAAAGTAATTCTTAACTCTGCTCCATCAACCATTGGATCGGCGGTGACCAATATTTTTCCCTATATTGGTGCAAGTGGAAATAACCAGAAGAACAGGCAAGGAGCTATTTATAAAGATGTACTGCAATGCACACTCATCTACTCCTGATGGAAGGGTCTGGCCATCAGCAAAACCATGAGGGATTAGAGGAGAAAATGGCTTTGTGTTTTATTTTGTACTTTGACTGTTCTCTACAACATTTGACTTAATGCTGTTCCAACATCTGTGGGCTGCAGGAAGTTCAATCATTAAGTACTGATCTCCTGTTTTCAGTTGGTATCTGTTTTATTGGTATGGTGGTCTTCTAACACATTGAAAATATTTGGAAATATTTAGAGGGGTTTTTTTAATGGAAATAAATATTGCTTTCAGTAGGAATAGAAAACCCTTTGTGCTGCCTGGAGGTGAAAATCCCTCACAACACTAAACTAATGGTGTATTTGCACTCCTCTCTCTGATTTATCTTAGGCAGTCACTTCATTTTGCATCCTTATTGGGTAGTTCAATTTATATCCATCTTTAAAAGGAACTCTTTCATCCATTCAGGTGGAAACTGGTTAAACCAGGTAGACATTGCCATGATGCTGATAAAGAAGCAGTGTCAGGTCCTGGCCATGGCTGGGACCTCTCTAAGTGGAGGATCTGGCTAATGAGGGCCCTGCTGTGCTTCGTGTTTGTGCACACTCAGATTTATCGAGGAACAAATAAAAGTGCCATTTGGCCTCCAGCATATCGTGATTAGTATGTGTTGTATTTGAGCTTGGGATGAATAAGCACCTAGAGCAACTTGCTGCCTCTCACTGAAGAATTTCCTCTCCAACCCCAGGTGTGTCTGTGCCAAAGCTCACCTGAAATGAGCTTATGGTGGCTTTGTGGTCTCCAGGTCCTCATGATGAGGTGGAGAGGCACAGGTGGTCACTGGGGTTTGCTATGGGATATACACAGAAAGTGTCATCTTGTGTCTCTAGGTCAGTAATCAGGGCTGCCTGTTATCTCTGCTTTTGGGGAATACAGGATCAACCAAAGCCATTGTGACCAAACCCCAAAACGAGGTCCCTCTGTCTCACTTGCTCTTCCTCAGCTGGGACATGGGGCTGAGACTGATTGCAGTTTTGTGAGCCCACAAAGCACGTATGCACACATGTCAATTATATGGTGATCCAGATGCCCTCCCCCAGACAGCCTCCTGAAAAAATGACTTCATATAGGAAAGGTGTATTTTTCACGTCTGGCTCTCCAACATTGTTTTTCAGTTACACAGTACTTTCTGTAATTAGCAACAAAAATTCAGGCACAAGAATATAGTGTGTGTTTGTTCCATGAAGAGCTGGGACCATTTTGATATTTTTCAAAAAAATAAAAAAAATGAAAAGCTCATTTAATACCAGCCCAGCTATTTATACTTCTTACACAAACTTAAACATAACAAAAAGTGCAACATAACTCATGAAGCAAAGGAGTGTCTCTGCCAAGTGTAATATTTGTGTTTGGAAACATGGTCTATATTGTATGAAGCAGTAGCTTTCTAACTGCCTCCAAGGTTTCTTTTGGCTGATGTTTATCCAAACAGCCTTGCTCTTCATTCATTTTCATGGCTGAAAGGGAGCTGAGTGTTTTTACACAGTGGGACCGGCCGGGCTCAGCCCCTGCTCCTTCAGCCGGCGCCGATGGCGATCCCGGGTGCGGGGTGATGTGCACGGGCCATCTGCTGCCACTCCTCCAGTGCATCCCTACCCTCTGCCAGTGGATGCCTCCTCACCTTTGATTTTGCCCTCTGTGTCCTGCAGATCCAGCACGGTGGGAACGAGTCACAGCACCCTTGTCTGAAGGAGACACAGCCCTTTGCCAGTGAGAGCAGCAGTGGTGCCAGCAGGAAGGCTGGAATTGGGAAACATCCATGGGGTCCTGCGCTGAAGATGACAGTGGTCAGGTAGAGAATGGGAAAAGTGTTCTCCTTGCTCTTTAACTGCCTGGGCCTGTAAAATCTGGGTGCTGCCTCGCCTCGTATGTGAAGCTGATATCCGTGTTGCTCTTTTCCCCTCTAGAAGAGATTAGTGAATATTCCCAGCACTTCATTCCCCTCTTCGAGTTATCTCTTAAAAATAATAATTAAAAATAATTATGAATATTACTAATAATATTAATCTTCATCAAATCCAATAGAGATATTGTCTAGACTACCAGACTACATTTAAGCTGTATCCCTTAGGCAAGCTGAATTAATTTGGGAACACAGAGATGAAATTAAGTACACACCTAAATGCCTGCAGGACAAGCTTTCCAAATCCATGCCCTGAGGAGCCCAACACATCAGGATGATTCCAAGAAGCCTCTAAAACATAAAACAGCAAAACTTTTGGGAATGGTGCATATAGGAATAAGGTGCAATTGCTACACAAAACAGCAGGAGCAGGGAGAGGAGAAGATGCAAGCCATTCAAATGTGAGCTGAAGAGGAATATTAATAATGGAAACTTTGGAATAAACAAAGGCTAAGCCATGGTTTTCTCTCTGCTTTTCCCCTCTGACAGTTCTATAGCACGTTGCTGTTGGCCTCGCTGTCAGGACACTATCATAGCAGCCATTTCTTCATGTGGATGAGTTGTTTCTAAAATATGCATTGGCACAGACCACTCTTATTTTTCACACAAGGAATGCAGGTCTTCCTGTTCCACATATTTTTCTTCAATGAGCGTAGTTATTGTTGTCACTGGGAGGAAAATCCTCCGTCTGTCTGCTAAAATACTTGAGAGGGGGAGATAAAGCATGAAATCTTTTTGTTGTGGCTGAGGATTTCCTCTGCAAGGCTCCACTTCAGTGATTCACGGCTCTTTTCCAGAAGAAATGCAAAGCTGGGATGAGTATTACTTACGATTTGCAGTCCTGGGCTAAATCCACGGCTGGTGTAACTCAGATATTCTCCAGCACCTCGGAAGGAGATTTAGGCTGGATTGATGATCAGAGCTCCATTCTGTGCCACCTCATCATTCTGCTCCAGGCTCAGGGATGTGCCCTCCTGCTGCCCTGGGAGGGTTGCTGGGTGCTGTTGGTGCTGAGGGGCATTGCCAGGTAAAGGGGCATCATTTGTGCCATCCCATTGGGAGTTTCCATGGCAAAGCTGAAGACATTACCTGGCAAACTCTCTTCAGAAGTCACCTGCCAATGTGTATCATGGCATGGAGTCTGCTTCTGTATTTTTCTCTTTTAGTGAAAGAAAACTATCCAGCTGATGGAATACTAATAAATTTTGCCAGGGCTGAAGCAGAAAAACAGAGGCAAGTGTTCTGATTTTTCTCTAAAGTTAGAGCTATTGTTCATCTGGGCAATTTTTGTGTATGAAATGAAGGCAGTGTTTTGGGGGACAGCCACGCTGTGGATAAGTGCAAAGGAATTCTGCCACAGCTTTGCCATGAATTATATGTTGTCTGAAGGATTTAACAATATCCCAAAGTTCATGGAGAACAGGAACACTCATTTTCCTATCCTTCCCTGCCAGCAAAATGAACAAGCAATTGAGCTTCCTTAAAGAAATTCCAGCCGGTAGCTGTGCCAGCTCTGCCTTCCTCATGTTCGTGTGCCTTTGCTTTGTTCCTGAGTCCCAGATGGATCTCTGAAAATGGCACAGCATTGCCAAAATGCATCTGAAGACACATATCATCAGTATGCACAAATTGTAAAGAATGCAGCCCCTGGAGCGATGGGTGATTTCATCAAAAGTGACTTTCCAGCTACGCTGAAACCTTTCATGTCTCTTGTGCAATCTGCAATGCTAAAGCAAACAATTCCAGTGCCAGATTGTCATAAGGATTGGAATACTTCAGCTTATTAAAGGGCCACAATCTTATCAAATCAGAGAAGATACGAAGTCTCAAAGAAGATTAAGCTGCTATAAATACACCCAGGTAGATATAATTGGTTTCTCTCCCCTACAGATAAAACCCCAAAACACTCAAACACTTTTATACTTCTCAAGGATTTTTAATTAAAGAACCAAGGTCTGCTTGCCAAATCTTTGGTTTTCTGGAGCCCTTGAGCCACATTTTTTGGTGTAGTGCTGTGCCTCTGGTGGCATCCAGGGAGTTTTTTCACCTGGGAAGGAGCAAGTAGATTTGGGATTTTTGATTGATGGATTTGGGATTTTTTGATGGGATTTAGTGTGGATTCTGGGTGAGTTATGGATAATTTTCCAAAGGGTGTATTGGCACCAGGAATGTTTGCTCTGAGGTATGCACTGAACCTGGAACAAGTGCAGGAGTGTGTTGGAGCTGGTGTGCACTGGGACAAAAATGTGTTCCTAAAAAGTGAAAAGAAATGAGGAAGTGAGGGGAGAGCAAGGGAGAAAGAGCAAGAAGATACAAGAGGAAGAGCTTGGAGCAGTGACAACCTCCAGGTCTATCGAGGATGGCTGCAAAGAGAAAGGGAAGGCATCTGTGTCTGTCATCCGTAGTGAAGTAGCAGGAAGTTGAAAGGGAGGTGCCTTATGCAAAATCTTAAGCGGTGAGAAAGGTGGAGTAAAACCTCCATCAGCAGAAACTTCTCAATATATATGGAAAAAAATCTCTGCTAGAAACAGTGTTTGACCTGCTTTAAGGCAGGACAATGCCCCAGACCTCCTTGTGAGGGCCACTGGAGCCCAGTTCTCCTCTCCTCAGCAGCACTGCTGCAGCCCCTGACTCCTGCCGTGGTGCTGTTCTCTAGTGTAGTGTCTGTGAGAAGGCACCACTCAACACAGGGATCTGGAGATGGTGCCTGCATTTTTTCCTGCTCTATCCTTTTCCAGGTTTGGGGAACAAATCTTAAATGCTCGTCAAGTTTCAAGACAACAAATTAAGTAGGCCACGTCATAACTTTTCCAGCCTATTTATTTTAAAAGAGTAAAGCAGTGATGAATTCCATACAGCCTGTCTCTTTCAGTAAGGGCAGCATCTCCTCTCCAACTCAATTTATGGTGTTAGAAGGTCGATATTTTCATGGCACTTCTCTTTGACTTAAAAGGAGATTTTTATGAAGACACTTCAGTCACTTTCTTTCTTCTTTTTTTTTTTTTTTTAAACAAATTAGGAAGGTTTTTTGTGTTCAAAGGCAGTGCTTACATTCTGGTTGGAAACTTCTGGTTTTTTATTTCTTGCTGAGGATTTCAGCTGGATCAGCTTCCTGAACTGCATTGCTGAATTGACACCAGGGTGAAGGCAAAGGCTGGCAGGAGAAAGGCAGTAAGCACATCTGGCTGGAGGCAGGGGGTAAGGAAAAGAGACAGTCTGAGTGAGGAGAACAAAGACTATCCAAGCCCTGGTCCCTTTCCCAAGGGTCTACCTACACCACCAAAGGCACTCACAGCCATGGGGTGGAAACTTGTGAGTGGTGGCAACGCAAAGGCACAGCTGTCCCTGGAGCTGATTTTAAATTGTAGCCTTTGTTTTCCTTCCAGGTCCTGTGGGGATATGAGCAGGTTCCTCTCTGAGGTCGAGACATCTCTGCCACAGCAGCAGCAGCAGTACTCACAGGTGTTTGCTCCCCCTTCCCTCTGCCCTGGTGCTGCTCCATGGGCATCCCTGTTTTTTCCCAAGCACAGGCCAGTCAGGCAGGGTTGGTGCAGAGCAGAGGCAGGATCCGTCCTGGCAAGCACTGAGGTTCCCGTGGTCAGGCAGGTGTTTAATCCCAGCGAAGGCTTTGCAGGCTGCTGAGCAGAGGGGTCAGGAAAGCACTGCCCAGCGGGAGCCAGGACACGCTGCAGGCCTTGCTTCCGTGTGCTCTGCATCCCACTGTTCTCAGGCTGCCCACTGGGACGGGGTCCTGTGCCAGCAGCTTCTGTTGGGGGAACTTTAGGGGCGCTCGTCCCTCTTCCTTTTCCATTTCCTGATTTATCTTTTAAAAGGGGCTGGGGGGACGGGCTGTCTGCCTGCCTGGCACCAGGTGGGAAGTGGTAGATGGGGCTATGCCCCAACCTGTGCCCATCCAAAGGGCTTTGCAAGCCCCCAGCAATCCCCCATGAAGGAAGTTCATGTCCTGTGTGCTTTCATCATACGTGTGCTTACACAACTGGCTTTGTGACTCACCCTTTTGGCTTCTGCAATTGCATTTAATAAACTGAAGCCTGAAGTTTCACCCCACAGAGAACAAAGCCCTCCTGGATGCAGGACGAGTATCATGTGCGAGTGGCACATTCCCGAGAGCTGCCAAGAGCAAGCGCCTGCTCTGGCTGCATCCACCCTGTTCCGGGCTCTCTGGGGCACAGAGGATCTGTCTGGACACTGCTCTGAGGTGTGCACAGCGGTGAACGTGGGCTCAGGCTTCCTTCTGCCTCGCACAACCTGGTGGCTCCCCAGTTTCTGTCTAAACTGCTGGTGAATATGAGACACAATCACTGAAATCTTACAAAATGCCAGCATTAAACCCACTTATGTTTCAGTGATCTTCCCTAGTAGGGCTTAAGCCTCAAGAAGTGAGATGGAGACCTATGGGAAAAGGGATTTACACTCATGCCACAGCCCTTCCTCTCTGACTTTAGCCAGGTTAATTCCCATGACATCAAGAGTTTCCCTAAAAGTCATGGGGATAATACTAATTTACATGCTTTAAAACCATGGGGAAATTAGCTGAGATCTCCAGGAGGGACTTAGAGAGGTTTTGCAATGCAGCATATATATGTTCTGAGGATGGAGAGCATTACAAACCACACTTGGTATGGTTGTGGTCCTGCTGCCCAAGCCTTCTGGTCCCACTCAAGGGTGTGTAAGGCCTGACATTGGCTCATAAGAAGCATCAGCAGATCGTTGACTTTGGTTTAAACATAATGAGAAAGGCTGTGCTGGTGGAAAGGTCCCAGCTCCTTCCCCAGTTTGTCTGGAAATTCTGCCCGTGGTGAAGGATATGGTTTGGTGGGCATTGTTATACTTAGTCAAAGGTTGGACTTGATCTTGGAGTTCTTTTCCAGCCTTAATGATTCTAGGATTCTATGAATGCTCTCAGGAAGGACTTTGCTGGATGAGTATAGTCAGGCTATAGCAGCTCATAGTCCCCTGAAGCCCTTTGGTTAGTGCTGATAACCTGATGAATTTGAGTTACCATTGTCTGTGGTTATGGGCAAGTTCCTCTGCATCAAAACATTAAAAGCCTCACCCATATGTGAGCAAAAACCAACACAGCCTTCCTGTCTGCTCAGGCTTTGGGCTCTTTGTCTACAGCACCAGTTACAGCTGGTTTTGGCAGTGGGGCTGCTTGTCCATGGGAATTGAAGTGGGACCCTCAAATGGTCTCAGTTAGCTACGGTCTCATTAGCAGTGGTGCCAAGAGAGCTGATGCTGTTCCCTTCCCAGGGGCACTGCAATATATGCAATGTTTCAGTGGCCAAATCCGAAGTTTTCCTCCCTCAATGAACCTGTTTCACCTTTTTGAATTTCTTTCATTCTCAGGGCAGAGTGCAGTGTGGACACGCAGGTGAGGAGCTCCAGCTCCAGGGGAAAGGGACAGCAGACATGTGCCCAAGGAGGGCACGGGCCCAGGGAGGCCAGATACTGCTTTGGTTTTATTATAGGCTCCTCTGTGACCACCAACAGCTCTGGAAACTGCCCTCTATTTCCAGTTCATTGCCTCCTAAACCATTTGCTTTGCAAAACCATTGCAGAGTTTGATTCACAAAAGTGCTCTGAGGCCTTGGGTGTGAAATATTATGACAAAAGAGGGCCTTCCAGCTCTTTATTGCATCGCACATTTTAAATCATGGAAAATTGGACTAAAGTACAGTAAATTTAGCATAAAAAGGACTACTTTCCAATTGCCTGTCAGGATCCCTTCAGCCTTATAACTATTTTCGTGTGAAGCAATGAGTGTAATGCCTGTTGATAGTTGTTTGTTCCCTTGTTGTCCCGAAGTTGCTGGAAGCAATTTACAAGTTACTCTTGCTTAATGTCTAGGAAGAGAAGGGGATGGAAAATGTTTACTTGTTTCTTCCTGGTAAAGAGTTGGTTCCTGAAACAACAGGCTGGGATGATTTGAGCCATGCCATTGGCTTTGGGGGTGAAGGCTCTGGCCCTTTGTGTCCCCAGTGCTTGCAGTGGGAGGCACAGACCAGAAATGGGGGTGACAGGCCCAAGTTCCCATTGCTGTGACTTTGTGCTTGTGCTGTTCCCATTAAGGAGAAGGTTATTGTGGAAGAGACATTATCTGAAGGACAGGGTCATTTACTCTTTGATACCACGTGTTAGGACAGAGGATCTTTCCCTCCAGTCTCACTCATCCAACCCCCTCTCGCTCTGGCTGAGCCACTCTCCCTTTACTGCCAAACTCAGCATTTTTCTCACCTTGTGAAAATCTGGAGACAATATTCAAACACATTTTGATCAGCCAGGGGCTGTTTTGCTCATTATCTTCATGTGTACCTGTCTCTTCATTGACTGGCCAGGCTGGATGGAGCCCTGAGCAACCTGGTCTAGGGGTGCCATCCCCACCCATGGCAGGAGGATTGGAACTAAATTACCTCTAAAATCCTTTCCTACCCAAACCATCCTGTGATTCTGTGACTGAGGAATGGCATTTGGAGCTGCAATGACAGAGTTTCTGAGAAGCTTTTTAAACCACATGCTCCCGTCACAACCTGCCCAGTCATGACAAGTGGAGCTGTGGGGAAGACATGATCATCTCCTGGGGACTGCACAGCTCCCACAGCACTGAAAGCATCACAATTTGTTCTTTCTGACTTCCTGCAGACAGTCTAATTATATGAAAAAGCATCACCCTCCATTTGGTCAGAAGATGTATTCTGAGCTAAGTTTACCTAATGCTTTCCTGATTTGTGTGGGTTTTGCTCTTTTTTTCTCCCCCCTTAAGCTGGACAACAATGTGATCTTGGTCCAGCAATCAAACATGAAAGAGAGCCCATATGTATAAAGTACCCTCCTCATGCTGGAACTTATCCAAAACAGACAAATTGTCTTCATACAGGAGGTCTGGATTTGCCTCTTCCCATTAAAAAAAAGAAAAATCTGGTATGAGAAGTGTCTTGGGCTAACTCAGAGCAATGCGATGCCATTGTCAGTGGTGCTGAGCTGTGCTGCCAGACCTGAGAGCTCAGGGGTGAATAAAACCTGTGCCATGTGTGACTGTGTTTGTGCAAAGCTGACATGGGGCAATTCAGTGGTGGGATGGGGGCTGTCCCTTGTCCCCAGTGCCCTAGGACGAGCAGCAAACACACTGGGTTCTTGTCTCTCAGAGAAGGCTTTCAAACCTTGTCACTGAAGGCCAAACTTGGTTTGACCTGGAAATCCCAGCCAGCGGGTAGGAAAGCTGGGAGTGTTGGCACAAAGGACCTGGCAGCTCCTGGTAATTTTGGGGGTGCAGTGAGATGATGGATGTTACTGAGCTGAGGGGCATCATAGTGCTGCTGTTTCCCTTCTATGTTTTGCTTCCAGGCAATGAACCTCTCAAGGCCAGGCTGCAATGGAGCTCTGAGCAACCTGGTCTAGAGGAAGGTGTCTGTACCTGTGGGATTGTGTGTGGAACCAGGTGATCTTTAAGGTCCCTTCCAACCCAAACCATTCTATGACATTTATGATGTTGTGACTCTCTGGAGGGCTCTGGCTTTGAAGAGGTTGGAGAGCTGCTATACATCTGCTGAAAGTGATGGAAAATTTTGCAGAAGGCAACCTGTGGGAGAAATAGATGGATATTCTCAGCAGGAAAAATGTCACAGTTTCTGTCAAATTTGCTGTTCCCTGTTGAAAGAGGCTTTTGCAGCTCCCAGTAGAATTGCCAGATGGAGTAGGTAATCCTGTGGGACTTCCTGGCCTTGCAGATCTCCTCTTCCAAAGCCAGAGTTATCTGGCCTCACCTCCTTCCTAATGCAGACCAAACACCCCCAACAGTGACTTAGACATCAAAGCTGGGCTCTCTGTGTGTCTGTCTGGTGTGGGTGAGCCCCAGATCCCTGTGTGGCTGTCTGGGTGTGGAGCTCCTGGGGCTTCCCACTGCCCATCCGTGCTGGTGACCATCAGACACGGAGCATGCAGCCACCTTCCCTTTGGCTCATGGACCGAATCCATGGGGCATTCCCACTGGCTGCAAAAACAACTCTGTGTTCCTAACCAGGCCACCCAACCCAGCAGTGATGGACGTGGTTGTGTTTGAGGTTGAGACTGCTCCCTCTCACATCTCCAGCCTCTGTCTCCTGTCTATGTGGTGGGAAGGTGAAGCCAGGTTTCCCTTTCCCTGTGGGAAGGGAGACCCAAGCCAGCCCTGTGTTGTGCCATTGGTGGTGCTGGACTGGAGCAAACCCACTGTCCTGGGTGGCTGGTTTGGGGGTGAGAGGAAAGGGGTTGACCTTTGGAGCGAAAGCCGCACTAAATTACAGGAGTGCTGGCGGCTGTGCCACTATGGGCAAGGGCAAAACACAGTTATTTGTCAAGGTTAACCACTGCCATCGACCTCTTGCGGGCAGCTAAAAGCTGTGGTGCGGCCACCGCTGCGCCGCGGCCCCAGCGAGCACGTGGCCATGTGTGTTTTAGTCAGGAAAACAGGCTCAGGAATGTTTCCTCCCCTTACATCTCCAGGCTGTGCCTTTTAATTTGGCTTTGCTGGTACTGTGTACCTAGTGGTGATTAAACACATGGTAAAATAGTTGGGGAATGGGTCAATGAGTGGATGGCCAGGCAAAGGAAGTCCTTGTAGATGTTGTGTTTTCTTTGCTCAGCTCCTTTTCATGATTTGCTTTGTTCTTTCTGACTTTCCCCTTTCCCGGGCCATCCTCCTTCAGGGTATCATTACCCACATGCTGATTTAAATTTTAATGACCCTTCCTGAGGCCATTTTGCAAATCAACGCACTGTTCTTTCCTCCCCACACTGGCCAGAGGTCCTTTCTGTTCCTGTTACTGCGTTCTCTCAACCCAAAGAGGCTTCTCCTGTTTCCACGCTCTTTTTCTGGGTGTTTCCCAGGCAGGCTGTAAGAGGAGGGCTGTGCAGAGAACTGATGCAGAGTTCAAGGTGTTCAGAGGTGGTTCCTGCTGCAGAGGTGGCTGCAGTCCTTGCTGTGTCTCCAAGCTGTCACTTGCTGGATGCCCCGGAATAGCCAGGATAATTGCACATGAGATGGAGCTGTGCTGTTGGGTGTGCAAAGCTAGGCTGTGCCATGGGTTGAAGGTGCTCCCCACTGACTGCCAGGGACAGCAGGACACAGGAATCCCTGTCTGCATGGCCCAGTACACTCACACCTTTCCTGTTCCTTACCTGATCCATGGAGCCCCACTCAGACAGACAGGACTTTTCCAAGGCCAGTGGTGCCACGTGGCTGAGCAACATTCCCTCAGGAGCTGCCCCTGGGAATTGGGGAAGGGGGGTGGCTGCAGCTCGGATTTGGGCACAAAGGAATGGGCTAAGCACAGCAAATGAGTCAAGCACAGCTGTGCAGAGGAAGGAGCCAGCCTGGAAGATGGTCACTGGAGTGGGAGCTCATTCCCAAAGCCTTCTTTGCTCCCTAAACTTTCTGGCTCACACCCTGCAGCTGCCACCATGGTGTGTAGATGGTGCCCTGTGCTTCAGGCATGTTTCAGAGCCATAGCAGAGCCCTCCTGAAATCCAGAGAGCAAAGCACTGCTCCACTGCAAGGGAAGCATTGCTCAGGCCTATAATAAAGACCAAGCTCTGACATTTAACACATGTGTTACTGTTTGCCCAGCTTTAAAAAGGAAGTATTATCTAAGCACTCCTCTAAAGACTAGAGCCACCCACACTTAGTTGTGTCAGGTTTGGCCAGTTTGACCTGTGTAATATTGCTATCACTTTCAGAATATAACATTCTGAACCCCTTATAAATTGTGCAGTGTCCTGAATGAAAAGTTTCTCTGTATGTTTAAAAATCCCCCTTGCCCCCAGATCCTTCTTGAGATGGAGAACAAACAAGGAAAAATTTTAACTCCTTAAACTGATAGAAAATTAGCGGAGTCATAAAAGCTGTCTGTGGCTTTAGCAGTGCAGCTGAAAAGGAAAAATGAATAAACCTGCCACTCAGAAAGAAAGAGGCAGGGATGCAAGAATGAGTGGTGCCATTTCAGCCTCCTGGACCTTCTCTCTCTCTGTGCCAGTGCAGAACCAGCCTCATCCCACTGTGCAGGCAGCAAGGGAAGTGCTGTGCTGTGGGACCCTTCTTGCAGACACCACTGCACAGAGCATGACTGGAGGATATCCTAAATTAATTTGCATAGAATTATAAATATATGCATGTGTGTGTATTTTGTATGAAACATGAAACCAGCGATTTCTTAGCCAACCCCTTAATTTGTCTGAAACGGCACAGGCATAATGGAAACTGCCCACACATTTTTCCATTAAAAGTTACAAAGGGAAGGGAGGGGGGAAAGCTGGTGATAGAAAAACACATGCTTTCTCAGCTGGCACAGAAATGCCACGCAGCCAGCCAATTTCCTGGGAAAAGTGTCATCTTTATTCCAGTGCTTACTGGTGGTCTTCCTGCTGATGCCCTCCCTCCTCAGCACGCTGGGTTCTGTGTGTTTGGAGGGGAGGGATGTGCCTGTGCTGGTGCCTGTGAAGGTGCATGCAGAGAACATAAAGAACTCCAAGCTTGTCCATATCTGTTTTGGAGGTTTCTTGTATATTAAGAGGAGCCTTGCCAGGACACTGCCCCTCGTGTGATGTCTGATGGTTGTGTGGGTGACCTGGAGCCTGCAGAGTGTCTGGGTGGGTTATGAACAGGCTCCCTGCCCTGGCAGCTTCTTGTCCCTGCTAGGAATGGCACAGACCAGGTTTTGGTGTAGTCTGTCCAGCCTGAAGGTGAGTAATTTTCTCCTGAGATGGATGAATGGTGCTGGGTGTAAGCCAAGCTGCTGGGCAGTTCCAGGGATGCCATGATGGAGAACACAAGAATGGAAGCAAGGGAAGGCCTGGGGAAGCACCAGAAGCTCCTCAGCAGCAGCAGCTCCCAGGACCATCACCCAGCACTCCCTCATTGCCTTCCTGCTGCCAACCAGGGAGAGCACCACAGGTAAGACACTGTGCCATTAAGGCTCTTTATGTTCTGGCAGGAGCAGATTCTTCAGCAGGAAGAGGAAATTTTCCCTTTTGCTGCCTTTGACTGGCCTGACCCCACTGTGCTAAAAGTGTCAGGTGCACCAGTGACTCACTGCAACCATCCCAACCTCAGCACAAAGCCTTGTATCTGGATCAGGCAGCCCTATGAGCTCACCAGCCTTTTTCCAAGGAATGCCTTGTGCTGACAGTGCTAACCAGTCTGCACAGCAGGAGGGGGGAAATGCAGCTGGTAACTAATGCAGGGCTGTGCGGACTCGTGGGTGTGTGCATGGTTCTGTTTCTTGCTGTATTGTTGTACAACCCATCTGCATCACTGCGGGTTGTTAGTGGAATTCTGCTGCTCAGCAGCTGTCCAGGCTATGTGAAGCCAGGCCCACTCATCCTTGAAGCTACCAAAGGTATGATCCAATCCATTTATGGCTGTCTTGGGGCACTGCTCCACACATCTTTCACAGCAGCAGTGCCAGCTTAGGGCATTCCCACCAACCCTAAAGCCCTGTCATAATCTGTATCTGCTGATTGACTGGGGGTTAAAAATAAGCTGAATGACTTGACTGCTTCCTTGTTCAGTTGTGTTTGTTTCAAGCCCCTTCATATCTTTGGTTGAGTGTTCCAATATGCCTGTTCTGTGGTAATTTAGAAAGAGAATGACATCATCTCCCAACCACTGACCTGTGCCTGTAAGCCACAAGCCCTTCCTCAGGTCTTGTTCTAATATAAAGAGCTCTATATTTCAGAGACTGAGCCAACTCTGGCCATGGTAAACTCCAGCACCTTGCTAAGGTCTAGTACGCAAAGTCATTCCAGGTACAATTTTGATCATTGGAAAGGAGATAAAGAAAATAGAAAAGAAATAGAAGCAGCCCAGCCCTGAATAGATCATAATTTGTTATAAAGTAGGAAAGCCTTTGTTTTTAATGAAGGTTGTTGCTTAAGACTGCAGAAGTGTGGATACTCTCTCGATCTGCACGCCAGAACTCATCCTGTGAAAAACATAGTGGGTCCTATCAGAGATTATGAGGCTCCCTAAGAGTTTCCAGCCTTGGCAAATTTTAAGTGGTAAGACTTTGTGCGTCATTTCATTTATTAGAATAATTTTTCCTCTTCCCTGACACTTGATGTGTTATGTTCTGTATTAACAGTGCAGTAGCATTTCTCAATAACACCACAATTTACTAATCCACGAACTGTAGGGATGGGGTTTATGTTTCAAGAACTGTGATTGCCCTCTCATCTCCCTCCCAGAGAAACCTGAGAATGTTGTTCCCCCACACTGCTAAGCAAAGTAAGCAGCAGAGTTTTCTCCCCCATGCTGCAGAAAATACCTGTCTTTCCCAAGAAGTGACTGATCCTGGAGTTCCTTGTGCCTTTCATCCATCTGCTGTCAATTTAACTGGCTCCGCTTGCTAGTGGCGTCTTCTTATGACCTTGCAAGAATTTACCAAATCTGGTTTTGATAACAATTAAGGGGTGACCCCCATGTTTACCCTCTTGCTCAACTAACCATGTTTTGTTACTACCAGCTTGTGCTAGAACACATCCACATCTCCCCACAACTCCAACTCAAGCCTGTGCTGGGAAGCTCCGATGACTTGGTCAAGGTTTCCAGCTGCCAAGGTTACCTCAACAGAGCAGCTGCTGTTGCAGATGTGCAGTAGCTTTGCTTGGAGATCCAGGCTGCTGTTGAATCCTCTGCTAGGCACTACCTGGGCAGACCAATACCAGCCTGACCCTGCCCAGACTAGGCAGGGTTGCTGTGCTTGTGTCAGTGCTGGGGGCACCACACACGTCTGTCCGTGGGGTCTCAATCAAACAGACCTGAATGGCCAACAGAGCCTAAGATCTACAGCATCTCATGGAAGCCTGGAATGGTTTGGGTTGGAAGGTACCTTAAAGACTATCCCTGTGTGTCTATGTTCAGCAGAAGGAATTTTCTGGACTCTTCCAGCTCAGACTGACTGTGATGCTCGTTGGCTTTACTGCTGTGTGAGGTTCCACTGCGGGACACCCACAGAACTCTAATACAGGCATTTCCCTGGGAACACTGAGCCTGAGTTTGCCAAATGAAGACACTGACTTGCAGCAAGGCAGTCTTTTGCAGGATGGAACTGTAAGTATTTATTTACCCATAGTGTAATTTTTTTCATCTTTCATAAGAATGCAGGTATGAGCTGCTTAATGACAGGATTATGTATGTATGTACTTTATAAAAATTTGGAATTAAAACCTTTGCCTAACAACAGTCATATTCTTGGCAATCAAGTTCCATCTACAGAAGCCTTTCATCTTAGAGGCATATCCCACACATGAGTTATTGTTACAATTCAATAAATACTTTACAAAAATAATGCTAGCTTTTTAAAAAAAAATTAAGACATTTTTAACTCACCAATAGTTCTTCACAGAGAGCTTCCTTAAAGAATAGCCACTTCTGTAGGACACTGTGCACTCAGCATGAGAAAAATGGGGGGAAAGGGCTGGTTACTTTCTTTATCCCAGGGGACTTAGACTTGTGGATTCTATTTTTTCTGTTCTTTAAGAAAATAAACTTCTTTCTTTTCTTAAAAGAAAGAAACAAGAAGATCCAAATATTCTTCATATTAAAAACTGGGAAGGAGCTGTGATTTTTTTTTCCTTTTACATGGATTACTTTGCTGCCTGACTCTTCCAATGTCTTACAGCATGCTCAGTTCCCAGGTAGCTGCCCTGAAGATCTGCTCCCCTGCACCAGATGTAAACCCTGACAGCTGCAGCTCCATGTCTGAGATGTCTCCTGGAGTTGCCTGTTTGTGACTCTTGCAAAACCACTGCATCAGGTCCTTTTCTGGCCCATAGGAAAACCACAGCTGCATCTTCCTGCAAGCCTACCCCAGATGGACTGCAAAGACCTGAGCTACAAGGTAACAGGAAGAATTCCAAGAAAAAATTGCCAGGAATTCTCTGTATTCATTTTTGACTATTACCCTTCCAAAAAAAAAAATTCTTCCCTTCTTAGATATGACTAGTCATGAAATCAATTATAGAGAAAATTGATGCTGTAGGTGCATTAATCTTGTAAACCATTCCCATATGGAAGAGTACATTCTTCAATCCTATTGTTTTTAACAACTTTTAAATATGTGCCTCCTCAGCTGGGGCCTTGGGGCCCGATGGTGATGGCAGCTGCCCACCCCCAGCCCCCCATTATGTTACAGCTGGGAAATAAAATGAAATGCACATTGTTACATGAACGTTATTGCGGTATAAAATCCTACCAGGACAAGATTTATGTATGTCTGTATGTAAAAATAGGTGTGTGTGAGATAGAGAGATACGTGTTTATAAATTACACACACTATGAAAAATACTTATGTATTATATTACAACTATATACATTCATTAGAAAGAACTGACCAACCCCTGTCAAGGAGCCAATGCAGCAGCCACCACCAGTTCTTTGGCATCCAGGAAACGAATGCTATTTTGTGTCTGAGGAGGAGGAAAACCTTCTCAGTATTCCCTTGCTTCTTGAAACTGCTTGTAGTAGTCCTCATCTGAGGGGTTCTCTGTGCACTTCTGCCCATTGTTGGGAGGCCGAGCCTCATTGTAGCGGCTCCAGTCCCCTTTGCAAATGATCCAAGGCAGGATGTCCACTTTGTAATGGAGTTCTGCTGAGAACTCGATGCTGATGAGGTTTGGTGTCCCTGCCCCTTTGCCCCTGGTGATGAGCTGCATGTTATCATCGTAGCAGCAGTGCTGTGCCGCCAGCGTCGTGCTCTCCAGGGACAGCATGGAGCGGATGCAGTACCGCGCCGTGGGCTTGTAGATCTCCAGCTTTTCTTTGGGGCCACTCGCGTCTTTCCAGCGGAAGTTCTTCCTCTTGAGCCGATCATAGATCTCAGCAGTGCTGTAAGCAACCTCTCGGGGGTAGGAGCATGGGCAGCTGGGCAGATCATTGACCACTTTGTGCATGTATTTCTTCAGGAACTCGCTCTTGCAGCTCATCCATCTTTCACAGCTATCAGTATCTGTTCAAGGGCAGGAAACAAGAACTTAGGATACATTATGCAGCATCTCAGTTGCTGGGATCAGAGATAACAAATGAGTAAAGCCTAACTGTTCAGCACCACTGCTTTGCTTTAGAAAGAATGGGCAGCCATGGTTTGATGCCCTTCCTGCAATGTGTTAATGTGCTATCTTGTCAGATAAAGAAATCACAGGTGCCACTGACTTTAGGGTCCCAGGCAATGCTAGTCTTGAGTTACAGTGCAAGACCAGGACACTAAGAACATGGGACATTTCTTCTACCTGGCAAGTTCTAATTAAGCTGCTGATAACCCCATGCAGCACAAGAGACACTATCATGGATTTAGAAGTAACAGAAATAGGGAAATTGCAGTGATTTGGTTCCAGTCTCCAGCTGGAACCCCTAGTAAGAACACACTTACCTGGTAAGTGCCAGATGTCATCAAAGGATTAGGTTTCTCATGATACTAGAGATTCCAAGATGGCAAGCAAGGCCTGGATTACTTTTTCTGAAGTTTGTTTCAAGCCCTAATTCAGTCTTTCTTTTAACCATCAAATACTTTTTTCTACTTGGCCTGTACTTTCCCAAAGGGGTATTTCAAGTGCCTGTAGTTTAAACATAGAGACTGACAGCTGGCAAATGCAGCCAAAAGTGATTCACATTCTAAAACGGCATATGTGACATAATATCAGAGTGGTTGTACATTAGGGGGATTTAATGGCACCAGAGCCATGACATATAGCTGGGATTACAGAGATTTATAGACCAGTAGCATATTTAATACTGGCACTTTATTATTTTGCAACAGAGTCTTGGGAGAATCCACTTAAACATCTCTTACATAAAACATTATTTAAAGTGTCTGTATCAGCTACAGGTTGCCAAAAACCCCCTGCACATCTCGCTCCACACTTATTTATCTGGACTGTGCAGCAGAGGAACTAACAGGGACCTAAAACTCTCACAGCAAACATTCTTGCAAAATATTTACTTAGTGATCTGTGTCCTGATTTTCTATCTCCTTAAAGAGTCGCCTCCTGGCTGTCATTAACTATTGTGCTCAGCCACCATAGGAGGGAGGTGCTGGGTTACACTATTTATTTAGTCCAGCACCCAGTGTCTCTGAGTGGCCACACTATGGTTTCATTGGAGGGATGGAAACAGAAGATTACAGAGGTTGGGCTGAATTTTAGATAGATCAGAACCAAACCATGGCCTATAAAATTGCTTTGGCTACCCCCACTGCAGCTCACACAGCCATAAAAGCTATGCATGCTCATAAAAGTCATTGCCTTTTTTTTTATGTGACAGCTATATCTAAAATGCTTTTATAGTGCCTTCCATTCAAGGCTGTTTCAGAAAAATGCTAAAGAGTGTTTTACTTTTTCCCCTCCATTAGTGTGGAGCCTTACAGATGTTTTCTCAATTAGGATAGAGAATAATCATTTTATAATGTAATAAGCACAGAAATTTGATAAGACTTAAGAGGGGAAAGATTCTGTGACTGCCGCAAACTAAGGTTCACATCATAAATGGAAGCATGGTATTAAATAGCTGTTATTACTGACATTTTTAACAGTAAACTCAGTATTTTAGTCTCAAGAAAAACCTAAGGAAGTCTCTAATCTATTACTGAAAGATTGACTCGGCTGCTTACCAACTTCAAACAGTTTGGTAGCATTGAAGTCTTCACTCCCTGCGAGCAGGCTCACCTCTGTGGCTGCTGTCCGGAAGGTATCTTCAATCCCTAAGATAAACACGTGTTAGTGGTGCTGGTGTTTCCCTCTAAAACACAATGGCATCAGCTGTCTCACACCATCCCCTCCTGCCCCAGGCTCTGCAAGGTGTTTTGTTTGGCAGGGGAGCAATCTGAGGCTGCTGCTGGAGGCAGTGCTCCTTTAGAAGTATAATGACCACGGAATCTGTGGTGTTAGGAGGGTAAAACAGTAGCATGCCTGAAGACAGGTGAGGAAGTTAATCTCTGTATGTGGATGACCATTTTTCAGGAATTACATGGAAGAATGATGCTGTTAAAAGATGACTGGCACTTGTTGGTCTCTCCCAGTGCCAGGAATTTGAAAGGTGTGAGGAGATGAGAGATACCTCCCCAAGCAATTCCATCCCCACCACTTATAGCTATCAAATAAAATGTCAGGATCTTAACCTATCAGGATCTTCCAGCAACCTCCAGTTAAGTGTTTGCTATCAGCAGAGAGACAGAGATTGCCAGAAAAATGTATTAACTGGTCTTGCCAAAGTAAACATCCTTTTGTTGCTGCTTTAGTTCAGCCTAATGTTACTGTGCCATGTAGCCTTAAAACAAATATCTCAAAGAAGCATTTGAACAGGTTTGGGTTTTTTTTCCTCTCCATTGAATTAAAGACCTCCAAAGAGAGCAGAAAGATCTTTAATATATGATAACTGTACGGTTAATAATGAAGTCTATTCACCATCCATCTTCTTGCCAATGAACTTTCTCCTGATCTCCTGAACTGGGGTATAATAGTGGCTTGCAAAGCTTCAAAACAGCCTCAGGCCACTTTTCAACAAAATTATCATAGGGTTTTGCCTTAACTGCAGCACTAGATGCAGAATAATAGATACCCAAGAACCCATTACAGGGCAGTAATTCACTGCTGGAATTACAATCAGCAGAAGCTGAGCTTTGCCCTTGTAATTTTAAAAATGTCAGCACAGCCTCAAAGACTGAATATATTTTTCTTGCTGATCGTTGGAGGTCTGTTATGTGACATAATATATTCTTTCAAGTTTGCCACTGTTTGATGCTAGCTGGTAATAAATACTGGAGAATATAACTGGGGGCTACATGCTTTCTTCTGGAATTAACCCCTTATTATTGAGGTTTCAGGATGTATGAGGGCATCCAGAAACAATTTTCTCCAGGACTGCCTAGCAGCCATTGCCTTGCAATGGAAACATGCATCTATGTGTGAGTGGGGAAAAACCACTCCAACTCTCTCACTGAGTCTGCTCTCCAGCACTTCTGACATTTTATTTCCCATTAAAAAAAGCCTGACCTGCAGTTCAAGAACTTCTGCCTTTCTGAGTCATAAAGTAAACTCAGTGTAATGCAAACCACCACGGCTTGTTTTCACTTCTCTCAGATCTTGCAGAGTAATGAACTTGCACCCATCCCATGCATTGTGGCAGCTACTGCATGACCAACTGGTCTAAATCCAAACACCCAGCAGCATTTAAAGAACATCAGGGGAAAGTCTTCCATAGCAGCTTTAAATTTTCATGATGTAGGTTTGAGCGCTCAGCCTTGCTTTTGCCAAAGTGAAGACTGTGGGATAGGAGAGACACTTTACACGTGGATGGGTAGGAGCCATATTTTCTGAATCTGTTCGAGCCAAAACTCCACATTCCTTCAACCCTGTTCACCATGCAGGCATGCCCACTCCCTGCACAGCAAAACGGGAGCTCGCTGAGGTAACAGCACAGCTGGTTTGAAATTCCAAAATGAACACAAATTTGTTTCACAAGAGTAGATTACACCCTTTGGAATACAAACCTCCTGTGCACAAAAATGACCCCAAAAAAGCCTGTGCTTGCTGTTTAAGTCTCAGGAGATAGTGGACTGCCTCTAGCAGTGTATTATTGCTATGAAAGGACCTGCCATGTCATAAACGGTGTTGAAAATCTGCGTGTCTTTTCCCCCTGGAATTTCTACCTTGTCAGGGAGCAAATGGGCCCCAGGCTTTATGCACAGGAGGGCTCTCCCTGCTCTGTGACCCCGTCCCCATCCCCCTGGCACACAGCAGCACACCTGGGCAGTTGGGCCTGTCGCAGGTGCGGGACTCGGTGGCCGTGCAGGCGTATCCGCAGGAGCGCGTCCGCTTCTGGTTCCCGCTGCCGCAGGTGACGCTGCACGGGGACCACGCACTCCAGTCGCCCTCCCCGTCAATGTAATCTGTGTAAGAACAAAGATGAGGAAGGAAATGAAGAAACAAAACTCCTACTGCCCAAAAAACTACCGTGTAGTGGTTTTTATTAAGAAGGCAAAACAGGAATGGAATCCAGATGTCTCTACCTGAAGCTCGGGCTGAACGCCAGGCGCAAGACTGCTGTTTAAATGGTTTTCACACTTGATGCTCCTCAGGGAAATGCAGGCAACATTATTTGAAAAAATATTTCCTTTCTCTTTCGACCTTTTGGCAGCTGAGAATCCTCAGCTGCAAAGCTGGGTCGTGAACTAACAGTACACATCTATCCACGTAATTTCCCTGCATACAGGAATATGTTTGCTGACCCCAGACTAAGCAGGTATGGGATAAATGAGGTTTTCTTTTTTGTCTTTTCAAAACACACAGCAATAGGATAACAGTACTCAATTAATTTTTAGGGCAAGAGCTGTGTTGGGCGATGGGAAGTTGAGAGTCATGAGTGAGAATTGCAATTTTGCTTGAAGAGGGAATAGATATTTCAGAAAGATTGCTGTGAGTACAGGGAACTGCATACACACTTTGCACTGAGAACAACATGCAATTTGTGGTGAATTATTAAATAATATCAAATGGGACTGTTTAAAAGCAGGAACCTTCAGAAAATGAATGATGACTTTACAGGATTCCAAGTGTGCACCTCCACAGCTCAGTCTCTAAACCCCTCTGCACCAGTCAGTCTCCTTTGTTTGCTGCATTAACTGTTGTGCATTCCACCTTGGGAAGGCCACCAAATGGAGCCCATGAACACATCCCAGTTTCCTTGCCTCCCCGCTGGCCTCCCCAGCTGAGGGAATGTTTGGCAACGGTCTTCTCTGCAACCTACAGGAGATATTTAACTGGCCCTGTGATCATAACTTGCAGCCGCAGCACCTCTGGGTCACACCAGCACTGGAAGCAAAGCAGTGTCTGCTTTGGTGGCTCTGAGCCAGCCCTGCTCCATAGCTATAGCACCTAAGCCACACAAGACCCAGGGACAGAGCCCTGCCTTCCCTGGCCCCTGTGCTACACGCCATTCCATGCTGTCTGTGGGCTTCCTGAGCTGGTTAGCAGAACACGTAACTTGATTTGTACCATATGTAATGACTGACGACAACTCTGTGGGGTGCTATTAAACATTTATTGCCAGGAGTATGGCAAGGTTATATATCTCGCTCATAGCAAGCTGCCTGAGATGGGAGTTCCTTGTGGCAGGGACCTTCTGTGTTTCTCCTCCTTCTCTCACATGGCTGACATTTGGGAAGCCACCACGCTGGAATCGGTGTCTGTAGTGTGATGTGGGTGGGAACACGGTCAGCCTCAGTGTGCAAAGACACGTGGCTCTGGCATCTGCCAACAGGCAGGCACTACAACACTCTGAAAAGGCATCAGATGTCTCAGGAAAACGTGATCAGCCCTCTCTACCTGGCCCAGCTCTCCTTCCCAGCTCTTTTCCAACTATGAGGTTTTCCTCCATGTGGCTGGCAAGGAATAGAGCAGGTGAGCAGGTGCAATGCCTGTCAAAGAGCCCAGGGGGCCCAGGAAGGGCAAGCAGTGGGTTTTGGCAGGGACAGGAAGAGGGAGATAGAGCCATGACAAGTGTGAGCAGGCCAGTGGGAGGAATGAGCCTCAAAGCCCCAGAGGGGCAGGATCTGCTGCTACATCCTCCTGGACAAGGCCAATGGCACACAGCATTTTAGGTCAGTCAGAAGACCAGGAGTTGTTTCCAACTAGCAGGATGCTCTGGTGTTCAGGAGAGAGTTTTAAGATAATTTTTAGACCTACCTGGTGTTTACACTGCCCTGTGAAACACACTACTGAATACACCACACTAGATTTGCAGCTGGAGCCCAACCTGTTCCTCCTAGTTTTATACTTGTAATTCTTACTATTTTTTTCCTACCAAAATTATTTGTGAAAGCAATTTTATTTAACTTAAATGAATAACTACCTAAGATCCAAACTCTTGGCCATAAACTCAGCCCACAAATATATGTAGGTGCAAAAAGAAGGGATAGACTTTAATCTTCTGGCACAAAATTTAATGCACATGTGTTTAAATAGACAATTCCACAAAAAGTCTCTTTTGATTGTTAAGACTCTTAAGACTTAAAGTTAACCAAATTATGGGAAAAATAAGACTGAATCAGTGCGTGACAGCCACTCTGGAGAACACAACAGAAGTATCAGGGTAAAAGTATTGTGACTTTGAAACCTTGTTCTGGCTAGAAGTTGCCCGTGTTTACATTCAACTTAAATCCAAGGGGTTCTGAGCTTCCTGTGAGCACAGTTTAGCTCACCTCCCTTGGGTCATTCCCATGTGGACAGTCACAGCCTGCTGGGGCAGGGAATAGCTGCAGCTCCTCTCTGTTTCTAGTTTCTGCAACTGTTTCATACAACAAGCTGAAAACAATTGTTTTCACCATGACACATCTGGAAGAGAATTACACACGCAAATACACAATGTTCCTGCTGCATATGCCACTCCCCACACATGCACCAACATAATTCATCTTATTTGTGTATCCACCAAATACTACCACGTTTTAGGTCTTGCTTATTTAACCCCCCATAGTTGTATCTGGTTCTCAAACCACCACACGATTCTAAATTTGTACTTACCCTTACTCTAAAAATAAATACGAAACCTTGTTTCCTCTGCTTTTAAAAAAAGCACACTTTGGACTAAAAAAGGGCCCTCTTCTGGGATAACTGGTATGATTTTCAAGATTATAGACTTACCAGTGGAATGCAGCTACCACAGTACAGCTTGTGCATCTGCACAGATTTGTATTTAAAAGCTGATGAACAAAAGCCACATGTTGAAAAATCCTATTTTGCTTGGCCCGCTCTCAGCGATGCCTCCCCATTCTCATTTCCCCCAAGCTCATTTTTACGATCCCAAGATGCCCATCCAAGGCCTGGAACGCAAACTCACCGTACTCTGGCTGCTCCTTGGCCTCGAAGGTGCGGTGACTTGGAGCGTGACCATCCCACCCACCAAGAGGGTTAAGGAAGTTGCTGTCCTCAGTAGTGCTGTCATACTTGTAGTCCTGGTCACCACTGCTCATGCGAGTCAAGGTGGAGGATCTCTGCCACCAGCTCCTCCAGTCAGGGGATGGGACTGGCCAGCTGGGTTTGCTGCTCTCCTTCTGCACATCCTTGTCTGTCTCAGTGTCGGGGCCATCAACCACTTCAATGGTGACCTGTGTGGTTCAAACAGACCAGCCTGGCTGTCAATGCCTCCTCCTGGTCAGTGGGAAACTTTCTATACAGTAAAAACTTTTCATACAGCAAAAAGTTTCTATACAGCCAAAACTTTCTATACAGCAAAAACTTTCTATACAGCCAAAACTTTCTATACAGCAAAAACTTTCTATACAGCCAAAACTTTCCATACAGCCTGGCACTGCCTTGCAGAGGGGCTGTGTGACACAGTGGGGTTCACGTGTTGTGGGGATTACTGAACCCAGAGATATGCAGTGGCTGAGCCATTCCTTCTGCTACCTCTGCTGAATCAGACCTTGGAACACAGGCTAGGAAAAATGCTGCACAAAGTAATAACCCGTGCTGTGCCCAAAACCTTTGCAGCCTCATGGAGAAAAGATGTTCAGAGCTGACCAGGAAAAAGAAAACCAAATCTGTACTCTAATTGGAGGAAAGCATGACGTAGAACTCACTCCAAGGACTTGGACTGACTCAAGATAGGCTAAGTAAGCCCATGAGAGTGAAGGTGAAGATGTAGAGCCCAGGCTATCTCTGGACTTGCATCTGTCTTGCCCTCTGGCAGCAGCCCAGCTGTTGCTGCTACATGAAACCACGCTCTGAGGCAGTGCTGGGAGCCAGCAGCTCCTTTGACCATCAACGTGCTGCAAAGCCCTATGAAACAGGTCCTCTTTTCATGCTGAAGAGCATAATGACCTGTTATGGTCAACCTGTTTATGGTTTCTACAGAAGCCCAGAGCCAAAATGCAAAGCTTGCTGCCCAATTCCCTCACAGACACCATGAATGTAAATATGATTCTTGTGTAGGAGCAACCCTTGATTATTGCTTTTCTATGCTGAACAATGTAATTGTGAAATTCTTGGATATGCACATAGGTGGCTATTTAGGTAGAAGCAGGGACTAGCCAGCAGAAACCTTGGCTCTGATGGAAGCATTGCCTGGCCACAGATAAATCATAAAATGCTCTGATGTTTCATGCTAATGTGGTTCAGTGATCACACTGGACTGGCTCAACAACCAGAAGTGACTGCCAGATATGCCCATAACGTTCAATAGGTATGGAGGCATTGTCAATGTTTTGCAGATTCACAAGGCAGACTTTCAAGACAGTACACCATGAAAATCAGGTTGTATAAATCCAGGAAAAACAGAATAATGTACTATTATGCTAAAAGTCATTTACAAGGTAATGTGGATGTGCATTGTGGATAAAATGTTGGTTTTATACAACTGTTATTAATAAATTCAGGAGACATAGGAAAAAGGAAGGACAGGTGACAGCTACGTGAGATCCACAGAGGAGTGTGGCACAGGAAGCAAAGCAGAAGTGCTGCCACAGTTTTGTAGATGCAGACACAGACAATGCCCACAGCCTACACATTATTTTATTTGAAGAAAGGAGATTTTGATTTCACGCTTTGCATTTGACCATAGACAAAGCAATGAAACAACTTTGAGGCTACTATGAAGGTCCACAGGGAGACAGAGTAAGAGCAAGAGAAAGTGCAGTTGTCAGCCTAATAGCATCTTTACACAAGAGATATTTCACTCCCAGGCTAAATATGGAATTGGAATGACTGCTTCATTAAACCTCAGTTTCTACAGACCAAGAATTAAACTGGATTTCATAAGTTTGAAAACATCAGGGTTAGTTCAGGGCCTCAAAATTGCTGCATCTATCCAAGCAAAACAGAGTTTTCACAATAAGTGAGCAGCAAACATTGCACTGCTGGCCAGTAGTGGGGATTTGGTGCTCCCCACCTGAAAATTAGCATGACTCTAGTACTTCAGTAACAAGTATTTTTAAGACCACACCAACTCTGTAAGCAATGACTCAGCAAAGTGGAAAAACCAAGGAAAACAAAAAACCCCAAACCAGGCCCTCTGATAAAAAACAATGATAATCATTCCATTTGCTTTGCTGATCTGCAGTTGTGTGACAGTGAAGCCCCATGAACTCCTGTTATTTCAGCCAGGTACAGTTTCATGAACCAGAGGGATTTGATTTTAAATACTGACTAATGATGCCAAACCAGATTATGGAAAAGAGAGTTTGGAGGGACAGAGAAGCTCCTGCTGAACTTGGTGCTACATTGGTGGGGACAGGCAGGAGGAGCCCATGCACCTCCAGCTCCATCAAACCTCATCACACCTCCAGCAGCACTGCCACCAACCTGCTTTCCAGACAGATCTGTGCAATCACATACCCCCTCAGTCTGTTTTCACCACCGAGGAAGCTCATTAGAAAGGCCTTCAAAATGAGTTTTCCAACACAGAGCCCATTTAAAACCCGAAAATGGCAAAACCAAAATGCAGTGTGTTGGTCTGACACACACCTGTGTGCCACTCTCTGCTGCCTTAAGCTTTGGTTCCCAAGGTGTTTGTTTAATATAGGGCATAAAAACCATGGAGTGAAAGAAATTCTAAAGAATCCTGGGATTGTCTGAACTGCCACTGTCAGAAATTAGGAAGCAGCTTCAGTCAACTTTGTTGCAGTCTTGTCAGGAACTTGGCCCAGCTCCATTTAACTTTATGGACCTCCCAGAGGCAGGGAGGAAATCAGTGCATAATCCTACTAATCCCTCCATCATATGACCCAAAAGTTAGGGCAGAGGTGTGAGAAGAGGATGTTGCTTCAGATGAGCTATTGCTCCCCTACTCCAGCCTAAAATTTGGAAAAATCAGCATTCATTGAATTCTTCCCAGATTTAACAGCATGAGTCCATGACTGTACATATCCATATCCATATACTTGTCCATATACATGGTAGTCAAACATGGGACTTGTTGCTATACTGGGAGCCGAAAGAAGAAATTAGATCCAGAAGTAGAGTCATAAAAAACGGGCATTTTAGAGCAGCTCTGTAAAAGCTTTCATGCTCTATAACTATTCCAACAAAAACATGTCCTCTTAAAAATTAAAAAATAGATCTGGTTTAGTATTTCTATCTTGGAGACTGTTTCAAAGACTGATTTCTTCGTCCCGTGACTATCAAAACTGTAAAGATTTTGTTTCCCTCAAGCTGCCCAAAATGTCTGTGGTAACACAGTTCTTGTAGAAATCCACAATCATGCCCAGAAGTATTCAAACCTAAAATGAAGCCGCTTCTTTTATGGTTGTATAAGCTACAACTAAGGACATTCCTCTAAAAACTGTTAAAAGCACTTGGTGTAGGTAGGTTAAAACAACCAATTTGCAGTCAATTCCTAATGAGACAAGTGTATCGAGCACAGATGTCCTCAGACACCAACATCCAATTTTCTCCTGGCCAAAAATATACAGAAGATAAATATTGTCCCCGCCTGCTGGAGTGCACAAAAAGTCCTGTGTTCTTCATCCTGTTTACTGACACAATGTTTTTGAATTCACTTTCCTGGTGTAAACATTGCCCTAAGCAACCAGAAGATTATGTTTCAGGAAAAACTGCATTTACAATATTGTGCAAGCAGTGGATCCTACGGTATTCCTATCCTCTTGTTTTTTCCACGCAATTGATGCATATTTTCAATGCAGAACTTGCCATTCTGTAAACATGGGTATGTACAAGTCAGCAGTGAGGTGACTATAACAGGACAACAGAAACAAGTTCATTGTAAGGGATTGGAATGGTAAATCTAACCTTACACCACATAGTAACTTCAATTAAAATGCTACCAGTACTGACACCAATTTACTTCTGGTTGTGTCACGTCACTTAGAACCGTTTCCTGGACTTGATGAAAAGTGAAGGACTCTCAGAATTTTCTAGGAGCAAATAAGACAACGTGACTTTAAACCTGAAATTCATATTTTAATGCTGTCAATCCTATTTGTAATCTCTATTGGATTGAACTGAACCCAGAATTAAAAATGTGATCTGAAACCCAGCTCTGAATTTTGCCCTCTGCAGTGAGCTCTTGTTACACCACGACATTAAGACACTTGCACAGAGGTAGCAACAGCTCTTGGAAGTGGCACCATGGCCCTCTGGCATCCTGCTCTGACTAATCCTTCCAGCCTGACAGAGGACCAGCTAGTTCCTAAAGGCTACACAGTGCTTCCAGTGCTGCCACTGGGACAACTGCTCTGCTGCTGCCTCAAACTATTCAGCCCTGGTGGTATTACAAGAAACAAACACTTCTGGAGCTTTCCAGTTCCTCCTGGGCTACATTAGAGATGAGATGTACAGGTCAGATACTACTGAGTCCTTTGTGACAACTCAAAGAGGGTGTTTCTTTACAGGGCAGTGAAACCAGCAGCTACAAAGGACAAACATAAAATGACACCTAAAACCCACATCTAGTAAAATGTGTGACAAGTGACATATGATGGAATGAAGGTGAGGGAAACAGCCATGGGTGACCCCAAAGAAGAGTTTGTTTGAAAGCTGCAGTCCTTTTCAAAAAGCAGATCATACAGCCTTGTTTCTCTGTAGCTGTGGATGTTCCTAGAGTGGGGGGGGTCTGTCTAGATGCTTTTGAAGAAAAGGTAGTAACTGAATAGATATTGAAGAGAGAAGACAGATAATACACAGGTAACTAATAGATAACAAAGCTAACACAGCAGCACTGGAGTGGCCTGACTAGTGGGTATAGCCACAGGCCTCAAGGAAAATGATAAAAACACACCACCAAGCAGGCAGCATTAACTTCTGGCTCAAAATCACTCCTATGAATTATTACCAATTCTGCGACTCAAAGGGAGGGCAATAATCCCAACAGATTTGATCATATTCTGACTTACATCGGTTTTCCAAGGCACATCAACATGGTTTTAGACAGGAATCCTATCTATTCCTGTGCAGTTGTCACTTGGAACCCATCCCCTCATCCAAAATGTTTAACACACCCATCACAACTGGAGCTCACCCAGCCATGTTTCAGGCCTGTTGGTTGTGAAGGCTGACCAAGATTCGAGCTCTCTGAAGAGCATTAATATCAACAAAATGCCCTTTCTGCCCAGAGAGGGTGTGGACTCCCCATCCCTGGAGGTGTGACCAGGCTGGAAGGGAAAGGGCTCTGAATAACCTGATCTAGTGGAAGGTGTCCCTGCCCATGGTAGGGGGGTGGAACTAGGTGATCTTTAATGTCCTTTCTAAGCCAAATCATTCTATGGTTCTATGAGTTTTCCCTTTTCTGCTCCTTTGCTGTGGTGTTGAGCACTGCTAGGGCAGCTGCAAAGCAGTGGGACAGCAGAGAGCAGCACACCACCTGTACCTGTTACAGTCCACAGGGCTGGGAAACCTGCAGTAAGAAGAAAAACGGAGGGACAAGAGCAAGAATAGAACTGCAGCTCAAAACATCTGGCCCCAAACAGAGGGTTGGCTCCCAAGAACAGAGAGCTGTAGAAGGCTAGTTGGAACAGACAAGAGAAACCCATCAGAAATGGAAAACAGGCAGGTTCCTACCCACCTCCCCTGTGACATCATTCTGTTACTCAAGGATAAAAATAATTCCAACTCTGAATAATAACCCTGCTCAAGGATGCATCGGCATCCTTTGGGTAGTTCATCCAACGAGTGCAAACCTACACAAAAGAGATTTTCCACTTGTGAAAGGAAACCCAAAGAAAACGTGTGATCAATTTTTGTAATCACATTCTCCTCCAGAGATCTTCCAGGCACTGACAGAACTGTTAAAATGACAAAAAAGAAGCGAACAAAATAGCCCAAACCAAGGAGCCAGACTTTGCTCAACAGCAGCTCCTGCGGTTACTCTCAAACAATCAGTGTGGAAGCAACACTACAGCACAAAATACCACTTGAAAAGATGGGAGATTTTACAAGGCTAGAGCACCACAGGAAGGCCAGTAAGTGTTGTCCTGGTGTTGCATGCAAAGAATCAAATTGCCTTTGAATTACTGCAGCTCTGACTGGTGTTTCTGAGGGTTTTCCAGAAGACAGCCTGCTGTACTTGTATGTGCTCATCATCTGATAAATGCAGCAGTACCTGGGAGACAAGGTAGTTTCCTGAATTCTTGTGATGGTGTTCTGATATTTACCACTTCCTCCCTGAAAGAGCACACCCCAGGGCATCATACAGCAAGTGCCACCTCACAGGAACCAGAGAAGGAATGGCCATAAAGAGAACTCACCAGAGTATCTTTTCCACCTGCTTTTTGGCTGAGTTTTATGTTTTGTTATTTTTAAATTTTCCAGGTAGAATTTCCCTTAAAAGGTGTTAATTTTGGTCTAGGCAGGTTTATACCAGTAGAAGTGAAAAGAGGCTGTGAGTCTTTGAGAAGAAATGTGGCAATTGTGCTATCTTCAGACATAGGCTTTTTTCTCCTTTCCAACCTCATGGTCCCAGGAGGACTTTTAAATCGACACCACCAGGATTGCAACTTCCATAGTCTGAAGCCACTGTTCAAAAAGACCATCTATTCTGCTCTCACTGCCAAACAGCTCATGAGAAATTTGTAAGTCAACAAGTGTCACTATTTCTGTTTAGGTCAGTATGGTATTGTTTAAGGAGCAAGAATTCACTATAACCCTGGTTTTTTTCTAAAGGAATAGGCCACCTTTTATAACCTTTAGGCAAAGAAATAAACTTTCTCTGACTCTGTAAGGAATTAATGGGAGTTTTATCTCCATGAGGCTTGACCTGCTGCAGGACTGTCAACCAAGAACTTGAAGAACTTTGTATATTCCTGTTTATGCACCTGAATAAGCAGAGTAAATGCAGAGTAAATATAATGGAGAAGTTGGGGAATCTGTTTGTGAAAGAGCTCATCCTTGTGCATAAGTGCTCTGGGATCAATGTTGCCCAATGTTTTCCAGTTTACAGGACTCGTCTTCCCAGTTCTCCGAGTCCAGCAAAACTGCTGATGTAGCTGCTGACATTTTTCCAAGATAAGACTTTTCCAAGGGTGGAAGAAGAGATCACAGCAGCAGCAGTTACTACAAAGAGAAGCCAGGGAACCATTTCCATCTCTTTTATCTATTCCCTGGGTCTAAACATGTCTGCTGTTACCAATCAGAGAAGGGTTTTGTTTCCTTCCCTCCTCCGTGGTTTACACACTGTTCAAACAATGATGTTACACTGTTTATCTTGTGCCCCAATCTGGGCCCCCTCTAACTTCCCAATCTTCCCTTCCTAAGACTTCCTCAAAGGGGTCTCCCAGCATGGGAGATGTGTTTGGGCCCCACATGTTGAACATGTTTACTGCCTTGGCCTGTCAAGTATTAGACCTGCACTTGACCCAAAGCTGTGAGGCTTCTCAATGCTGGACGTTGGCAAATGTGATGCAGTGATAACGTGGAGGCGGCTCCTCCTCACCCAGGCATGGGATCGTGGGATGGTTTGTGCTGGAAGGGACCGTAAAGATCATCTTGTTCCAACCCCCTGCCCATGGGCAGGAACATCCAGGAACTAGACCAGGTTGCTCAAAGCCCCATCCAAGCTGGCTTTGAACACTTCCAGGGATGGGGCATCCACAGCTTCTCTGGGCAACCTGTGCCAGGGCCTCGCTGTCCTCACAGGAAAGAATTTCTTCCTAAAACCATACTAAAATTACCCTCTGCCAGTTTAAAGCCATTCTCCCTTGTCCTGTGACTCTATGTCCTTGTAAAAAGTCCCTCTCCATCTCTCTTGAAGCCCCTTTAGGAACTGGAATGGGCTCTATGGTCTCCCTGGAACCTTCTGGAAGCTGAGCAGCCCCAGCTCCCTCAGCCTGTCCTCACAGGAGAGGTGCTCCAGCCCTCTGAGCATTGTTGGCCTCTCACCAGGAGATCTATTACATCTTTACATACGTCCTTCTTAGACATATCAAAAGCATGGTAATTTTGTGGGCTGGAGGACTGTAAGAAGCCAGGAATTAATTTAACCAGAAAACCAGATCTATTAGTGTATTGTTTTTATAAGCACATCTTAGGCAGAACAACATTTGAATTTATTGTTTTGGTTAAAAAAGACTGCTTATTAATGCCAATTTTGCTTTAAGGCTCTGAATTAAAAACAAATCACTCATTTTTTCCTCTTTCCAATCCTTGAAGTTTCAAGATGCAAGTGGCTTGTAAGAGGCTGTTCCAAACCCAAGAACAGTTTCAGGAATAACATATAACCAAGTTTCTTACAGACAACTTTTTTTTACTCCAAGCAGCTGCTGCAGAAATTAACTCTAAGTCTTGGTTCCATACAGCACATTTTGAGCTGAGACTGAAAGACTTGTTCTCTTACAATCTTTGGAGATGATTCTATTTTATAAAAGCATACCAAAAGAGGATCTGGTCACAAAAAAATTTTACAACAGTAAATAGAAGACAGAAGTTTAAATACCCACTTATTATCAATGAAGGTAATATGCTCCAAAATGGCAATGACAGAGATGGGTTTAGTTTCATAAACAGGTCTACACTGATCCCCACACTTATGCAATCAATATTGACCAAGGAGAAATTTAGAAAAGAGCTGAAATATGTACATTAACTTATATATTTTATTTACATATTACATTTTATAAATAATACTATATTAGATTATATACATTCTCTCCTGGTGCTGTTGGTAGAGACAGACTGTTCTGACCACGTGTCATGCAGGTCAGGCTGAAAATCATCTTGGTTCAATAAAACAACTTTGTGCAAGTCATAAAAGACTCGGATGTTAACATAAATTCGTACCTGAATGTTGGGATTCTGCCCATTGATATCAGCTTTTGATAGGTCAGGGAAGTTGGGGAGATCGAGGAGGAAAGACCGGGGTCCGTCTCTCTGCAGGGACGTGTGCCCATTGTCCTGGCTGAACCGCTGCTTGGGGAATGGCCGGTGGGCAGCCTGGAGCTCGGGGTACTCCCTGTGCTCCTCAGGGTTCAGGGTGAAGCTGTCTTCAGGAGAATGGTCATCTGCACTCAGGGTGTTCTGGGGAAGAAAAGCAACACACTATAACCACCACTGGGAGAGCGTGCAGTCCTGCCGGTGCCCCCATCCCTCCGCTGGCTGCAGCCTCACAGCACCCAGACCCACAGCTCGCTACTGAAACACAGATCTGTGACCATCTGACACAAGATAAAACTGGGTCACACTTGGGGACTCAGCTCTTCCAGGCTCCTGAACCATTCCAGCCTTGGTGTGAGCACCCAGATGTTGCCACAAGCACCAGACTTCAAACAAACCTAGAAAGGTGAAGCCCCTGGAAATCAATTTGTAACACGTTAACCTAAAACCAGTGAAAGGTATCCTTCCTGTAAACCATTTTAGTTTGCTTTGTTCCAAAGTGAAGCAAGGACACTGATTGCTATGCCCATGTTGAAATTCATGGTACTAGAAGATCCTACTGCTGAGCTGGCAACCTCCCCTCGGTCTGCAACAACTTCATCTCATCGCCTGTGTCCTCACCCAGCCTCTCTGCTCCTGAACATCTGACCCTTCCTTCCTCTGGGATCTCATTGTCATGTCTGCCTATGGTAGGTTGAGTTTCCCCAAGCTGTGGGTCGGTGGTCAATGCTGTTGTTACTGCTGAGCATACTTTGGGGTTTGTAGCACATTACAGCAGCTGCCACTGCCTCTGACCTCACCAAGGAGACACATTTACTGTCAAAACACTGGTTAGGACTGGCTTGGGGACTAGGCTTGAAAAACAGCAGAGAAGTCCAATCTTCTTATGGCTACAAAAAAAAAAAATATATATATATATAAAAAACTGCATGGGGCAGACTCAGCATAGGTTTTGGTTTTGACTCAGCTGAAAAGTTTCAGGCTTGAGGTCTTAGTATGACTGCCTGGGGAATTTTTATTTTCAGTTCATAAAGAGACAGCAAGCATGGAGAGGGTAAATGTTAAAGACCTATCTTTTAAAACAAGCACAATTAAAGTGGAATGGCCACATGTGGTTCTGGCTCTACTGAAGAGTATTTTTGCCAGCATTTCTGGTTAAATGCAATCTCCATCCAGCTCTCCTGGTTCAAATTAAGCCATAGCATACCTTTAGCTAAGCTCTCAGATAGATAACAGCTCCAATGCCTTTTCTTTTATTTCGTGTTTATTTGCTTAGAAGGTTCTAAATTGACCTTTGAAGAGATTTTACAATATAATCTGTGCACATTACAGGAAAATATTCAGTGAGTTAAATAAACTATGATTTAAGAGTTAATCTGGGACTAAGTGAAATTGTCTCAAGCAACAAAAAAGGTGGTTCTCCTCTCCCCTCCTCACTGTACTCCCTTTGTAAAGAGCCAAATCACATTCAGCAGAATTAATGTTGTCCTGGTATTGTTATGCCCAGAATGGTTATACTCTGAAAGTGTTTACCACTTACACAAAGGGTAATTTTAAATATTCATCTACAGCACATAAACATTGTTCTGAATTAGTGTATGTGTGCAGTGCTAAAAATGTGTGTGCTCCTGACAATCTGCATTACCTGAAGGCTAAAACATAGACCCTTCTCTTTGTTGAAGATCTTCAGTCTTCTTTATTGAAGATGCCTTTAGTGGCCCATCCATTCAACATAAAGCACAAGCAGCTCAGTTATGTCTGACTAACAAGGTGTAACTGTGCTGTCACTAAATTACTTCAGTCAGGAACCAAAAAAAATGTGGTATTTAACTACTTTTACTGGGGTATCATGCCCGTAATCTTTTCTTTATTAAAAATAAAGTAAGATTTTATTAAAAAATAATAAAATTCTCACCTACAGCTTTATATTTTCCCCATGTGCTTGCCACTTCAGGAGCATCCTGATTCTCCACATTAATGCAGCATGCAGCTAGAGCTGGCTGAGGACTTCAGAGACCTACATTTAATTCTCTGGTAAGACTTGCTGTGTGATCCTGACAGGTCATGGTCTGCCTGTGCCTCGTGGGGATAACAGCACTTCCCTTCCTCCCTGTGATATTTGTGGGGAGCTCAGCAACTACAATAATAAGGGGTATATAAAAAGTTTTTAATAGTGTCAGACAGATGGAATATCACATGGAGTTAGTTAGAAAATTGTCATGGTGAAGTAATGACATCAGGCTGATTGGGCCCACTACCAAGCTGCTTGGGGCAGGGACTGTCATTAATTACAGCCTCAATGAGATGGGGCTTAAAGTTAGAAAGAAAAATGGAGACAGGACAAGATAACTGCTCTGCCCCAAAGGTTGCTGCAGGGAAGGGAGGACGGACCACTCTGCTTGCTCAGGGTGGCCATGACCCTTTGGGGGTTCAACGTTAGGCCAACATTTCTAATGCCAGCGACAGCCAAGCTCCACAGCAGGGTTTGAGGGACACAGAGCTTGGCTTTAAGAGCAGGGCTGACTAATGGCTGGCAGGAATGGCACAGGTTAAACAGTGTGTGCTCTGCCTGCAGTCCCTTTCTCACTAGGACAAGCCCAAGCTGTGCCTTCTTGGGGCTCCTGCATCGTATTGCAACATGGGCAAAGGGAAAAGCTCAGCATGTGTCAGTTGTATCATTCTACTTATCTGCTCATAGGACCAGGACAGAAAGGCCATTTCTAAAATGAGACAGACTGCCCATTTTTAAGGTAAGTACTTCTTGGTGTAGTGTCTAAGCTGATTTGAAGTAGTATTAGAAATGTGTATTTCTGGTAAAAAGACAAAAGAGCTGCCATAAATAAAAGTGAGCTTGAACTGCTGTGAAGAGAAGAATATGCTCACTCTGTTCTACTGCATTAGCTCAGTAAAGGCTCTTCCAAGACCCATCTAGCAGGAAAAAGTGTGTCCTTACTGCAATGCTGGCATCTTTTCTGAAGAAAACAAGGTTTGTGTTCCAAAGCTAATAGATGCAATTTAATTTAGGGTTTTGATTTTTTTTTTTCCAGGGGAGATATTCTTCTTATTTGTACATTATTTACCATGCTTATATTTCACACTCTTTATTTTTAGGTATACACAATTTGTATTCCTGATGCTTTTTGGAAAGCAGTATTGCTTGCCTTCCTTCACAAGCCACCTCACTTCATTCTGAGCTACTGACTCAGTTTCTTTGAAGTTATGACATTTCTAATTCAGGCACATTGGTTTCTTACTCGAATGATGCATCTGCTGTAAATATTTTAAGATAGAACACTTTCTTTCCTTCATTTACTGGGATTATTCACAACTTTTAAACTTTCCATGAAGATGATTTGGAGAGGTTACTCGCTGGCTGTCAGCTACAGTTCTGCAGCCCCACGGGATCAGATAATTATAAGTTTATTGTACAAAAGCAGCTTAGGATTTGTGAGTGTTCCAAGTGTGGACAGTACTTAGGGGCAATGAATTAAACCCTTGAGAGAGAATCTGCCACACTGTTTGCATTACAGAGTAACACACCTTGCAACACCCACTGCTGAACAAGAGAGGGCAATAGGTCAGAGCGTATCAATGTCTTTGTGTCCATCCATAACCCACAGAAGAAAAGCAACTCACAGGGATTTTGTGAGGATGACTTTAAAAGCTGGTGATTCAGGAGGGACTTGCACCGTGGCATCCACCACTTGCATCGTGGTTTAAGGCACCAAGGGACAGTGCAGGAGAAATGTCCTGCCCGATATTGCAGTTTAACTCTTCAGTAATCAAACGGGTATTTTAACTCCCTCCCTGACATTTTGTTTCTCTCTGTCAAGCCAGACATGAGCTGCAGGGAACTCTACTGTTCCTCTTCCCCACAGAGAAGCTAAACAGAAATGGGAACTTGTAAAAATACCAAACTAGGGGAAAAAGGAATTTTTCTGCAATTTTAGCAAGTAAGGAATCCTCTTTTCCTTATTTTAATCCCATTTCCATCTCTGGAAAAACAACCAAGAAAGAGCACAAGTGAGAAATGACTGCAGCTACAGAAAATATTCTGAAGCAGCTGCTCTTTCTCCATCCTTCATATTTGTTACCTTCCTTCATTCCCTCCCCACTTGCCAAACTAAGGGCGCATTTGCAAGCACTGCTAATTATGGAGTTGAAAGAATTTGGGAAAACTGATGCAACTTATATGCTAACAGCTCCCAGACAGCAAGGGAATCTATTACTAAATCCTTGCTGCAGCTACATTGCTTTTTTTATTTCTTGTATACTCCTTTGAAATATCTTGTAAAATGATCTTGACAAGAGGCCTTGAATTGAAACCTGACGGTCTGTCAATGCACTTTCATGATGCACCTGTACAGCATCTTCAACCACCAGCAACAAGGACCATGTATTTATTAGGAAACTTCAGAGACGCTATAAAAGATTATATTGCTATCAGAGACAAAATGAGGCCTGGGGCCTTCACAGAGAACCATTACAGCCATTAGGACTGGTTTCATTTCCCACCTGCCTAAACAGATTGTTTTCATTTTGAAGCCTGTCGTGTGTTTCCAGGTTAGTGCTAAATGATCACTTTAAAACTACCCTGTCTGGGGAGGCAGAGCAGCAGCACACTGGGACATTGCATGAGACTTTCACCTCTGCAGGTCCAAGAACTGTAATGAACTTGGGGGACCTAATTTCTGGGCTTTTTTTTTTTTTTTTTTGTCTATCATGAGTATAAACAGCACAGGACCTATCAGGATGAGGTATGAGATGCAGCCACTGAGGCCAACTGAGAAGCATTATCAGAGAGACACAGAGAGATGTTTCTTTTATGATTAATGCCACATACAGTCCAGGCAGTCAGACAGAAGAGGAGTCAGACCAGAGTGGTGTCACATCAGCCACTCAGCTAAGACATTCTCATTTTTCCTTAAAATGTGCTTGCCCCTCGTTCATATATGGCAATGAAGTGAAAGGCCTTATTTATCTTTACAAAACTGCACAAACTAATTGTTTCAATAATTAATAGCACGTTTTAGATAATCACTGCTCATAAATCATTTAAACCAGACTACACTGGCTTGCACGTACACAATTGCTTTCACTAAGGGGCTCCAAAATAGAGCATCTGCTTTAAACATTGTGCTAATAGAACATGAATCACTGATTACAGTTGGTAGTAATAATAAATATAATAATAAAGTTCTGTTAATCATGGTCTAATTTTTATTAATTCTGTATTTAGCCCAGCAAAATCAGTAAAATGACAGCGTATCCAGTTCTAACCTGCAGTATATCTGCCTGTGTCACTAACTGGCTATGGAAAGACAAACCCAGCCATCCCACAGCACTCTGCTATGGGGCACATTGGCTTTGGGGGCTCTGTGGCTCCTGAAGTGCTTTGTTTTTCTGTGGAGAACAGGATGGAGTCACAATGCTACAGTTAAGGAATTCAGGGCAGACACAGGAGTAGAAGCTCACACTGAGGGGCTTGGGATGCCCCAGTACCCACTCAGGCCACCACAGCTGGTTCTCTGCCCTGTGCTGCAAAATTCAGCAGAACCAGAACCTCAAAGCACCCAGGCACATTTGTTGCAGAATCACAGCTTTTGAATTTTACAGGTTTTACACTAAAACCTTTAGCCCTCATAGCTACACAGAAAATCTTGAGCACTGAATGTGCAGCCAGGATGTGTGTTATGATTGCAGAGGCTGCCTAAGGTCTAGGAAGTCCCAGGCAGCTCTTTTGAGGCACATGGCCAACACTAAGTCAGGACCCTCCACGGCTGTGGAAAAGGCTGTTGACTTGTTGAACCTTCTGAACTGATCCATCCCAAGTGCCAGAGCAGTGTAACACCATTCCTCCCCCACTGAGCCTGTTTATTCACTTGCACTCGTCAAGCTTTGGTCCATCCTCTGTTCAGACTCTGCCTGGGAGCTCCTCACCCCAAGCTCTCTGTCTCCTGCACACACCACCACCAAACAGTGGGGCCACATCTCAACTGCTCTGGCAGACAGTGTTTTTCCCTCTGAGCTCAAGGAGAAACCCAACCATATTATACTCAAATCTGGCAACCTTTTGCTACATGTTGTGGACACACATTTCACATCACAGCTATTTTTTATAGCTCTCTTGTTTGCTTGTATTTCATGTTTTCATTCAGCTGGAAAACACAAACAGTATGGTTCAGCTTGGAGGTGAAGAACTGCCAGTTTGTATAAACACTTTGATAATAGAAACTTGGTGGTGATTACAGCTCGACGTCTGCTGGAAAAAACAGAGGTCCTTTAGTAAATTTTTAATGTAGTACACACTGGTGCTTTGTTCTTCAGCAGATACTCAGTCATCCAGGGGGACAGCCAACCACACAGAATTAAATTGGATAGGGCTTTGACAGATGTTCAGTGTGCAGTTTTGCTTGTAGTTAAAAGATATTTTCAGTTGTCTTAGCTGGTGGTAAACATTTTGTTGTTCTTCAGGACTCTGAAGGCCTTCCCTGTAATCACTGCCTGGCTGGAGCTCTCCACATTGATTTGGTGGCTGAACAGGCAAATGTACAACTAAGAGCAGCCCAACTATTCCACTCCAAGAACCTTTAGTGCCAAAATGCAAATTTTTTAAAAGTTCTAGTTCTTTTTAGGGTTTATTAAACACTTGAATAGAATCAATAGTACAATAAAGCTTTACACAGAATGCATTTATACCCTGGGTAAATTTAATTGAACTAGTCTAATCTCATCCATCATAAATCTGCATCATAATTTACACATCAGGTTCCAACAGAACAGGAAAATCTGCCACAAGCTACAATCAAAACTGCAAAGAAAATCCAGAATATTCATACTTTTTGTACACAACTCTTAAGTCAGGTTTTGCAGACCAGCAAACACAAAGTCAGTGTAAATGAAAGGGAACAAACATGTATCTGAAATTATTTTCCTGGGTTTTAAATTGTGTCCTTTTGCAAGTTTATTCCACTAAATCACTATGGCTAGGATTTCACTAGGTGAACCAGCTTTAATAAATGAAGTTTTCATCTCTCCCTAGCTGAAAGAGTAACCTTACTTGAAGCCTTTTCAATTTCCAAAGTTGTCTTCAGCTGTTAGTTTCCAAGAAACAGCTATTCCCAGCCTCTGTGCCTCCCTCTCATATGCCACTGAATATCCACCCTGTGCTTTCAAAAGTGTCTGTGACTCTGGCTGTGTAAACTGGCAGATGTTTTTAGAGACTAGAAAGTGTTTAGTCCCTGTGGACTAAGAGTTACATGATGACTTCATCACATAAGCAAAAGCTAATAACAGGAAAGCAAGAAAGCAGACAAGTGTTATATTCCAAAAACATGATGTTTCCTGTGCTTCTGGCAGAGTTACTTCTGTGCCTGAAAAAAGGCAAATCACTTGAGTCTTGATGCTCAAAGCACACACACCACCAAATCACCGTGAGATAATTTACTTGACCCTCCCTTAGCTGCCTTCCCCACCACTGCTCACTTTGCTTGGATGGCAGCGAGAGGCTGAAGGCAGAGGAAAGGCAGTATTTGTTTGCCCTCAATACCTGTGCATCAACTCTGTGCCTCACAACACTGCTGGAAAGGGTTCTTACCACCCCCAGGAGTTTACAGCTCAACAGCAGCAGCAACCTGAGTGGCTGCCTCAGGACCATGCACCTCAGCTCCTGCAGTCAGACACTCTTTCAAGTGTAGAGTTTTACCCTCTCCATTTAGAAAACTTTGGAGACTGATGCCCAAGCAACTGGAAGTCATTAGTTTAAATTTCATCTGCACATGCAGTGCAGTACTTGCCTTGAGTTTGTGTCAGGCCATCGGCAGTGGACATTGTGCCCTCTCTCTACATCTCCCTGAACTGCCTGAGTGACACACCAAGAACCCAGAGGGAGCAGATACACAGGAGAAAGGCCTCCCTCCAGTGACATGATGGGGAAGAAGAGCAAGTGGTTGGACAGGCAGCACAACTTGGCAAGACAAAGGGAAGACCCTTCTCTGCCTAAGATGGGAGAAAGGACCCAGACCCTTCTCGCCCTGAAGACAAGTGTGGGCTTTCTGTATCATGAATTCTATGCCTGTACATATAAATTTTCTTACAACAGTAAGGGACGGGGCTATTTCCTAGAGCTGATTAAAGAAGCATGACTCGATTTTCAATTTCAAACGACTCGGGGGGCATTCCAATCGGCTGCAGACAGGAAATGAATACCATACAGGCACTGAACAAGGCAGATGCTTTTCAATCTGACACTTACGTGAAATGAAAATATCTTCATTTCTGTCTCCCCTCCGCCCCATGATCACTAGCTAGTTCTGAGCTATTTTTGGGATAAATGGTTTTATTTTTCAAACTTGTTATAATCCTAGCATGTGCCTGAAGCCACCCAGACGCCACTGACAATAAACTGCATGGAGCAGGCCAAATGCAGCTTTAGATTAGTCCCAGCACAGCAGCAAGGTATGAGAGGGAAGGTAAGCAGTTCAGGTTTGAGATACCTTCACCTCCTGTGGTGAGGAACAGAGATGGTGGGTACACCAGGGAGAAAGAATAGCCCTGCACAAAGAGAGATCCCAAACCACATACTGCAGAAACACTGCAGAGCAGGTTGGAAGAACAATTCCTGGCAGAATTCACTTCCAGCTACTTAACTCTGCTAAAAAGATAAATATATATATATATATATTCTCCTCATACAGCTCTTACAAGCATCTGCAATAATTGTCATGGGAGTATTATGGGGTTTATAACCTGACTGCAATGTAATTGTGGCTCCTTTTATCACTGGCTGCAGTGCATATCAGGGAACTGGCACAAGCAGCTCTTTTCTCCCACTTGGTCCATACGTGTGCAGACACATGATTTCAGCTGCTCTTGTATTTTATTGTGGGAACACTTAAATAGGATGAAAGAAAAAAAATCAGAGAGGTGGTATTAATCTGGCCCTTACTCTGATGTTATGCAGATAATTAGTTCATTTTATCTTGATGTTAAGACAGCCAGAGTCTAAGAACATGAAAAAATGATCCTCTTAGGAGACAGACGGGAGAAGAAAGAGGGATGGGTAGGTGAGAAAGGCAGCTCTGATCTACATTATTCTAAAAGCCATCAATGCCAGATCAAAGAAGAGCAGGAATCAAATTCACTGCCACTGAAGGATTTCAGCAGCTTTTTCAGAGCTATTGATCTCTCAAGGGCAAAGCCTTTTAAACACTAGGTGATGCCTCTAACTAGCCAGAACTCCCACCTTATACTGGCTAAGCCTTGCATGGTTTGCTTTCATCAGCTGGGGAAAGCAGAAGGAGCTCAGACAGCGCCGTATCTGGGTTCGATGAAGGAGACACACAGCAGAGCACGGCAACAGCACGTGTGCATTGGCTGCACCAGATGTTGCCCTCCTAATGGCCATCATGGTAGATGTTAACTAAAAAACAGATTCCTCACTGATGAACCCTGCCTTTGGTGACCAACAGTGCCATGGAGTGCTTTGTGTGAGGACAGAATGCTGTCACCCTGGTGAGAGCTCAGGGTTTGTTTGCCCAGTGCTGACTTACTGATTAAGTCACCTCATCTGTATGGGAAGAAGGTGGGATAAGACATCTAAGGGGTTAGTGAGGCTCAGCTGACAAGTGGTGGCTTGTTCATGAGTTTGGACTCACAGGTCTCATTTGAACACCCAGAAGGCACAGGATCCAGCCCTAAATCAAGTCCTGAATTGTCAAATGAACTACTGATTGGCTTCTCCCTGTCATTCCTTCCCTTCCTTGGGTCAGGTGTCTTTGCAGTCTGGTAGACAAACTTCCAGGTGTTTTGCCTTGTTGGGACACTTCAAGATCATGCCTTAAGCAAGAGTCACTGGAATTGGGTGCAGTAAAGCAATTTCACTGGATGCATCCCCAGATGGTTTCCCAGGAGCTGCCTTTGGGCTCCTCATGCGGATCCCCGTGCAGTGGGCTCACTGCTGCTGCCCTCACTGCATCCCTGGGAACACTCCATTCATCCTCCCTTCCACACTTGCTATGCTACACACAGGGCTGCAACAGCACCTTATGGGTTATTCTGCCCTTTCCAAGCTCTGCTCCCAGCTGGAAGCCCACCTGCTCCCACCAGCACTCAGAGCAACCTGGTACCTCAAACATTTTCAGGAAATGGATGAGCCTCTTCCTCCTGCACGTCTGGATCTGGAGCTAGTGCTGCTACCATTTAAATGCATATCAGAAGCTGCAGGACTCTGTGAGGCTGAACAGCTCATTTGAAACCTCTGGCACTATTGTTCTGGCGTGCTTGAAGGCACAGGCACAGGGTGGCTGCCCTGGGTCTCCCTTTTGAGATATATACTCACAAATGTTAGACATGTACATATCAACCCCTCTATTCTTTCCCAATAAAAGCTTGGGCTCTAAAGCACAAGGTGAAGATACTCTATTGGCCAGCCTTTCATAAATAACATGACAATCAACCTCTGTAATGGGAAACGATACTCCAGAAACTCTGTCCTGACAAACATCTGTTTTCCTATTGTAGGAAGGAACAAGAAATAGGAAAAGTTAAATGCTGAATGCCTAAACAAACTGAATTAAGAAGAGATGGTAGGAGCAATGTTGGATAAATTGAAAACCACCTGCAAATGTTAAAATTGCCATACTCTTCTGTAGACCATTAAGTCTATACTGCAAACCTCCAACAGACAGATACTGTGCTCTATAAAAATCATGATGAATGCAGGCTTGTTTTTATATTATGGAGGTCTTAATCCTCCTCCTCCTCTGTCTTTGCTCTATTGTTACAACATCAAAGACCCACTGCTGGCCGAGATACAGTCAATATGAAAAGGGCGACCAGCAAATTTACTGCTTGACTTCATTCCCTTTAAATGGAATAGGCACCATGGCCCTTTTTCAAAGTCCAATCGCAGACATATATCTTTTTTATTGGACATCATGTACAATAAAGTGAAGCCGTAACTTGGAAAAAAAAATAGAACACCTTAAAAAAATCCCATGAGGTGAACATTCCTTTATAAAAATATCACTGTGGTTACGTGTTTAGAAAAACTTCGGGCACTCCACAGGGCAAAAGGCATGGGCTGGTTAGGTTATAGTTTAGCTAAGATGCATATCCAACCCAGGCCTAATACTGAGTTGGCTTTCAAAAAACCCTAACCTTACCAACTAATAAAAAGTGATAAATTTAATTCAGACTGCCAGTGTCATTCAAATAAACCAAAATGGCAGTATCCACGTCACAAGAATCATTAACTGCTTTGTTATAGCCTGCTCTGTGCAGTGAACCCTCACAGGCTTCTTCAGTCCAGAGAATCTGAAAATCAGCAGCACAAAACGCCGATATACACATGGCATCTTAAACAACTCCAGTCTGATTACTGAGGTAACTTCCAGAGACACATTCAAAAGAGAGTTGTATCTGCAGTTATTAAAGACAGGGACAGTTTTATTGCTGTTGTGCTGCTAAATAGAGGCTACATAATTTCTGGCTATGCAATTAAACAGCGTATAAGTCACATGATGTAGGAGATGAGTACAGAGGGGTGTTACAGAATCTATGTTAGGTAGCTATGCTTTTTATTTTTTTTATTTTAAACTATTTAAACTATTAATTTTTTCTGTTTCTTTGGGTAACTTGTGACACCAGACATTAGAAAATATTTGGTAACTAATGTTATATCTAGACCTGATTTTAAAATCCTGCACTGATGTACGTGGCAGGTAAAACCAAGCAAATTTATGTTGTGTTACACCTATAGCAAACTTCAGCAGCTCGTTCCAGTGGATAATTATGGTTTCCCCACAGCAAAAACTTCTAAGGCAATACAGAGACCAAAGCTGTGTAACTAATTTTTGAAACACCAGCTTAAAAAAGCCAGCCATCTTATCACTAGGTCCTCTTCACACTCTTTCTGACACAATATGCTCTGTCTTTAGTCACAACCTCTTTCCATCACATCCTACAGCAAAGCTCTTCCAGTGCAAGGACCTCACCTCCTACTCAGCATTCCTGGGCACGCAAGAGAAAAACTGCTTTGATTACAATGTTCAATTGTTCAATACCTGAGTGCCCAATTCAATGGGAATGCCAAGGCAGGATGTCTGAAGGAAACTTTTTGGCAGTTAAACTTTGCCCATGGATAACATGGACTCAGTAACTTCTTAGAAAGAGAAGAATCAACTTTTTTGAGACTGGTCTTATAAACAGTGGCACAAAAAGATGGGGCACACTATTTGAGTGGTTTTTATAGACATTTACAGCACTCAACGGTTTGGTCACAAGTACTGATCTCAAGAGCCATGCAGGCAAAGAGAAAATGTTAAATTCCCAAGGAAGAACAACTACTGTGGAACAAACAGTCCAGGATTTTCAGTGGGGATGAAAACTAACAATGAACCATAACAGATGGGAATTAATCCATGCAGTCAGAAGAAAGCCACACACCAAAGCCCAGCTTGCCTTCAGGGATGGACATCCCGTGGATTATGTTGAGTATCAGTTCTGTAGGGAAACTGAGCTGTGAAAGATCCGTGTTCGAGGATCTTGGGTCTGCAGCCAACACAAGTCATTGATTAGTCTTGCTTTGTGGAAGTCAGTGGAGCAGGGTCAATTTAAACACACTGAGAGTGGAGGCACAAAAGTCAAGGGATGTTTGAACTTCTCCTTTCAGCATGCACTGACTCCACCAAGAGTGGTGAGCGAGAGATTTCACTTCTGATTTTGCTCTCTCATCCTCAGGAGCACCTCCATAACATTAAAAGCTTGGAGGTGACCAACTGCTGCTTTCATCCAGCTGACTGCTAGAAGAGAGGAATAGAAAAGGTATGCCCCACAGCCATGTGTTCTCTCAGCACTGAAAAACAAGGATAAAAGGATGAAGGAAATGCTTCCCAGTACCGCCCACACCAGCTCCTCTAACCAAGCATTACAGTGTCACACAACTGACCGCGGTGGTGAGCCATCCATTATTACAACAGTAAGTTACATTTTACTATATTTTCTTTCTTTTTCTGGTATTTCGAACTGAAAGTACATGGAAATACCAACACTGGAAACATTCTGCTCTTGCTGATGTATCAATGAGCTCACTACACTATTTCTTGGAAATGTTATTCATCTCTACTATGAATTTAGCCTGGCATTTACTGTCTCCAAAACTTGTAAAATAGGCACAATGGTCTTAAAGTGCAACAGTAACCACTGCATCATTTAATGCTTCCTTCTGCCTCTTACTGAAGTACTTTGTATTTTTCTCTTTAAAGCTACACGCCATCATTCATTTGTGACAGTGCCTGCAGCCTCCATTCAGCCTGGAGACCCATCACACTACACATCGTGCACAGGCTGCACCACAACACTGGAATCTCAACCTCAATAAGCCTGGGTTGAGATTTTAAAAATAAAATACAAAAAAACCCTGCTACCAGTGAAAAATAATACTTTTAAACAGTCATCTTCTATGGAGAACATTAATCAGTCAACTCAAAGAGCTTTTAGTTAGTGCAGTCTTATAGCAGACAGAAAGGTAAGAACTGTAACAAAAAGGCACTAACCAACAGTGGGAACAGAACAAATGAGGCACAATTGGGTAACATCACATCTGGCTGCAAGGAAGACTGGCAAATACACAGAAGAGCACAAAGCAATCAACTCTGAAGTTAAACCTGCCAAAGCTGCTAAGTCTGGTCTATCACTGTACTTTCAGGATGAAAGCACAAAGAAAAACTACATTGCTTCAATTTTTGAGGTTTATGCTTGTGTAAGGAAACATATGAATTGTCTGTATATATATATATGAATGTTTACAAGATTTTAAAGTGACACAGAAGAATGTAAGCATAAGAAAAGTACAGCAAAATCATTTCCTACCATTACTTGCATTTTGTGCACTTTCACATAATGAAGGAAAATAAACAAGAAATTCTTAATCATCAATATTCACAAACCTGTGCATCTTTAAAAACAAAGAGACTTTCAAAGTGATTTTTTTCTTCCCACTGGAATACAAACTGGGTTTTCAGAAGTCATGTCTATCACCTATGATTTTAGAAAGCTTTTCAAACATTTACTAGTTTATATATGTCTGTATTAGGTAGCAGTGAATCATCTGCATCATTATCAATACCACTGTCTTCTGCACTTCACTTTTTGTGAAGTTTCAGATGCTGTGACACAAAACTGCTGGACTTTTCACCTAATCAATAATTCTTTCATTGTTCCTTGTTTTCTTTGAAGACATTTTCCACCATTTTGGAACAATTCAGCATTGATTACTAATACACAGATGTAGATATGAGTAGAGACAAAAGAACAATGCTGAATTCAAACCATGGGTCCCGATTTATATTCAACACGCCTGGATTGGTTAAACAGATGTCTCCCCAGCAAAAGAATTCCACAGCAGAGAAAGGTGTGGAAAAGCTTAGTATGCTGAACCTTTAAGTACTGGGGCTCAGTTACCTATTAGCAGGTCATAAGATGTATGTTAAAAATCACATGGGAACCCAGTGACCAGCCCCAGACAGGACAATGATGATGAAATTGTTCGGGTCATAAAGGCAAACAGCAGAGCTCCAGCTCTAGGCTTCCTGTTTTCTGTGGACAGCTGGAATTAGGGAAGGACAGAGCAGGGAAATTTGACTGAACCCAAGGGTTGTCAACCAAAGCTGGAGGAGTGAATGAGAGGTTATGCCAGTCAGATAAGAGCCAGGGGTCAGCAGCAGCGTGGCTGTATCACTGTTACAGCTGTGATGGACCTACAGTGTCATTCTGTGTACAATAAACCTCTCTGTGTAATCAACAAAGACCTCAAAATAAATCTACTCCAGAACTAGTGCTGACTGTCCAAGTTAGATGAACCAATTGGAAAGGACCAAGCCAGCCCCATCCAGGATCTCTGTGAACCCATGCCTGGTCTCCCTACTCTCACTGTCACACCAAGGGCAATCATTACAGCTCCAGACTTTCCCAGAAACCAGTCTCAAACCTACCACTCCCTGCACTGTCACCACAGGGCTCAGAACCCCTGTTAGCAGGTAACCCTAACCCCTCACACACAGCCCCAGAGCACAGGTAAGGATGGACTAAGAGAAAAGAAAGGCAAAAGGAGGAATGGCTGTAGGACGTCTCCCTGTAGTACTCACTGTGGTTCATGTCTGGCTCCAGGCCCATGGAAATGGCCATGAATTTAGCACAACATACACTCTGTTGTTATACAAATAGCCTAATACTATGAAGAGCTGGCAAATGATCCTAAATCTTTTTGAAAACACAAATGAGTAACTCAAATACGCTCTGCAGTATAAACCACTAGGAAAAAACTGCTCTGAGTTATATTTAGAGAAAAAAATCGAGAGGCACCTTGCGATCCAATGACAGGTATTTACCATTGATGATCCAAGATGAGCAATTGTTAATTGTTGAGCTTAGAATCATAGAATCATAGGATCAGTTGGGTTGGAAGAGACCTCTGAGATCATCAAGTCCAACCCTTAATCCAATCCCATTTTGAGTGCTAGATCATGGCACTCAGGGCTACGTCCAGTCTCACCTTAAAAACCTCCAGGGTTGGAGAATCCACCACCTCCCTGGGCAGGCCATTATAAGAGATGTTGAGCAAAATATGCCTCATCTGAGCATCGTGGTAAAATGTAATGCAGGACATTATGTTTGTACCTGCCTAACAGTGCTCCTTGCAGCCATAACTAAACCCAATATTCTTGGATTCCTGTTCTGAATTACTGCACTAGTCTAGGATATTAGAAATGTCACATCCTACCCTGAAGGTGTGGGAGCTCTTCTCCACCAAGGATGCTTTAGTTTGCTAGAAAATTAATTGAATAGGTATGAAGAGGAGTTTAATTAATATTTTCAGGAGTTCTCCTGGAGCCAGATTTGGAAAGTGAAAGAACCTCTCCTGAGAGCAATGAATGCCAGAAAATGGTCCTTTGCTCAGTGCAGCATCTCAATCCTTCATCCCTGTTCCCTGTTTTACCCTTTGCTTCCATGCATGCAGCAGCAGCACACGTAGAGCTAATCACTCTTCCCTCCCCCTCGATCCTGCAACAAGCCACAGTCCACGAGCAAAACCACTAAAGAGCACACATAATTCTCTCCCTTGGGAGGTGAGAGAATGAACTGCACATGGCCTAAGTAATTCCTAAAGCTTAGTGCACAACTGGAGGGACATATGCCAAAGGGTGAGCTTTAGCTCAGAACCTACACAGCAAAGCCTGCTGAGACCAGGCAGGTTTCACTGTCACTGTCAAAAGCACAGCACAGCATCTTCTGTGGCGAGGAACCACCTCACCAAAAGAGATTTTGGGTTGCAATCAGCCTGCCTCATTCACCACCCACCTACTCTGAAAGTTATTCATATGAACTGCTTTCAAGGCAGAGAAGGATTTAGTGTTCATATTAAATATAGGACGTACATCCACTTATTGGCATCTCATACAGGCTAAGGCCAGTCTGGAAAACACGAATGCAGAACGTGGAATCGACAGCTTTTTAAGGACGACTTAGACGATCGGTTCCCATTAGGACTAACCAAATGTAGAGCTCTAGAGCTCAAATAAGCATTAAAAAAACTTGGTCTAAAACTCTCCCAAAGTAAACAGCTCGAGTCCTGCTTAACCGAGGAAGCCAGAAAGCTGAAATATGCCACTGTATCCAACTGGAGATCATTTTGCAAATTGCCTGAATGCAGAACAAGGGTCAGCAAGAATGCACAAACCCTGAAAACACTGAAATGCACCCCAGCAAAGGCAGCAGACAGCACACACCATTGCTGAGCTTCTCACGGCGTTGGAGGAAATTAATTATTTTATTTGGAGAAAATGAAGAGCTCAGCTCTGCAAAGGGCTCCTTATGTAGCTTGGAGAGCGACTCTTGTGCAACTATTTGCAAGTAGCAGAATGTGTTTCTTCTGGTTGGGCTCAGGGAACGTTTCTGACACGCTGTAATTGCTTACATGCTCATTGAGGAGGGGGGCAAGGACAGGAGCAAGGCGTTTGAAAGAAAAAATCTGTTTACAGCATTGTGCTTCTTTTCGAATTCCATTCTCTTACAGGGCTCCAGCTTTAAGCACAATTACCGAGTTTCAGGCTAATGTAACACTGCTGCAAGGACCGCAGTGGAGACTCTGACTTCATGTGCTATGCCATATATTGTTGGTGGCTCTGTTACTGCATTTTACAAGGTCATTTTTCTTGGTGTGGGAACACTGTTTTTCTTGGTGTGCAAGGCCTGCTATGGAAAAATTAGAAGTGATGGGAATAAACTTCTCGATGAAATGTTTTCTCTCAGAATGAAAGGACAGATTTTAGAGCGTCATAAAGTATTAAAAACGTCTTTCAAAATTTATGTTCAAGTCTTCCCTTTACTTCAGAACTATGTAAAAAGATAAAAACATACCCAAGCAGCATTTTTCCATCTCTTAATATAACTTTACTTGCTTTTCTTCAGAAGCAAACGTTTGTAGTTCTTTATTTCACAAATATAGTCAGGATTTTCTCCTCACTTCTGCTCTGTCACAACCAGACACAGTGACACAAGACAATCCCAGACATCTGGGATCTCTAGAGACACACACAGGGAAGGGCACCAAAGGGAAAAATAAGAGGGAAGAAGAAATAACTTGTTTAAATTAGGATTGAAGGGGTTTTTTTTTCTGTATTTCTTTCATCTATCAGCCTAATTAATTGCAGAGATTAACATAATTGAAAGATCAAAAGAAATCAAAACCTATCTTCCAAAATCCTTCCTTCTTTTGAAGGATGAAGGGATGGGAGAAAGAGCAGCTCTTTCTCCCTTAAAGAATCAGACTTCAAATGCTTACAAGTCTCTATTTTAGTCTACTTAAATCTCCAACAATATTTTAAGATTACTAAGGATTCCTCTCGAGTCTGTTGTATGTAAAACCAACCCAATTCTGACCACTTTATTTGTGCAAATAAAGTGGTTAAGACCCAAAACATCATACCATGCATTTGATAATTGAGGGCTTTTGATACAAATTCGCCATGTCAAAAGACATCTATAAACCCTTGCTGCAAAGATTGCTCTGGCCTGGATTTGCCACACCTCTTCCAATGAAATTTTATCAAATGAAACACTGACATAATTACATCTTAGGATCTTTTCTCTCCCTAGACAGAAAAAAACTGCTTATATCAACAAGTCTGGGTTTGTGCTGTTTTGTTTTCCACCCTGATTATCCACCTAGGAGTGCAGTGCACCAGGATTTTGCATTTCACTTCAGCACATGCCACGACACAGCCCCAAACCAACCAAAATCAGAAGATGCCAGTGCAAAGCTGCCATCGAGATCTGTATGATGATGCTCTGAATGGAAGCATCTGCCTGTCAGAGTGCAACTTTCTAAAGCAGGTTACAGGATTTCTCAGGTAGTAACAGAATCAATGGAAGGTATAAAACAAAAAAAAAATTATAGACTTCCATCTGTTTAACCAATTGCTCTAATCAATATCCTTTCCCCCCCATAATGTCTTGCACAGACACACTCTCTCAAATATGTAACTGCAGAATCAATTCAGTTGGGAAGTATATAAAATTTTCAATTCTACAAGTGGCAGAACACAAAAATACGAACTGCTAAAGCTATCACAGTGCCTAAAGGCACAGAGTTTATTAAGGTAATCTGTAAAAAAATCACTGGACAGAAAAAATTCTTGAAGTTGACATTTACGAGATTTTCATGAGACAGCCAACTACAATGATAATAATGCAAGATAATTCTCTGAAGATGCTTTTCCTCCTGTTTCACCCTAACCTTACAAGCGCTCTAAAAGGAGCTCCTCAGGGAAATGGCATCACCCAGAGTTCCCATTTACCCAGATGTTTCCCTCATTATGTTACAATCCTGTCAAGAAAAGGCAAATTCAGGGTTATTCTAATGATAGCAAACACCTCATAAAAAACCTCTCCAAATTTACTTTTCCAAGGAAGATCATTTCAAAAGGCATTTCAAGTGCCCATGAGGAAAGAAAGCATCATTCATAAAACATTATTACCAGAAATCTTGAAGATATTAAAAAAAACATCCCAGAATGTCAAGCCAGTGATAAAACTGCAGCTCAAAAGAGAGACAGCATGGTGGGGTCTTACTCAAAGTGCATGGCTGAGCACTCCCAAGCAGGACTCCCACCAAGTCCAGCAGGAGGTTTGCTGACCTAAGAGGACCCGACTCTAGTTTGTGACTGGGATGTTGAGTCTGCAGATCTGGGTTCCCTCCTGCAGCTGGTGGGTTCACTTTGTGGACCACCTGCCAGGGATCCCATGCAAACAGTGATGAGTACAGCCTGCCCTCTCCTTCATTTTCCTCATCCTTTATGTGGAAATGTGCCCTGCTGGTACTATGATTCTTTCTGAGATGATAGAGTGGTTTATATAAATTTATGGTGATAATAATTATACATTTTCTCTCAGTTCTTTTCATGATTTGGTGGATGATTTTTCTTTAACACTTGGATACAGGAAAAAAGTTGGTCAGGGTCCATGCAGCTGACCTGACATCTACAAGCTTTGTCTGGGGCGGTTGATGATTCTGTAACTTTGATCACTGTCTCCAACCATTGCAAATAAACGGCAACATGTGATACTGAATAAAAAAGTATCACCTGCAGAAATAAGGAAACAGAACAAAAAGTCCTTTACGTTTGCTGGACACTGGTGGGTTTCATGGGATCAGGAGACTGGAATGAGCTGAATAGGTCACGAACACTTATAACCCGAAGGTTCTCAGCTGTTTCAGGACTGAATGTCAACCTGTCTCTTGACACTTTCCAAGGAAAGCCAAGCGTTTTGTTCCCGCATTTCCCATCATCACACACCTACGCGGTCCCCGCTCACTCTGGGGAACGCTGTGCCTTCAGAAAGGGGGGCCCTGGGTGGGAAACGCCGTGCCTGCCCTGGCCGGGGCTGCCCCCGAGCCTCGCCTGCCCCACGAGCGCCGCCCTCGTGCGCCGCGACCCACCTGTGGGACAGGGGAACACGCGTGGGAGCCGCCCCGACACCTCCAGCGCGGCATCCAGCGGCGGCTCTGCCCTGCCCACCGCGGACAGCACAGCGCCGAGGGGGGCACAGGACACCACCGGGCGCGCCCGGGGAGAGCCCTCGGGCGGGGGAACCCCCGGGATCGGGACAGGCGCGGCTGGCGCGGGGAGGAGGAGCAGGTGCACGGCGATGGCTCCCGCCAGGCCGGCCAGCCCCGAGCTGCCCCCGACGGCCCCGGGGACGCGGGTGGGTGGTGGGGGAGGCGGGGCGGCACTCACCTGCCGCTGGCTGTGGTTGCCGGCGCCCGTGGGGGCGTGGGGCTCGCCGCTGCCGCCGCGCAGCACGGTGATGTGCAGGGTGAGCAGGAGCAGCCCCAGCAGCAGCAGCAGCTCGGCCGCCAGCCGCACCATCCTCTTGAGCCGGGCGGCTTTAGGGCCCCGCGGCGGCGGCCGCGGAGGAGGCGGAGGCGGAGGAGGAGCCGCGGTGGCCGCCGCCGCAGCCACCGGGGCCGCCGCCGCC
>JAWWLZ010000118.1:5923936-5935761 GCA_035041345.1 Poliocrania exsul | reverse complement strand
CTGCGGGCGGGCAGCGGGGCGGGCAGCGGCGGCAGCAGCAGCAGCAGCAGCGGGGGCCGCCGCCCCACGGCGGAGCCCCGTCGGGGCGGGACGGCGCGGCGGCCGCCCGTGTCCCGGCGCTGCCCGGCGGTACCCGGCAGGTACCCGCGGCGGCGCCGCGGGCCGGCGGCGTCTCTGCGGGCAGCCCTGCAACCCAGAGGCACCGCGGGCCGTCGGAGGGAGGGAGCGGGCGGCCGAGCCCCCGCCGCCTCGGGGAGCCGCGGCCGGCGGAGAGCAGCGGGGCTCGGCGGCCGGCGGGGAGACGCTGCGAGGACGGGGGGAGCCGGGAGCGTGTGTGCGAGGGAGAGGGAGGAGGGAGGGAGGGCGAGGCGGGGGGGAGGCTGGGGACGAGTCTCACATGGCGGGGAAGCCGGGACGCTCCGAGGGGAGGAGGGAGCTCGGGGCTATCGCCTCCCTCCGCGCGCCGGGATGGGGGTGGCCCCTGGACCAGCTTCTCCCCCTCCCGCCGCCGTGTCCTCGCCCGCCCTGCCGCTCCCCCCTCCCTCCGCGACGCCCGTCGAGGCGTCGCCCTGCCCTGCCCGCCCCGCCGGGCCCGCACTGTCCCGGCCCCTCGCGGCGGGGGTGGCACCGCGACCCCAGCCGGCTCCCAGCCCTCGACGGGGCGGCTGCGAGCTCCTCGGGGGAAAGAGGGGCAGATCGCTGCTTCCCTCCCCCGGCCCCCTTCCTCCTCTCTACCTCTTGGCCCGGCCGTGGGAAATGGGATGGGGGCGCGGGGGGCGAGGGTCTGCAAAAGGCTTCAGCTGCCCGCTGCCCTCCCCGGGAGCTGGATACCTGGCTCCATCTCTCCTCTCTCTTCCCTCCAGTGCCCTAGAGCTGGCAGGGGCAGCGCCGCACTCTCTCCTGCCACCGTGCGTGCGTGTTTGCGAGCGGCTGCCGCAGCTCCTGGCTCCTGCTGCTGCTGCTGCTGCTTCCAGACCCACTTTCTCGCCCCCTCGCTCTGTGTCGGGAGAGGTACGTGTCGGATGCTTTTATACTGCCCTGCCTCCCTCCCCTGCTGTCCTCTCCCCCTGCTCCCCCCCTTTCCCTTCTCCCTTTCTGCAGCTCCTGCTCTAGCCTAGCGTATCCCCCCAACACTGCTCCCTTCCTCCGTGTGCCGACCTGCCCCTCTGCAAGCCCTGCTTTGCCAGGACACCCCACTTGTGCACCCACACCCCGTCCCGCAGACAATTGCACCTTGCGTCCCGACTGCCACCACTGCTCGGCTGGGACGGAGCTGCTCTGAAGTGACACGTCCCCTTCAGCTGGTCTGTGTGTCCCCAGCAGGACTTGGGCTGCTGGGGTTTGACACTCCTCAGGAGGGTTTCCCTACTCCTCTTGGTTGCTGACTGCATCAGTACCGTGGGAAAAGATTTCTCTCTCAGATGAGAGGCCCCCAAATTTAAAAGTAATGGGGATTTGAAAATATGTGAAAATGAGGCTTGGATTATCACTTGCTATAAGGCAGTATCTTTGCACCAGTCTGAGGAAACTAAACATCTTTCCGAGTGCTCAAGATGCAGCTCAGTGTAACAAGAACAAACACAGTCCAAATCAGCTTGAAGCATAAATAAAGTGACCTAACAAAAGACAGGAGATTTGGAGTCTTTGTCATCATTCTTCCACAGTTGGCAAGGTTTTGTGTAAAAATGAGGATACAAACAATCATGGCTTGAGTGAGTGTGTCACAGCTGGGAGGCTGAATTGGTACCAACACCTCTAAATGGGCTAATTGGGGAAAACATATTCCTCATCCAAAACATTTTTAGCCTGAGACCAATGTCCTCAGTAGGGTTCCTGCAGTGTAAGGGTGAGATGTTCCTCCAATGTGAGGTGCCAGCTGGGACTGAGGTGATCGTGGGAGCCTCAGCCCACAGTGTGCCCAACCTGGAAATCTGGCACATTTGGTGCATGAGAGTCAGAGCTCATGGGAGGTTTCTTGCAGGTCTCGGTGCAGCTGAAGGCTGTGGTCATCAGTGAGTCGGAATGATGTCTCATTACCCTTCCGGTCAGATAGGTTCCCTTCCAGTGATAACCACTGTTGAATACACAGGAATCAGGCAGAAATAGGGTTAAAATAATTGCACTGGAATATCATTAAAGATGTGACCAAAAGCCACAAACCCCAAACCTTCAGACTGGAGGATTTTTAATCCACAAGCATGTTCCATGATAGCACTGCAGTGGGTGATTGTGCAGGGTAGGGACTTCCAAGGGGCTGCCCTGAACACGTCAGAGTGAGGTACAGCCACCCCATCTCGTGAAATAACTCGCTGATAAGTGCCCAGTGTCGCACAGGTGCTCTCGGTTACACAGCAAGTCACACCGAGTGATTTGATATTGCATAAAGCTGTAACAGCCTGTGGGACTGTCGTGGCTTTTAAAAAATGTGGTGCCTTTTTTTTTTTTAACCCAAACATTCCTTGGACTAATCAAAATATTGAGAAGATAAAAACACTGATGTACTTCAGCTGTCATCGCTCGGCCTGGACTCTCCTCCTGCCACCATCGCTGGGATCCTGGTGCCAGGCATGGCTGTGAGCACAATATGGGATGGTTACGGAGGCAGGACTGGGGAGATGGGCAGTGAAGAAGAACAAGTGTCCTCCAGGTCTGCCAAAGCCTGACCATTCGTAGTGGCTGTCAGTGGATCCCGGCTGCTGAAGGAAAGTGGAAACTTGGCACGTGAGTTCTGTATTTCAGAGCTTAATAGTACAAATTGACAGCCAGAGTGAGCCTGAAGGCTCGTAATGTGAAACAGTCCGAGTGACAGCCTGGTGGAAAACACACACATGGATGTGCTGCCAAGCTCTGGGTAACACGAGTTCTCCCTCGCCTTACGAAACTGAACCAAGAGACATCTTTAATCCAGATGAGATGGGCCCGTGGTGGTGCGCATTTCCTCGTGGCACTTGATGCATTAAGCTGTTGTGCACAGCTAGAGAGGGACAGAGCAGTCATTGGCTCCAAGCGGGTGCCAGCGAGAAACTGAAGCCTCTTCCCACTGGAAGAAGTTGGTGTAAAAGTGGCACAGGGGTATGGTGATAATGCCTGCATGGCCGTGCTGGGGTGACTGGGCAGGACTGTGCACACAGGTGCCCCAGAGATGCCCATTTAAATTCACACTGTTAAATCAGCAGATGATTTCACTGATGAATCCAGACGGCTGAATTGCAACCTGCAGGGAGAGGCAAAGGGTAAACTCTCTTTTCCCAACTGGATGAACACTTGTTCCAGCAGCCACCATCTAGTCCCTGGAAAACGAAGGCAGGGTTTGCCTGGGGGATGCTGCTCCTGGGATACAGATCTGGGCACTCAGCAGGGAGGTAGGTCAGGAAGTGTGTCTGACAGAGGTGCTGGGGTAAGGGAGGTGTGTTCCTTTGACAGCTCCTTCCCTGTGAAGGTTCACAGCTTGCACCTCATTCCTCCACCTCCATCTTTTACCTTCCCCTTCTCTTCCCTTTGGTGATAAAGGCAGACTTGGCTCCTGTGCACTCCCAATTCCTCACCAGTGCCAGGGAAAATGCACTGAGCCCAAGTTCTTCAAAACAGGGTTAAATTCACACATCTTATGCTGCACTTGTGACGAGACAAGTGTGGTGTATGGTCAGGTACTGTAGCTCAGCTGATGTGAGAGGACTCAGGAAGCTGTGGTAGCTCCTCTGATGTCCTGCCTCTCCCAAGCCTGGCAGATCCCATGTTCCCATTGCACAGCTTCAAAAAGGGGTTGTGGGTGTCCATGTTGAAGCCTCCACCACGTGGTGAGGACTCTCTCATGGGAAGGTGTTTCAGGGGTCTGTTGCCTCCAGTCATGACACTGCCAGATGGAAGGTCCCATAGTCTCCCCTAGACCGGCCTGTCAACAAAAATGCCCAGCAGTTGTCCACAGCCACTGTGCCACCTTCAGTGCCACCTTCAGTGCCCCAAGCCAAGAAACTCTGTCCAGGGCTGAATTTGTGATATCCTGCTTGTGGTGCTCCTGTCTCCTGCTGTGCCCATTGTGCCTGACCACCTCATGTGCTTGTCCACCACACTGCGCAGGGTCAATGCCTCTACATCACTGTGTAGATACCTCCACTTGGTGTTAGGAGTCCTGAAAAACAGAATATTGCCTAACTGAGACACAGCACATTACAGAGGCTGGGTGGTCCTAGTGACTGAAATGAACAGTACATCTATTGTATTGGTCAAGTGTGAAAAATCCTCACTTTGGATGAGTGCCACCAGGTGACACCCTTCAAGGCCAGCATGAGAAGAGCTGGATAAGGAGGAGAGAGAAAAAGAATTCAGTATGATGTATCATAAAGCAACATCACTCACTTTACATGCTTTATCTCAGAAGTGAGGACATAGAGGTGGGAGCACCACTGGGTTTTATGCCAGAGTATCACTTGGGTCCTACACCCCAGTTGTACCAGCAGTTAAAAAGTACTGGTGCTGACCTGCTTGGCCACTTTACCCCTTCACTGTCCATCCTGGCATTGCTCCAGGACTGTGGAGGCATTCCTGTCTGTAAGATCTGACAGCTTTTCAGAGAAGCATTGCTGGTAGAGCCCCATCTGCCCTCCTCAGCCTGCGCCCACTCCTAGGATGCTGTCGTTTCATCTTTAAGCCTGGGGGTTGCTTTAAAATTATCAGGGATGAAAACCTGGCTCCACTGAAGTCGTTGGCAAAGCTCCCATTGACTTCAGAGGAGCCAGGATTTCACCCTAAGACGCTTTGTAGATTATTGGTGAATGGAAAGCATACGTCTGGCTTCTTGAGGGTTATTATTGTTGGTGGTGACCTCTGCTCTGGCAAGCATTGAGCAAGGCTGGGTTGAGACAGATGGCTAAAGCTTTCCCTGCCTCTTCCCTTGCTTCCTCACAGGGGCTTTGCTTTACAGCTCATCATCTTGGATGCTGCTTATCAAGGAATACCTTCCCGTCGCCTGCCGGTGGAATTTAATGCCTGTTTGCCCACATTCCCCTTCCCCCAACGCCAGCAGATCAGCAGATAGGAGACAGAATGGCTGATTAGCTTCTAGCTCCAACCTCTTAGGTATAAGCTGCAAATGCACACACAAGGGTCTTCTCTTAAAAGAAAAAAAAAAAGGAAAAAATAGCAACATTCCCCTGCAGGCAACCTAAGTCTTTCTGTGATTCATGGTTCCTTTTATCTCAATAAATTACAATGTGAATAGTAGTCACCCTCTTTTAAAAAAAAATTATTAGCTTAGAGTTCTCCATTTTCCTGCTTCTTCTAGTGTTTTGCTTCCCATCTACATATTTTGCCACTGACTGGGGTCAAGATTTTCTGAATTCTGTGGTGCCTTGTATGACAGGCTGGAAATTCAGTGGCCACTTTATTAAAACTTGAAGCAAAAGGGGAAACGTATAACGAGCCGGAATTATGGAATATGGAAATGGAGAAACCAGTTCAGCCCAGTTTCCCAGCTGTTAGGTGTTTTTCTTCTAGTACCAACTTCTGTTTATTTTACACTCTGCCACATTTTCACTTTTCAATATGCTGCACATTTTTGTACTGATGATGTGCAACTGCAGTGTAGCATTTGCCAAGATGTGGCAGAAGGGGACTGTGGGAATCAGCATGCCAGGCCACGCTTTTCCAAAGTGCCCAAAGAGTCTGAATTCTGCTGACTTTCAGAAGAGCTTTGCCACAAGGCAATTTTTGCCTCTTTAGAGAAATACAGTGAAACCAGCAACCCCCTTTCCTCTGAGCACAGTTCTATCACGGCAGAGGTGCCTGAACTGGCATTGTGGACCCGAGTGCTGCAGAGGAAAGGCTCAGACTGATTGAGTGACCTGGTTCAGTGAGTCACAGCACATCAGCTGAGGCTTCCCCGGTGGTTTGCTGTCTGAGGTGCCAGGCATGTGGCAGGGCTGGCACCCTGGCCCAGAGCTGGGAGGCAGCCCCTGTTTTGGCAGCAGTGAGCCACTAATTTAGCTCATCCACTAAAGTGACTTGGCCAAATTTATCGTTAAATTGAAATTATTACATATAATAGCAAGTAACGTGGCAGCTCACCCTCTGTGTACCCACAGGGGTACTGAAGGGAAGGAGCTTTACAGGAATATGTCTGGTGGGAGCCAAGAGCAGAGAGGAGGTGATCCTGGCCCAGCTGATGGCTAAAAAAGTTGTAACTCACCCTAAAGGGTTGTATGACTGAGGCCTGACTTGCCTGATCAATTCTGACAGGTCTTGCCCTATGTTCAGCAGAGGAGCAACCAGCCTTCCTAATAATTAAAAAGAAAAAATAGATAAACAGCAATTCACACCTTCCACACCTATGGTTTTCAACCCTTCACTTCCCCAGGGTGAAGTTATGTTACTGACTTGCAATTGGCTTTTTTTCAATCCTACCTTTGTGACTCTGGAGATCAGAAACTTACATAAATAATAGTAAAAACGAATCAGAAAGCCAGCTGAGGCTGAAGGACAGCTCTGCAGCAGGAAAAGGGAGTGGAGGTTTTCATAGCAAACGGTGGGTGAGATGAAGACTGCCTCCTAAAGGAGTTGAGATGTCTCCATTGCTGGGAAGCCTTCACTCCCACAAAGAAGGTGAAGAAAATAGAGCTCAGTTCTTGGTGGCCACAGATGATGTCACCTAAATTCAGTGATTCAACACAGCTGTAACTCCTGCTAGTGTGTTGCTGCACTGACACAGGTGGGGATCTGCCTAGTCTAGTTATGCCTCACGGACAGAGGATTCAGGAATTTGATTTTATTTGTTTTACTCAGTCAGTTCTTCTGCTTGATAGTCAACACTTTGTGTTTCGTAATATCTTTGTGTAGTGCTTTGTCAAGTCAAAATTATGCCACATCAATGAAACCTTCAGTTTTGAAACCTGCATATCCTAATGCCTCTAATGCTTAAGTGTTGAATTTACAGAGGTTTCTCAGCTCCATTTTGAGCCAGTGCTTTAGTAACCAAACAGTATTAATGATAAACATCCTTTTCTATAAAGCGAATGTTTCCAGATAAACACTGCACACCACAAACTGACGCAAGTGGAAAAATGCCACAATCCTGTCATTAGACAAGGACTTTGTTCAACAAAGGTGGCAGAAACATGGAGAATGAGGGTGGTTTTTTCACTACCATTTGCCTCTTTCTCTGAGTGCCACTGGTGCCCCAAATCTGAGCCTGATGACAAATGCTGAGGCATCTGAATGATCTACAACAGGTCTCTCGAAACATCTATGTTTTCTGAGATGTAGGAAAAAAGCTCTTAGGGGAAGGAAATCTTTGTTCTTTAGGGACTGTGATAACATGCTCAGTGAAGGTATTTCTGTTACACAGCCATTTGGTCGAAGGAAACAGTGAGAATAGTTACTACTGCAGGTGAAGAAATGATTTCAATTAGTACGTGTCCCTAAATGTTTTGGGGTTTTTAAATTGCCAAGGTCTCAATTTCTCCTGGACTAAGCATGGGCAGTTGGATTAGATGCTTCTTCCACCAGTGTGGAAGTGCAGGCTGGTTTTTGTTCCTCCCTTAGTGCAGCTTTTTGCAGAGCAGTGCCCATGCCTATAACGTCCCAGCACCTACAATAATAATCGTAACCCCAAATGGTGAGGAAATGTCCCACTTGCAGAGGACTGGAATAAAATGAAATGTGCCTTCAAAGAAGGGTGACATCATGTCAAATAAGGCAACAGAGAAAGAAAACAGAGAATCTGGGGCCTCTCATCCCAAGTATTTAATTCTAAGAAAAGCGTTCTCTGCTCCCCAGCTCCAAGTGTGCTGTCTGGCAAACAAATGTGCACATTGCTGGCGCGCTCAGGCGCAGTTTGGATAGCAACAGCTTCACCTACTGTCCACGGTGGGATGTGAGAGGTTGAGAGGATCTGGATGAGCCGGTGAGAGCACAGGGAGAAGCTGCAGAAGAGCCTTTGCAGCAGCCCTGACACCCGGTGCATGCCAGTGAATAGCGGGGAGAGAGCACAGGTACCCACCAGCCTCTGGGGAAATCACACAAACATCTCTCCTGGTCCTGCCAGAAGCAGAAGTTGTGGCCAAAGTGCTGGGGACACACGTCTGGGCTGGCTGGAGGCTCCTCTCTGCACTTGGGAGAGAGGGAGGGAGGAGGAGAAGGCTTTGAATGCGCAGCGCCTGAGTACCTGCGACTGAGGAACTTACTAAAGATCAAAGCCCGTGTTTATTCAAGGCAGCTGACCTGTCTGGAGAAGATTTTCGCTCCTCTAGTACCCTGAATACAACAGCAAGTGTCAAACAGAACGGCACGGAAAAAGCAGTACCTGGAGCTCCACCTTGCTGCCCGAGACAGTTACTTGCTGCTAATGAACAACTAAGAGTCTTCTCTGTTTCTTGGTAATATCCTTGTGCAGTAAGAATCGGGTTCAGGAGGTGATGCCACCCTACACAAATCCTCCCGGGAGGCTTTAGAAAGACCGGTACAAAACAGGGGCACGAGTCACTGTAAAACAGCACAGCCCTATCTGAGCAAGCCTTTATAACGCTGTTAATTTTATGCAATTGTATCACGTAACAGTTTATACATTTTCTTATACAGAACATCATTCCTTCAAAATGTGCGATGTGTGGGCTTATTGTTGCTATTGAAGCTGCCGGTGGTGGTTTTTTACTGCAAAGCCAACCAGTCTGACCAGCTGGCAGGGCAGCCAGGGCAGCCTCTTGCAGTTTTCGTTCCAAAGTCACCTTTTCAAAAGATTAAAAACTCAGAGGCAGTTTGTAGCCCTAGATCCAAAAAGCAGGTGGTTGATAAGATTGCTGGCTCAAGAAAATAGGAAATTTGTGGCTGGGCCGGCTATAAAAGGAAATTCTTTTTACAAATAAATGAACTTCAGTGCAGGCAGGATCAGACCCTGTGTATGAAGAATCTTTTTACTGTATATGGAGACAGGAGAGAGGTATTTTTTAAACAAGAAACAACTTGACATATAATGAGAAATGGAGAGAAGGGGTGTGTGTGGGGGAAGCAAATTAACCCTTTTTTGACTTCTGGTACTTAACCTCAAGTAGCTTTTTCGTAGATCCCCGGGGAAGTTTTTGTGTAAAATACTACAATTTACAAGTGGGTTTAACCACAACGTGTTGCTTTTCAACCACAGGCAGACAGGAAAAGATCCAATTGACACCTGCTTCAGACAACAAATGGGACACAAAAGATGAAACTCATTTCAAAGGGTCTATTTGTTTGTCTCTTGTCATGGTTTAAACCATGGGGGCCACTATTTCAGGATGGATTCTGCTCCCATTCCAGTCAAGGGGGGGGAAAAAAGCGCGCCTATTTGTGTGAATAATGCAGAACCAGCCCCTTGGCGAGGAAACGAGTTGGTTGTTGCTGAAGTTTTACTGACAATTCCGTAGTAAGCAGGGATATAGTACCTCTGAAATGCTCGATTTGCAAGCCAGATGTTTGAAATATGAATATTCACACTTGCAGAACTTTCAACAGACCGATGAAAGTTTACTGAAAAACAACTGGGAATACAAGAATTTTTTTTGAGAATGCAAAGTACCACAGTACTTTTTAGAAATAGGTTTTCAATTATTTGATTCAAGTCTAACTCAATTTAGAAAATTCTTCCTGTCTAAAGCAATTTGTGTGTGTGTGTATGTAAGAACAGAGAAAAACTGCTGAAATTATGCTTTTCAGAAATTCAAACCAAACGAAAAAAACCCCCACCATCTACCTCAATGCCAGTAATTTCATTAAAAGACATAAAGAAATGCCGAAGCAAAAATTCCAAAAAATCATCAATATACCGACCAGTTCGTGTGCAGGGGTTGTGTTTGCAGAGCTCCCCTAAACACCTGCCTGCCTTTGCATTTTGTGTTTTGGTCCTGGCGTTCTCCTCCCTGGGTGCGGGTGAGGTCGGGAGCTGCTGGACTCCAATCCAGCTCTGCCTGCCCAAAGGAAAAGAAAAAAAAACAAACTCTGACATGAACATTTTGGCAGCTCTTTGTTCCAAACAGAACAGAACTTTGTCTACTGCTTGTTGTCCTTTGATTTGGTGGACGGGGTTTCCAAATCCCTGTTCCTGCCGAGCAGCAAAGCAGATTTTGCCCTCCGATACCTGCAGGCCTTTAATCCCCCGGACCTGCCCTGAGTTTGCTCCACACAGAAACTTTGGCTTGTGTGTTTAAATCCCTGCGGGGGTTGTGGGAGTTAAAGCCTGACTGTTGTTATCTGCTGTTCTGCTCTTGGGATTAATCTCACCATCACTTTTATTGTTTTAGTTTAAAGCCTTCAAACTTCCAGCTACGTAAGTGGGATATATTTGAAACTTGCATTGCTAATGCTGATGGGTATAGAGGAAATAATGAAGTCCAAGAGACTCCAAAGCAGAAGACAAAGCCCAGTAGGTGCAGATTTTAACTCCCAGCTCCTCAGCCCTGAATACCCCGTCTCAAAGCTGCTTTTGGGAGTCTCAGCCATGGTGGCACCCAGAGTTTGGAGGCCACCACTGTCAGAGGAGGCTGCAGGAGCTGGACTGTGTGGCCAGCGGAGGAGCAGCCAAACCCACAGTATCTGCTGTGTCGCAGGGCAGCAGCCCCAACACACACGTGCAGAGGGTGATGGTGCACAGGGAAGCGCTAACTCTGAATTTCCTGCCTTTTGTAGCGAGTAGCGTGCCCGTTCAACACCGCTAAAATGCCATTAAGCAATAATTTTGTGTTAAATGCTAGGTTTTGGTATGCACTTCTGAGATGCTTAAAATTCGATTTCTGGCCTTTTAACTCCCGGTGATTCCTCGAAGCTGAAGGACTCGGGGGTTTTGCAATCAGTTAAATTCTTCTAATTTGAAACTGGTATAACTGAAATACTGGGGTGTAACTGCCCCCTCTCTGCAGGCAGGGATGATGCAAACAGAAAATGTGTTCCCATCTGCAGGAATGATCTATACCAGTAGAAAGAATGTTTTACTGCTAACCTCATCTTCGTTAGGGTTTTCATTAATTTAACAGTTTCCATTAAAAAAAATCATACTCCCCACCTGAAAGAGGACTGGAAGGCACGGCCATCCCTGCTTAATAAAGCAATTAGAGACATTAGGACTGAAGAGAGCAGTTGGATGAGTGTGAAATTCAAGCTGCTGGTTGTAGATGCATTAGATAACAAAAAATAGCAATGGTTAAGGGTGCTGAGTCTGAATCCTGCCTCAAGAATCCCAAGCAAACTCACCTATGTTATAAATAATAACTAATAAATAAACTAATTTAAACTGGGCAGCATTTAGCATCTTGGGGGGAACATGAATGTGTAAATGTTTAAATTGCTCTGGTTTGCCTCTTCCTTGTGATCATCAAGCCTACAGTATCTTTACACATGAGTTAGGTATGGCAGCTTTAGTTCTGTCTCTAGAAAACACTTGGCAATCCTCTCAGAAACATTTGGCCCACAAACGGTTCATGTAGTGCAGTGGTTGTGTTTATAATGTTGTCTACTTAATGAAGAAATCTGTACCATGTCAAATAGTTGATACAACCCTTAAAGAAATAGAGGACTTGGAGGCATAACATGAAAAGAGCTATGAGACCTCTCCAGTCCACTGGCATCCTTCGACTGTTCCAGCAAAACACCAGACAAAGCTTTGCAGAAAGGCTCCTACCTGAGGTAATTAAATGAACTGGTTGAAAGGCCAAAATTTTGCCACTGACTGAAAATGATTTAAACAGTAAATATTAAAAAAGTGGAATAATTAACATATATATACATGTGTCGGTCTGTCTGTCTGTCTGTCTATCTGTCTGTCTGTCTGTCTATCTATCTATCTATCTATCTATCTATCTATCTATCTA
>JAWWLZ010000118.1:5856586-5917470 GCA_035041345.1 Poliocrania exsul | reverse complement strand
GATTTTTAAACGCAGATTGGTCGTGGCACTGAGTGCCATGATCTAGTAAATGGACTAGAGTTGGACCAAGGGTTGGACTCGATGATCTTGGAGGTCTTTTCCAACCCAATTGATTCTATGATTCTATGATTCTATGATGCAGCAGGAATGTGGAGCATTAGGGTTATGGAGGGAGTCCAGCTTCACCAAAAAGCTCAGAAAAGGGCTGCTGTTCAACAGCGTTGGGAAGTGTGACTCTTTAACTACAGGTGGTCTGGCAAAGGGTGTAAATCACCAGCCACAGGCCTTTTCCAGAGAGGAAAACATGCCACTTACAGTGAATAATGCAAAACCTGCAGCCCTGCTCTAGGTAGGGCTCTCCACCTTTCCATCAATCAGATGAATGTCCAGGTAAAAACAGTCTTTGAGTGTTCCTAGTCAGATGAACATGGGCAAGTGCTTATGTGTGTGCTACCCCTTTCTAGAGCTTAACAGGCCATTTTCCTGCTATTTGGACCAAACTTTGTTCCCACAAGCAAGAAGCTCCATAGAAATGGCTGGATTGTCACCAGGGCAGTGCTGCAGCTTCTCCTGAGCTTAATGGGAATGGTCAGCACAGCACACTGGAACAGCCAGGCTGCTTCTGGACTGAAGACCAAACCTCCCACCACCCATCCCTGTAGAATGGCTTATTCCCAGCCTGGGGCACAGCCAAGAATTGCTGCACACCATCACTCCTAGTCCTGTCTCTCAGTGTGTTATATGGAGGAGGATGAGAAGTCCAGGAGGGTAAGGAAATCCCTTCTGGCTCCCTACCTGTCATAAATCTCCACCTGTGGGACTGGTTGCTGCTCATTTTTGGCAGCTCACCTGCTCAGGGATGACTCAAGGGGATGATGTATTTTAAGAGCCCTCCAGTGACTGACAGCTTGTGTTCCATTTTCAGAAGTCACACAGAACTTAGGAGCCTCCATTAACAGTAAAGCAAATGGCAGATTAATAAGATAGGGGACCTGTGCAAAAATCAGCAGCAGTCATGCAATGAGAAGCTGTTTTAATCCCACTCACAGGGAAAATTATGGTAGTTTGCACAGATAACTTAATCCTGGCATTTCTTACCATTTGAATTACTGACAAATTCTTTCTTACCCAAAAGGAAGAACAATATGAACTGCTCTGTCTTGAAGGGTTTATGAACTTCAAGAAAGCAAAAGTGATCTTTTCTAATCCAACATCATCATTTATCCAACAGATCTTTAGGGATTTTTTGAACTCTCCTATTTCCACAGAGCCTTGTTTCTTTCCTTAAAATTGGCAGTTGACCCCTTCCAGGTAATTGCTGTGATCCCTGGCAGCACTCACAAATGCAGGATATTCACCACAGATAAGGCATTTCAGAGGGAGAAGAAACAACTAAGTTTCAAGTACAAAATCAGGAACATTCTGCCTTTCTCCAGCTTGTGAGAAATGGGGAAAACCTGTCCTAAGCACATCAACTTTCAGTGGATTTGCACAGTGGCTGAGAACAGAGTGGTCTGGCTAATGAGAACAACTGATTACACAGAATTAACACAAACAGATTTTGGGATGGCTGGGATTGGACTGAATGTGTCCACATGTATGTCCTGACAAAGCCCCCAGCCTGTATGTGGGCCAGGGCTTTCACAGTCGCTGCTTCCAGGATGTAAACTGTCATCTGCAGCCTTTGTTCTCCAATGTAAGACCTTCCCTTTTGCTGGTTTAAAACACATGTTCACAGGACTCTGCTTTACCAAGTGTTGCTGTTTGCCTCACAGACTTGACCTGTTGTTTATTTACCCCTAGGGCATATCTACAACTTTTCCAGCAGCTGGGTTATTTATTTTTTCCTTTCAAATCCTTAATAACAATCATGAATAGCCCAGGGATGAAAACAAAAGTACCCTCCTGATACCCTTCCATTATACCAATTTGCTCATATAATATGTGTTACATTTGGGTAGCAACATTTAAAAACTATTTTGTACCACCATTTTTATTATTAAAACTGTACTGACTGATGTAATTTTTGTCACCATTTCTTTAACTCATTAACTATTTTGTGCACCTGATTTTCCTGCAGTTGTCTTGGAACTGACATCAGGGTCACTGGGCTGTATCTACCTGGGGGGCCAGGGAGAAGGGGCTCATCTCCTTCATCCTTCTCAAATAATGGAACAGTTGTCCAGTTCTAGCTCTCTGGACTTTCCCTGGCACCCCATGAGGTGAGAGGGTCCCCAAGAGATGCTGTTATATAGCACAGACTGCTACAAGCAAGAGACAAAAATCTCATCCGTGATGCTTGGAAACAATGTTCTAACACTTGGGATTCAACCAGATCAGGATGGAAATGGATATAATTTGTTTCTGTGTATTAGCAACCTGTCCTGATTTTGATTCTGATGAATACACCCAATTTCTGCAATTTATGTCCATCTAGACTCTCCAATGTTAAATTCCTGAGTGGTGCTGACTCCAGCAGCAGATTGATGTGCCTGCATTCCCAACTGCCTGGTTTCCACCTGTTACAATAAATGTCCTGCATTCACACTGAGCCTGCAAACAGCAGCACAACTGACCTGGCTTGCAGGAGTTTATAAGACCTCCTCAAGTAGGCAGTTTTACCTGGTTTCCAGTTTCTTTAGGAAGTTTTGCTCCAGAAACAACCATTTTTAATGGTAGCAGGGCATCACCACGCCTGTTAAAAATGGAGACAACTATTCATCCTTCAGGAGAACATCACTGCACAGAGACATCACTAGGAGACAGTGTTTGACAGCAGACATGTTTTCCCAGTTTTTTCTAATTTTTTCCTCAACCTAATTTTAAAGGCTCAGAGAGGTCTTTGGCTTTTCCCTACTTGTCTCCTGGTTTGCATTGTGTATTTTAAGGCTCTGCATACAGGAACCATTTTAATGGGACAGTAGATTGCACAGAAGTCACAGAGTGCCTGACAGATGAACAGATGGCAAAAAAGTGAGTAGTAGTCAGTAGATACAGCCCTGAGGAACAGTACAAAGTATGCCCTGCAGTACAATTTATGTCCAGTTGACATTTCTCCTACATAAAAATATATGCTACTGAAAAGTATGCCTGTCTTTGACATTAAAACCATCTGAAATCAGATCATAAACTCTGAGGAAAAAGGGTACTTAAGCACTGATATCAAATTAAGAGAAATCCAGCAAGAGAGACCTCTTTGGCTAATGATCTGTCTTTAAGAGACTCCCCACAGACTTTCAGAAAACACAGAGATTCAGTTGCTTTCCCCCTTTCTTGTGGGGGAAAAAACCCAACCAAAAAACCCCAAAACCCCAAAAAAATCCCCAGCTAGAAGTGAGAGATCCCTCTTGTCTTTTTTTTTCTTTTTTTTTGCTAGAGTACCTCCTATCTGTTTGCTCAGGATATTATTTTCCTTTCGTCAAGAAGGATGGTTTTCACAGATACACTGTTTACATGGGCACAAGGTCAATCTCTGTGCATATTCTTCCACCCTCACTCACAACAGAAAGAAAAGAAAATTGCATAATCACAGAACAGCTTTTACCACTACTTTTAGGGTTGATCCAATATCAGCATTTCTCTTTCAAGAATAACTCCCACTCTCAACACCAGAGAGGTAGAACTGGTCTTGATTCTTTGTTAAACATCCAGAGGGCCAGATTCCCTGCTGGAGTGTGCTAGGGGAGAGGATGATGAGCTCAGAGAGAAGGATCTCCTCTTCAACCAGAATTCCTTGCAGTTCCTGTGGAATCTGACTCTTGGTTGCCCCAGATGAAGCTTCAAATGCACCTACAGAGATAGATTCCTGTTTGAGGGGCAGTACCAACTCCACATCCTTCATTTTCACACCTATTTCGTTAAGGTCTTAAACTGATGCCTTTCTGTAAATCAGGAGCCCTCCTGTTCAGTGACTGCTCCATTGCAGTATCAACTTGCCCAAAAGGTTTGGTGAACAAGAGCAGGTGAGAGGGATGGAGAGCTCCAGCTGTAGACTTTGTGTCTTAAGGTTTGCTGTAAATAAATGTATGCCCTGGAGAGTTCTTTATAATCTTTATATGGCATTTCAGGACATGTCCTATATCCATCTCAACTTTTCATTGATGTTGCTCAAATTTGCAGTAAAAACATTGGACTGTACAGTGATGCAATAGTTCAACCAACTACTCTGGTTCTTGACATTTCTGCGAAGGGTGGATTTCAAGGGTGTTATCTCGATGCATTTGCTGCCAGAAGAGTTTCTTCTTAGTCTAAAAAGCCACTGAAAATTGATGTTTCATTGACACATTGTCTGTACATGGCCCATACAGACATGGCAAATGCACCAGTTTCTGTCCTCAGCCTGTGCTCTTGGGCTGCAGCAAACAAGCTTTGCAATTTATACCAGACACTGAAGAATATGAATATTTTCTTTACTACTCAGCTCCAGGAAAGGATAATTATTATAAGGAAAACCAGATGAAAATCTGAGAATATTTTATGATTCACTTTCATTAAAAAAAAGAAAAAAGAAAAAAGTCTATTAGCCTCAGAACAATGGGGCCAAATTCACACTTGGGGTAACATCCCTGACATCAGTCAAGCACTGCAATTAATTTGGCCCATGGGATCTACTTGAAAATATAACATACTGTCACAAGGATGACAGCCAAATTCTGTGGAGAAAAATCTTTCTATACTGACTAATTTAGCTTTAAAAAGACAACCCAGCTGTACAAGCAGTGATCCAGTGGGCTGGATCCTCAAGTGCAACTCTGCTTACATCTGTACAATAAAGCTCAGTTCTAAACACCTGAGAATTTGGCCAAGTGCCTTTCCCAGACCAAGTGGGAGATCACAGTTTAAGTATCATTCAGCCCCAGAATGATGCTTATGTGACATTCAGACAAACAAAGAGACTGGGGGGTAGAATTCAAGAACAACCAGGTAGCCAAAGATCTAAGTGAAATGCTGATATCCCTTGCTAATCCTTTCTTATCCTGTCTCCTCTCTCTCCCACCAAGCAGTCTCCTGAAGCACGTTAAGCTTCAGGGAGAATCAGAAAAAAAGCAGAAGGCTCTTTTGCTGTTTCTGTCGTCATTTATTTATTTTTAAACAGAAAATTCTTGTCCCTTGCAGTGATGACGTTTTAATGAATCCATCAATCACTGCAAACTCCAAACTAGAATCCTACATAAAAGAGACCTATTTGTAATACGTGACCTAAGCCCATACCTAACGAAATTAGTTCTCAGGAAGACAATGCAGGTCTTTCATTGCTGTCTCCATGGAATCGTAGATGATTAAGCTGGACAGGGCCTTGTGGGTCCCCAAATCCAATCCTGTACACCGAGCATCACTTTATCCCTGCCTTGTCCCCTTGAGTGTGTTATCTAATCCTTTGCTGACTGATTGTGACCCACCTTACAACTTCTCTTCCGTGGGCAAATCTTCATTGTGTGTTGCCTAAGCAAGCTCTTGATTGCCCCTATAGTTTGTCAGTTCCCCTGTCTCAATGATTTTAAGGTGTTTGGATCCATGCTATCTCCTCTCCCCATAATTATTTTAAGTCTTCCCAACACTGTCTGTTGATTTGCTTGATTCCTTCCCCATTGCTCTGTGTCTCCCAGTGCTGCAGGTTGTGTTTCAAGGGCAGCTCAGCCCATGCTGCCTCACACCTCTGCCCCATGCTGGGCTCTCAGTCAAATCTTTGACTTTATTTTGCTGTTGCCACATACAATAAACCCCCCAACTTCACTAAATCATGCCTCAATTCTTTGTTTCCCTTTTCATGGCTAACAGACCCATTACAATTTGCTTTCATTATCTTTGCACCATTTCTCCCATGCTGATGTTTCAGAGCTGTCACTCGATGCTTTCTCATCACAGCATTGCTTTGCTTTGCCACTTGTCCTGTCCCTACAGGGTCTGAGCTTACTTCTTATCCCAGATGGAGAGGATTACTTAACTCCTGGGCTCAAGAGAGTTCTCCCTGACCATTCTTCTTCCCCAAGACTCTCCCAGTGACAACACTGAGATGCAGATCCCTAAGATGATCTTCAAAATGAAATCAGACTTAGTGAATACCCTGACTTCACATTCAAAGCTTCTGGGCTTTCCACTCACTGCTGACTGTTGTTTTGGCTGCTGGTAATTTAAACTTATGTACATGATTTAAAGATATTCATTGTGTTGCATCCATGGACAAATTCATGGCCACATATTCCTGCTGGCTTCAGAAGTATCAAAGAAAGCAGTTGCTGCTCCCTCGTGGTGATCAGCATCATCCCTGTTATGAAAGTTACCATCCCCTAAACTTTGCAGCAATTTACAATCTATCTCCTGTCTGTCTACAGAGATGCTTTTTTTCTACAGTCTTGGTTAAGCCAATGTAAACCAAGGTAATGGAGACTCATTATTGAAATGGCTTAAATCAAGTCATGTCTGCAGAGCCCCATGAGATGACTGGACAAGACAGATCAGGAGAGTTACAAACAGCAGTTTCTGAAGCAACTGGGCAATCCTGAACTCCATAATACCTCTCTGTCCTTTTCTACTTTCATTTTTACTACTTAGTATAAGTTTTTTCACTGACTACATCTCCTGTCAGTACTGTCTGACATGACCATGAAGCAGTTTTAAAACTTAGGTGGCCCCTTGATTTTTGAAGAACAGATAGAGACCAGGACACACACATTGTATACAATACAGAAATCAAAGCTTAGATGTTATCATGCAGCTGACTTCCTCCTGTGCTCACCATGGATGGCATCACACAGCACATCTGCAATTATAAAGTGAATGGCAATTCCAAAACCTTTAGAAAAAAAAGTCTTCATGTACTGGAACCAGCACAGAATGCCTTGTTGTTGTATGCTTTTCTTCTTTTTGGGTCCATTGTCCTTTGCTATATTCACAATCAAGATATTTCTTTTCCCATCTGTTAAAACCCAGCATGAAAATCAGACAGAGCTCTTGTACCCTTTTCTCACCCTTTTACATGTGAAAGCTGACTTAACTCACTGTAAATTCTAGCCCTGGAAGGCAAGGATCACACAGGGCCAAATGGAGGCCGCCCTCAGAGAAGAATCTGCCTCTCAGCAGCTTCCTTCACAGAGGAAATATAGCACTTTTTATTACCTTATCATTTTTCACTGGGACTGGGAAGAGCTCTGTGGAAAAAAATCCAGAGGCTCTGTAACTTAAAGCATTGTCCTTTCTCTGCTGGGCTTGTTCTTGACCTGTTTCCACAGTTGTCCTGAATAGAAGAAAATCCTTATTTCCATCAGCTTTTCTTATTTTCTTTGCCCCTGGTTCACATCTAACATTCCTGGTTATGGAAGAGCAAGGCATGTCTCTGCTTTTTGGCTCCACATTGTTCCTCCCTTGTTCCAAACCATCAAGGAACCTGTCTGCTGTTATGGACACCCCTGTCTTACTGGTGCGGTGGGATCTCCTCCTCTCTCCTTCTTGTCTGAAAAATCAGTCTGTGTTTTATTTCCCCCTTCATTTTCCCCTGTGGAGTCTCAATCCTGGCTGTCTCCACTGTCTTGTCATGTTGTCTTTGGGGGATAGTTTCCCTTCCTTTCTTCTTTGCCTCTGAATTGTCTTCCTTCTGCAGTTGAATAAATTTGTTGCTCAGCTCCATCTCCCCTGCACTACCCAATTTCACCCGCTCTCTCATCCTTGGGTAGGGTTGTCCCATAGATGCCCCTTTTCCACCTTTTTGTTCTCAAGGCCAATTCCTTATTCAGGCATTGTGCTCCAGCATTGCTTCTGCTGGCTCCTCAGGATCACATCTTTCAATTCCTGTCTGAATTTCAAGCTGCCTCTTTAGTGCTTTGTATGGTTTCCGCCATGACTGTGGTCAAAGTACATTTCATACCCATGTCTGAAACACCATCCTGTGCCACACTGCACTGCTCTCCAGTGGGAGATGCTGCAACCACCCATCAGCTTGGGAAATCTTTCCTCTTTTGTTCCTTGCAGATTATTCTTCAGAAGAGTCTAAGGGAGTTAGGTACCAAAATTCCACTAATCCTTGCTAGATGCATGGGTTTATAATACATGTTAGAGAAACAGGAGACTATCACAAGTTGTTAAGCAATAAAAATCCCTGCAACATAATCTGTTGTGGTTGGATATTTTATTGAAATCCTGGATAGTCATTTGCAAAAAAGCTGACTTGCAGGGTTTGGATTTAATCTTCACATTTCCACTCAAACTGTGGTATTGTTTGAACACAACTGCTTTGGGATCCTGGCAAAAGAGTAAAACTGTCCAAGCTGTTCCACTCTGGTTTGAATTATCTTCTTTTTATTTATTTATTTCTAGCTTTGAAGTCTGTGTACTTTAAAAATCAATGAACATCATATTAACAAGCAGACACTAATTACATTTTAACAAACTGGAAAGGCTTGACTACAAATCTTTGAAAAGATAGATTCACATTTTAAAAAGCTTTCTAATCCACTGGCATCATTGTAGTAAGACATTGACAAAGCCTGCACAGAATGGAAATGTTAAAGGAATCTGCTTTCCAGAATTTTTTTTCTATGATTTATAATTAGTCTTCATTATTGTACCGTCTCATAAACTAGGTCTGGTAAACAGAGTACTCGTGACTTTTACAGGATTAATGGAGACATTCTGAGATGTAGAAATTAAAAGATCACTCGGATAATAACAACACTTCACTCTTTTGTAGCTCTTCTCATCAGTTCAACTTACTGTTTTACAAACAAATTAGGATCACTATCAGAGTGCTACAGAGGGATAAAAATGAGGCAAGGAACACTAATGTGTTTCATCTGTAATTACTTAGCAGAACAGAGACAGATCAGAACTGGGTCTCTTGCATCCAGTTCAGAGCTCCAATTCACAGGTTTCAGTGGTTCCCTGAGCAGTTCTTAAAATATGGGTAGTAGCGTGTGCAGTGACAGTCATAGAGTTTGTATCAGGATGTTCTGCACATCAGGAAATGCTAAAAGTGTAAATAGATGGTCCTGGAACTCTAAAAATTATCAAACCTCTTCTGACCGCCCTGCCTGAGAGTGGCTGTGGCCTTGGTGTGAGGGTTGGTAGAGGAGCAGCTCCCACATGAAAGCAGAGTCGCCAGCAATGCACGGAACAGTCTCTGCACAGAGCACAGAGCCAGACATCACGAGCTTTGTGTGGCAACAACGAGGGGAGAACAGCACACAAGGAGGATGGTTGTGTCAGAGCAGGCTCCAGGAAACACTCAGGAGAAAGATGCTTTTGAAATGTCCCCACTGATTTCATCACTTCTGTGCTATTCCAGAACAGCTGCTTGAGAGGTAAATAGATGAGGAACCCACTTCAGACAAGAAGGTATCTGAGCCAACCTGTGCCAAGAAACACTCACTCACTGCTGTGCCATGGACATGTGGGGTTGCATCACACCCCAACAGGCTCAGCTGTCCTCATGCTGTGCTCTGAACTGGTAAGACCAACCTCCTGCCTGCAGTGCTGTGAGGGGAAATAGAGATACCAAAGATAACCTGATGGCACTTCATGGAATGAGAGATCAGTTCTGAGCTCCAGGAACTGAAGGATACATATCCCATTGCCCACTCACAGGATAGCAGTCAGTCATGCTCACAGCAAATTCCTTGAGACAATTTCAGTGGAAGTGAGAGGAAAGCACCGTTGCTCCATGTCACACACAGCAATATTTCTCTGTCTTACTACTAGTGCTTGACTTACTTGTGAGAATTGATTTCCTAAGACTTCCTACAGTGTCCTGCTTTCATGGCTACATCTTCTGGTTGAGTTGAACTGCCAGAAACTCATCTGCTGGAGGGACCCACAGCCCATGTCCTTCTGTATCTGCAAAGAAGAGGGCAGCCTGTCATGCCTGTCCTGGAGCCACAGCAGTTATGCCTGGCAGGGCAGCACAGGCAGTTGCCACCACACCACAGCCACTCCCAGGGGTGGCAGCCCAGCAGTGATGCCCAGTGAGGGCATCACAACCACCAGTGATGCTGTGCACACTGGCCACTGGAATGAGCTCTGAACAGTTTTCAGTGTGAGCACAGCTCGCTGCAGCTGGTGGCTCAAGCAACACCACAGCCCTGGCTACCCCTGCAGCACGAGTTGTGGAACTCAGGTATATTGGTAACAATTAACACTTTGGGGCCTTAGCAAAGCATCTGTAAGTGACTCTTTTAAAAGGTTCTATGAATAGGGTACCAAGTATCAGGGTCACCTGCTATGGCACCTTCCTTCTCTTCAGAAGCAAACTGGAGTAACACACAGGATGGGATAGGTCTCTTTGCCTACCTCAAAGTCACTATTTTCATGTTAAAGACCCCATTTTCCACTTTTCCACCTAGCTGGTTAAAAAGATTTGACAACTCCTGTAATGCTTGCACAAAATAAAAATCTTTGCACACAACTGGATCTAAGTCTCTGAGTCCACTATGTGGCTCCAGATCCTGTGCCTCTGTATTACCCTTTTAATGTGATCAGCACATGATATCAATGGATTTATCAGTGCTTCCTTCTGACACTTCTCAGTGACATGCCATGTATGTTGAAAGAAACACAGTCCCCTCTTCAGTAAGTGCTGAGCAACCAGCCTGATTCAGATCCCAGACTCCTGATGGTGCTTAATTCCTATTTTGTGTGGCTATATGGCTGGTGGTTTTGGGACCTTTCTGAAGCTCTGCCTCCCAAATGGATAAAGCGAGTCCTCATTATGTTGTAACTGCTCTGCAGTGATCACAACCAACACTGATGTGTGAGTAGATGAGGGACACTTAGACACTGTTTCTCAAGGCATCTGGAGGCTCAAATGTTCAGCTCAATACCGGCATGACATCTGCCATTTCTCAGCTGGTGGTGTGGTTTCTTTAAAATTTGGTCCTGATCTGTGTTTTAATTTGAAGAGCAATTAAATTTTATACACAAATAAAAGGCAGATCATATACTGGAGAATCTCTATTGGATTTCCAAGCAGGCTAGGAAGTACATAAACACCTTTAATACAGACTGCTTTTCTTACATCACTGCTTTATTCCCTGCCTTAGCAGGACTAGGAAAAATGTGATGCACCTTCAATCAAACACATTTTGGACAAAAAAATAAAACAAAAAACCATCTGCAATCCTACCTTAAATAAATCCACTCTTGGTCCCCTGTGAAGAGCAGCAGCTGTGAAAGAGTCCAGAGACATCAGTGTTCACACCTCTGAAATAAAGGCAGGCAGCTCACCTCACACCGACAGGTTGCTCTCATGGCTGTGCTGGTTTTACACCAAAAGTGTTGACTTCAAAGTAAGACTTAACTCGATCTACACTTGCATAAAGGACAGAACAAACCCATTCTTGGTTCAACAGCGTGGGCGGTTCAGATTCCATTCAGTGCAGAAATTTAGCACCATAAGAAGGAAATTTTTATTTGGAAAGGAAAGATTAAAGTCTGCAGGAGCTGATGAGGATAGCAGGAAAAGCAGGCAGTGGGGCAATGCCCAAAAAGCCAACTGTTGCACTTCAGGTCCTCTGCAGCTGCCAGTGTGTTCTCCCCTTCACCCAGAGGACAGAAAGCAGCAGAACAGAGAGAACAATATAAAGACACAGGAGAAGTGGAGGAGGGAACCACTTTGACAAGTTTGATAAGCTCAGGAAATGAAGACTTTTTAAAAGATAGGTTAGGACAAAGGTACAGAAAAGGGCAAACAATTCAGATACTCTGTCAAACAGAAACTCTTGAGTCTTCCCATAGCATAAAGGTCAATCAAGATTTTATGTAGGGTAATAAGATGCAGCTTGCCAACAAAAAGTTACCAGAGTTATGCTTATGTTTCCACTGGATTAAAATATGACAACTGGAGCATTTTTTATTTAGTGAAGGCAGTTCTTCAAAACCCTCTAAAGCAATTACAGGGAACTGTGTTTCCCAAGAACGTGCATGCCTGAAGATGGAGCACATTCTAGGAAATATGTGTTCCTTATGCTAGAGGTGTTAATTCCCTAACAGGTCCTAGCAGTTTTTTTCCTCCACTAGCTAAAAGAAAGTTCCAACTGTTGGTCAACTCTAAATCTATTAAAATTGATGTAAACCAGGAAAAACTCCACACTGGTGAAAAAGCAAGCACCAGACCATAAGTAAGCCTCATGGGGAAAATCTAAAAGACTGAAGTTCCTGGGAGTTTTATTATTGCAGCAGTGGAGCAGGGATTTCCCCCTAACTGTTCACCAAGCCCAGGGATCGTTAGTCTGTACTTTCTCTAATGTGTAAGGGATGGAAGAAATCAGAAGAGGGCACATAATAAATCAACTGACAGTCTCTGAAAAATAGCTGTCCTGTCTCCTTACTGTGAGTGAGAGTAATGTTCTGAGGGCAGGAAGAATTTGGCTTTAGACTGAAAACATTCCCCTGTAGGGGGACAAAAAGTGATCACTCTGTAGTTTAATCAGTCTCAGACCTCTCTTTGAGGGCAATAGCGTGTTGCCTGCAACAGCACGTGTAATGCTGAAATATAAACTATGGCCATACACCACAAGATGGGAGGTCAGAAGTCAACTGAGGATCTGGCTGCAGATGTTCAGCAATAGAGATCAAAAAGCTATATATCAAACTCAGTACTTTTTCTTGAGGAACAGGTTGCAGAAATTTCTCATCCCATCTCCTTCACAGTTTCAGTGCATTCAGCATGTAACAAAGCTGTGTCACAAATTGCCAAGTTACTCAAAGTTCATGTTTCCTAATTTCTCCTTGTCCTGTGCGTGAGTATTTAATTATTTGTACATTGACTTTGCTCTTACCCACAAACACAGCTCTCCTGAACCTCTGCAGTGTTTTTCAAGTCTGTCTACCAAAGGGAAGAATCATATGACACACCATTTGGTCCTCCCCCAGCCCTTGATAAATGTTTCCTAAAGCCGACACTTGATATTACAGAATGTGTTGTAATCAATTCTTAAAGTTATAGCACCACTGGATTTTTATTAACCTGCACAACAACAACAACAAAAATCCAACAAAAAAACGGGCCCTCATAATCAATCAGCCTTGTTATATCCTGAAAGCTGCTTTAACAAGCAGGGAGTAATATAGTGTAATTGGTACTCCACAATTTAATTGTTCTGTTCTTAAATCTAATATTGCAGCTGTGGGTTAAGTTTACACCACAGCTTTCAAGAGAACATGAAAGTGTGGTACATCTGTGCAACAGAAAGCTAAACATCTCTCATCTGATGTGTTTACAATGACATTTGATAGCGTGGCATTGTTTGGAGTTCATTCTTAAAGCTGCAGAACTGCTTTTCAACGCTGCAAAAAAAGAAGGGACAAAGCCTCCACTCTCCTCCCAGCAACTCAGCCCACACCAGCCTGAGGATGCTGCTGCTGCTGCTGGTGGCATTGCTGGCTGTGACAAGTCCTTCAAGGAGCTTGGAGCATTTGTCATTCAGGCAGTGGACAAGGGAACAAAGACATCTTCCCCACTCAGATGATACAACAATTATTTGAAAAACAAACAACTCCAAAAAACTACACAAATAAAATTACCCCTGACATGCATAAACCAGACAAGAATATTTCAAGAAATGTTATTACATGGATGACTTTGGCACATATAGAAATGGTGGAGTTTTCTGTTTAACAGGTGGCAGAACTGCTCATGGTGTCTTGAACTTCATATTCTGTCTAACCAACAGCTTCAGCATTATGTACTTGTTAGTGAATTTATTAGGCCCATAAGTAGTTCAAGAAACGTAGGAATGGGCCCATAAATGTCATCTGCAGTTTGTGAACTGCAAGTATCTGACTGTTTTGATCAAGGTTTTTACGGGAAAGTTAAATGGTTATTAAAATTATTTACTACTGCTCCATGAAGAGAGAGCAAGCCCGCTGAAGAACTGAGGTTGCGAGAAGATGTGATAGCCTGTAGGTCAAATGTGTTAGCACAAAAGCATTTCTGTTTATGTCCAAGCCCAAATTTTTGTACAATTTGAAGCTTAGAGTGCATTTAAAGTGGCTGAGAAAAGGTCTCTGGAGGGGAGGAGGCATTTTCCCTTTCCCATAAGCTGCCATGGATCTGGTCAGGCTACTTTCCTTGTTCTCAGCATCAGCCTTTCTCTAACATTTTCTGTCCTTGGAGAAATGCATGATAGTGCAACTTGGTTAAGGAGGGCACTTTGTGCTCATTCCTCTGTACAGTCCATGCCGAGGTCATGATTTATGCTCTTTAACAGATCAAAGTCAGCCTCACTGATGAAGCTCACCTATATTACACTGGAATCTATTCATTTTTTAAAACTTTATTATTTCAGTCACAATTAAGACTATCTGGAGCCTCTTCATAAAAAGGGGCCATACCACAAGCTGTACGTTAGCAAGTTGATCAAGGGATGCATTCACTCTGCATCAGAAACACCGTAAAGGCCAGATCTCCTGGGGAGGCAAATCTGTATCAATATTGCAGTCTCTTCAATACAGAAATTTGACACAACAAGATGCAACACCCGAGCTTCCCCTCCTTTCAATTAACTGAGAAATAAAAATTGTCCTTAGAAGGGAAGAAATGCATTTGTGTTTTTCAGTTTTCGGGTTTTCGGCCCTTTCATAGCATCATAATGTTCTCTTCATGGGTGGAAAACTTAATCTTCAAGTTCAAGCATCTTTTCTTCATACAGTTCAGGATGAGATGACTTGGAATACCGGGAATATTTCAGTTGTAGATAATCACCCAATTCATCCAGAGCATTCAAAACCTGTAAGACCATTTGACTTTGTCAATTCTCTAGGAAAAGAAATTAAGTTCTAGTAACCGCTACTTTACAGCAGAACAAGATCATAAAAAACATCAATTAAAGAAGTTTAAAGGACAAACAGGCAATTTTTGCATTCATTCTACTGCAGTGAACATCAATGCAGTCAAGATGTACAACAGCACCTATGAGAACAGAATTTACTCCTTCAGCAGGTTATGGTTTATTAGTAAGGACATGATCTGAGCACAGAGGGAAAAAAAGAGTTTTTCTAAAAGCACAGAGAGATAACAACCCGGATAAAAAGTTATCTTTGCTTGTGCAAGAGAAATCTGTAAGGCTGTACTTCAGTATTTCCCTAGAGCTGCCAAGGACTGGAGTTGCCACTGCATTTTCTCAGAGAGGACTCAGCCCACAGTGCTGATCAGAGTCAGCATGAAGAGTTAAAGACACTTTTAGTGCATTCCATTACCTTATAGTGATATCACAGGCACAGTTAATATTAATTATTATTAATACTGTAGTACAATTTGCTGAGTTGTGTCCCCAGCTCTCAGTAGATTCAAGAAGCAGACAGTGAACAGTGTACCACAGAGAGACACCTCAGTGTTTTGAAGCATCTGACCCACATACAAGAGCAGCCAAACTTTTCGGCATCAAAGAGGAAAACAGCAATTTTGATTTTGAGCTTGTTCCTGTTAAGCCACTAAATGAGCTCATGAACAAAACAAAGTAATTTAGCAATGGTTTCTGCAGAGAGATAGCTTCCAGGTCATTAAGGAAGTTATTCTTGGGAGCTTGCCCTTTCATGGATCTTTCCTCTTTAGTTCCACACTGAGATTCAAAACAAATTTTGCCAAAGGGAAACGTTTTCATTGTGCTTGTTACCTGTTGTTACCCTGGGTTTAGGTATGTTCACCAAGCCTTTGCCTTAAAAGCTTTTTCAGCTCATAGCATTTCCATGGACTGTAAGGACATTTAAAGAGTGCCACCAGTACTGCAGCAAAACCACAGCACGTTCAGAGATGACTGGGGAGCATTTCAGACCTTCACTGGTAGCAGGAAGCAGCAATCTCCAGGTAATGAGCATGAAATGATGGCCCAAAAATGTGGTGGGCTTGACATTTGGGAGTGGGGGAAGAGGAAGAAAATCAAAGCAGTGACCTCAAGAGTTTAATCTCCAGATCAACTTCATCACCTATTACTAGTTACATAAGCCAAAATCCAGACAGCCAAAGAGCAAAAGCTGACAGTGCCCGACACAATTGCTATGCCCTGCTCTAGGAAATACTGTCTTTATGGTATTCTACCTTGCTAACAACTACTGCACCTTTAAAAGCAGAAGGAATTCTATACTGCACACATGTCAGGCAGATTTTTTGATGTCATTTGAGAGCAACCTGCACTGGTGTGGGAGCTGGTCAGCAGGGCAGGGCTCCAGCCCCAAGATCCCTGTGAATCTCAGGATGCAAAGGCAGAGCCAGGAGCTCTCTGCAGGCACAGGTGCTTGTCTGCATGAAGGAGTGGCATTTTTAACCCAAATGCCTTCCACGGTCACAGAGTTTTTGCTTTGACCATCTTACTTGTGCAAAGAATGGAAAAAGAAAGCCTGAAATTTACTGTTAAGCCTCTTGTGTTTCTAAGTTGGCTTATTCTGAGGATGAAGGAACGTATCTCAAGCCAAGCCAAAAACACCTTCGGCAAGAAAGGGAGATGGAAAATTTCAAAGAGTTTATTTTAAACACATTTCTGACTGCATTGGAATGGAGGTTTAGGATGGAAGTCTCAACATACTCTTAACGGTATTTCTGATATCAGAGAAAGATACAGAACAGACAGACCAGACAGCACCAATTAAACTTAATTAGGTTCAAACAGTTCCAAATACTGTTTGCAATTTCCACCTGTACCCTCAAGGCTGTCCCATACACTTCTGCAATTCCAGAAACACGTGGAAATATGGCTATGGAAAACTTGGTTTCCAATTATTTCCATATCGTTTCAGGTTTCCTACTCTGATAGTTTTGACCTAGCATTTAACTTTTGTCTTGTTGTGCTCTTCATGTAGGTCTTTATTAGTGATGACAGATTTGGTCACCATTAGAAATAGAAGAACATAACAAGTTAACTGTCCCATCATTTATTTAAAAAAATAAAATATATAAGGCTCAAATGCCTTTAAAGATCAAGTGCCGAGGCCAGAAAAACAAATGTAAAAATGAATTATTGTGATTCATAGTAACAGAGGCAGAGCTTCTCCCAACCTCCTTTGCATCTGAAGTTAATTTTGGCAGGACATGTGCTGTGCTTACCGTGTCTAACATCTCCCGTGTATGTGCAGCTGACACACAGAACCGAGCCCTGGACTCTGTGATGGGAGTAGCTGGAAACCCAACCACGACCACCCCGATGTTTTTTTCTAACATGCGTCTCGCAAAAGCCCTAAGGAAAGAAGAAAAAACAAAAATAAATTATCTCCAATAAACTGGCCACAGAGAGAAAACAGCCACTTATAATAATAATATTATATATAATATAGGTACAATAGGTAAAATCCTGTCTTCAGTTGAAGAGGATGGTAATACTCCTATTGACCTCCCTAAGAGACAGAATTTCACCAGTAGGACTGAGACTCTTTCACAGAATCACAGACTGTTCTGAGCTGGAAGGGACCCACAAGGATCCAACTCTTAAATCAATGGCCCACATAGGGGATTGAACCCATGACCTTGGCATTATTACAACCAAGTTTTAACAAACCGAGCTAATCTCAGGGTTTTTGCTACTTAGCAGCTCATGAAGCCAAGTGGGTGTCAAATACTAGAAGTGTGATGGCAGAGAGAGCACTGCAGGATAGACATTTCTGTCAGTGAAAGGCTTTGAGTGCAAAGCAAAACACTGGGCACTCACAGTCCCTACGCATGGAAGGGGTTGGGCTTCTGGAAGGTCTGAGAGCTTGGTTCCTGCACATCAACAGGAATAAAACAATCTGTGTGATAATTTATCTGCTCTCCCAATTACTCTGAGAGTTAGGAAGCTTTTGTGTGGACCTGGAGCACACAGCCACCCTAAGCTACCTGCAAATACTCCCTGCAGCTCAACCCTTACATTGTGCTGCCACTGACTCCTGGTCTGTGTGTCCAAGCCAATGCACAAGTGCTGCTTGAGAGGAACTGAGTGGTAAAACAAGCAAAGACCATTCAGTGATCAAATCAGGAAAAAGAACACCCATCCAAAACAGTTCATACATCAAAGGCAATGTGAATCCTTTACTGATTATAAATTAAAAAAAAAAAAAGAAAAAAAATCAAAATTCAAAATGTTATCAAAAGTATTGTTCCAGACCACGTTATAAAAGGATAAGGGAAAAAAATTTAAGTTCTGAATACTGGAACAGCTCAAAATTAAGCCTAGGGCTAAATTTAAAAGAGAATAGAACTAAATGATGAATTCAACAGTGCATGTTTTCCCAGGAAGCTTCTACCACAGGGCTACATTTTCTGCAGTGCACACCAAATAACCTATGAGCTTGAATAGTGTTGGCTTTGCCACCAGGTGTTTTTCAGTACTTACCCAATCTTACCAGGCATATAAAGGAGCAAGGGCACAACTGGAGAATCATCATTGCCATAAATGATGAAGCCCATTTCGTGCAGTTTTCGCCTGAAGTACCTTGTGTTTTTCTCCAGCTGGCGCACTCTCTGCAGCCCTGAAATGAGCCACGCAGAAGAACAGTCAGTGCAAAGGTCAGCACTGGAATCCAGGAACAGGCAAAACCCCAGGGCTGTGGGCAACAGTGTGGCTGAAACTTACATGTTGCTATTTGATTGAGAACTAAAACAAGGAATGAGCTAATTGTAACTACATTGATTGTTATGGCATGGTGGGATGGACGACTGACACTCCTGTGCTTGTGAGGTGCCTTCCCACAGGGAGGAACAGTCCCTGGAGAGAAACAGTCACACATCTCTGTGCAGACATGTACAGAGAGTATCTTCTTTCTCAACATAATTGACTATCAAGTGAACAACCAACATCTACAGATGTTGATACAGAAGTCACGATCTTTTCTCATGAACATAATTCCACAGGGGTCCTCTTATATCTTAGTTAATTCTGTAAGCGCATTTACTTATTTATTTATTTTAACAAGCCTGTAATAAAGCTTAAAGTAGAAGATACTGCATTTTGGGTCAGCTCAAGCTGATGCTTTTGTTGCAATTTCTTTGGATAGAGGAAAAGAACATGACAATGTTTGTTATTACAGAAGGTCTGATCTTCTGCTGTTTGTTACCAACATTCTGCATAACTCAGGTTACTCTAATATGCATCTACATATGCAACCCCTTGCTGAGTTCTGCTCAGTTTCTCTGTCCTCTTCTGTTGCTGGTGTTATTTTGATATCATCATCTAACAACAGGCTTTAGTCATTCAAGACTTTAAGACACAGGATTTGTTCTGTGCATTGTCCGTGGCCTCACTCAGTCATAGATCCATGGTTGTGACCCCCACAAAACTCAGTTGAAAACAATTATTTTTAATAAAGGAAAAGGACAAAAAAAACAGCAGAGAAAAAACGTGCTTGAAAAGGCACCTCAGCCTTTTCTGTTGCAGTGCCACTAAGGAGGTGGTTTCTGACAAGTGCAATTGCTTCCCAACCCATTGCATCACTGTAGGTAGGAGATAATATATGTCCTCTCATCACTGCAGCTGCATTATGTTTCATCAGTGAGCTGATGTATGTGCTGCTTTTCCAATGCTGGGAGGTGCTGGCAGGGTGGTGCCACCTTCCCCATACCCACCTGTCTCCACAGTGCCAGTCCCGGGCTCGCACAGCCACACGACAAATCGAGCCAGGGCTGTCATTTTGCCAGAGACAAAACTGCCAAACCGTTGTTAAACAGGCCAGGTCTCTAAATCTGATCCCTGTGTCTGCCCACAGAAGTGGTGGGAATGTGTGCTAAGACTGGGATTTAGCAGGACACAGTTACACTCTGAGCTTTCATTTTCCTGCCGTTTATCAGCCCATACTTTCAGTATCACTTACATTATGTCACTAGACAAGAACACCGAAACCTCCAGTACAACTCATTTCCTCTCTTCCCTTTGCTTTTAAGATGCCTTTCCACAGATGAATTACAATTTCACTCTCCATTTACTTTTTCATTTTACTTTACTTTTTGTTCATTCTTAATTTACTGCTTTCTTTCACCCTTCTCTGACTGGATGCCTGATTCCCCATTTCCCACCTCACTCCGTGTAACCCCAGTGGGCCAGTTTGGCATTTATTTGTGGCTGCTACGTGCCACCTTTGGCAGAGTTGTCCTCAGACCACATTCTTCCCCACCACCTTCTCTGGCTTTTCTTCCTTTTCCCTCTTGGCTGAGGTGGGGATCACCACACCTACATAACCCTCTTCTCCATTAATCATTTCTGAACTTTGAACAAGATCTACTGCTTCATCTGTTCTGTATCCTCCCGAGTCAAGGCTCTGTCAATGTTCTGGCTGGGAAATTTATAGGGAAACTGGGACTTGCTTCACAGTGATCGGTGTTTTGCTTGAACAAATTAGAAGATCTCATAAAACCAGTGCATTTGTAACTTTATGCACAAAACTGCCCACGCAGACAACCTGTTAGTTACAGTCTCAGTCATTCAGTTTAAAGCGTTCAGTGGAGATCTGCTGGGTTAGAAAAGGCCACAAATAGTTTAACCATCTCTCTAATGCTGCTAAAACAAAAACAGCTGTGTCAGAGCAAGGAAAACAAATGAAACACAAAAGCATCCTACTACAAAGCTTTCCAGTCACTAATAAAAACAATAGTCTGTGGTATTTCCAAAAATATTTTTGGTGTAGTAGATCTCAAAGAAACAGGAGGAAATATTGAGGAGGAGGAGGGGAGATGATGGCAAGGAAAGGGAGTTAGAGAACTGCAGAATAATGTGGCTGAAGTTTAAGGAGAAACTTTCTCCCTTGTTAGAAATTTGTAAAGATGTTATTAGCACCTCCTCAACGCCCAAATTGCACGGAGGAGGGTGGAGGAGTGACCTGAACTGGGGGCTCAAAACCACTGCTGTTTCTCACTATCTTTGCAGCCCCTGAGCTGGTTTCCAGCCTCTCAGTTGGAGAGCATTTGAAACTACTACATTTTCAATTAGGGAAAGTTTTCATAAATGCAGATGTTCTTGGTGAGTGCAGTTCAGGACTTGCTGCCTTCTCCTTCCTATTCAGCTGTTTACCACAAAGCTGGAAACACAGTGTCAGCCGTGCAAGATTCCAGGCTGTTCCCTATTTATCAAACCACATGCACAGGGCCCAGACCTGATCCATTTGTCTTTACTTGTTTTCAGTACCAGGAATTTAGAGTCCAAAGGAGGGGAATAGAGCAAAGGAAACGTTAGAGCTGAAAGAGGAGGTTCAGGCAACCCCCCAAAAGTCAAACACCTTTTCCTTTTCCAGTCTTCCCTTGCTGCTTCTATCTCCTCAGCCAGTTGAGATGGGATGGATCCCCTTTCCAGACTCCCTATGGAGCTCATTTCAAGCCAGCCAGTGCTGATGCAAAAGAGCCACTTGAATGTTTTAGTAACATCCCAGAACGCTAATTTCATTTGCAGGGTTGCATTAAAGAGCCAAATAAAAGATCAGAGCACTCACATATATCTGGAGGGAAAGAAAGCACATTAGGAGACGATTGCTACACACATTTCATTTGTGGGTGGGTGGCTGGGAGGAACCTATTTCTTTACCAAGTGTCAACACTTTCCTTTCTCATGTTAAGTTTTGTGGTCAAAGACCACAGCCACACATCATATACACAGCCAGCTTATACGTTGTCCCGATAAGAGCAATAAAACCTTAAAGCTCGTAGCTGTATTTCAACGCTCTTTTTCATTTCTTTAAGGGACCTTCAAACATCAGATAAGGAGGCAGATCTGAGCAAAATGTTTATTTTTTCCCCATTGGCCCAATTTCCCCCCTACGCTGCAGATTGAGAGTGGTGATTTCAGTTTAGAATCAGATCTTAGTCCAAATTCACTGTGGTATGTTTAACCAAAGACACTGCTTTTAAAAAGTATTTTCTTTGATTCCTAAGGCTGTGATCTTGCATACTTTATTATTTATTGAGTGAAAATCTGCAGAGCAGACCCTTGAGCTAAAAGGATATGGCTGCATCTATGTGAGTGTAAAAATTAACCTGTATGACACCAATTAGAGGATCAGGTCCCTAGACAGTAAATAAATGTGTTAAAAATCCTTAGTTTGCAAAAGCCTTGAGGATTTACAGCCCATGCAAAGAGCTTCTAGCACAGCATGCAGGATATCCAGAGAGTTATATTCCATACAACATGTGAACCACAACACAGCACATGTTTGGAGAAAACAGCCTGGACAGGGAAAACCAACCCTTCACTAGTTAAAAATAAGCTCACTAGTGCTCCAGAGTTTTCAGCTAAGGCAGAGAATGACCTTATTAAAAGTTCTACATATTCTTAGCTGAATTAAGAAGGGAAAGAAAGAGAGAAAAGCGAATGATAAACAATTCTCAAATTTCACAAGTTATTTGGAACATACACAGCCAGCTTATTAGGGTTTTTTGAAGTATAGGATTGATTGCCTGGATGGTACAAGAAAACCAGATTTACTGCATCAGCAATCCACCTACTGCTGGCAAATTTAAAGTTTACATTTGTTGCACCACTTTAAAAATATTTGGTTTACTGTGAAGTCCTAAGGTGTTGGCAATTCTGGGAAAAATGCTGATTATATTTTTATGTGACACGCATCACCGCATCCTGACGACTTTTGCTCATTAATTTCTGCAGGCTTTTAGAAAGCTTTATAGCTCAAAATTAATATGGTTTAGCTGAAGGAAAAATACAAAGAGAGGGCAAGGGAGACAGAAATAATAAAAGATAGTGGCTTGCTCATAATTTCTCTGAAGCAACGAGCTTTTTAAGAGAGCCACTTGGAGTAAGAGACTTGGTAGAAGTTTTGTCATATGCTCCCAGGGGGAGCTGCTCTGGCATCTGACAGCAGGAAGGTGTCCTGACTGCTCATCTGAGGGCTTTACCTGGCCCAGCTCCAGGGCTTCAGCAGAGCTCTGCTGTTTGTGCCAGCTGAGGACCTTATCCTGGCAGCAAAAGAGGCAGGAAAAACTATCAGCTCTCTGAAACAAAAGTTTGTTTTCCTCCTCCAGAGATGTCTGCCTTTCCCTCCTGCAAGATGTTAATAAGCAGAGAAACTGGCTGGGTTCAATTCCTCCACAAACATTCTACCTTTGAACTCTTCCTCTAGGCTTCTACCCTTGGAAATTCTGACTCAGTATATTGAAAACAGGAATAAGCAACCTGTAGCCTTTCATATCAAGATCTCAGGTGTATTTTAATTGAAGGAGAGTTATTTTTCCTGAAGCCATTCCAGGAAAGATAATCCCACGCTGTAGTGGGTTTTGGCATGTGGTGGACTCTTCAAGACCCAAATCCACCTGCTTTAATCTTCTCCAGCTGTTGTTTCATGGGGTCTTTCTAGATAATTAGTTACACTATCGAACTTTTACATACCGGTGTCAGTGTTGCTTGGATGGAGAACTCTACTCCCTTCCCTCCCCTACTAACAACTAGATAGTAAAAAGCAAACTTTCATAGGCTGAAAAAAAATTTGGAAAACAATAGCTCTTCCCCACTAAACTATTGCAGATGGACAGATTTTCATTTTTCCCCCTTTAGTTCCACTGTAAGAGTAACACATATGTACCTCCATGTGCATTAAATCACAAATAGAATGCTATAAAACTGGGGTGCCTAAAGGAATATGTTCTCAGATAAAACAATCTTCATAAAAAACCAACTTTGCTATGGACTGGGGAAAAGTGAAGATGTTTTCTTCCACAGTCTAATGCTAACTAGAAACCTAGTAATTTCTGCTTAAATCTGCTGCTAAATAAGCCCTTAAGGACTTATTTAGTCAGTCCAATTTTAACTGTGAACTTCTGCAAAACACTTTCCAGAGCAGATTAAGCAGGAAAAAAGTGCCAATTTCAGTTGAAGCAGAAAGGAGATAAATTGTACGCCTTCTGTAATTTTTACCTCTTTTCTCAAATGACTCAGCTCTGCCTACACAGCACCTTATCTCTGGTCAGATCGCTAACGTGAGCATTCAGCGTCCCGCACAAGAGCGGGGCCAGGGCAGCCCGGCTTGGCTGACTCTGATTTATTCGCAGCGCAGGTGATTAATCACAGAGTGGGTCGGTCCTGCCCTGAGCACCAGCCAGCGCCCAGCGCGCTCCACCTGCCCCCATCGGGTGTTCCCGAGTGCCACGGATCGATCCCAGCGCCGCCGCAGCGGGCACGGCTTTGTGCTCCCCATGATAACGGCGCTGCATTCCTGGGGCACCGCAGCATCTGGAACACGGGAGGGATCCGCACGCTCCGACCCGGCAGCACAGACGCCCTGACAAGGGCACTGGCAGGCGGAGCTGTTGGTGCTGTCCCTGGCAAAGCGGAGCTTTCCTCGCTGGGGGACAGGCTGCAGGTCACACCTGCAGATGGCATCCCTCCTGTCCTATTTGAGGGTGCAGGGGACACCTATCCAGGGGTGAGGTCTGCTAGAGCTCTACAACACACTGGTTTGTTTAGCTTTGAATATGGAAAAAGTGACTTCAAATGAGGCAGAATCTGATCAACCCTCAGAGATCTTGCAAATCACTGAAAACACTGTTAGTCCAAAGCCCCTGCTTGTTCAGGTCAACTGACCCTCTGTGAATACATTTGGCTTCCTGTGGGAAGTGGAACACAGGGCAGGTGGTTCCACTGGAATAGTATGTCTCACTCATTTTGTGTAAAGATGTCAGAATTTAGCTCTGTTTCATCATCCACTGCTGGGAAAACATCTGTGATGTTCAGCTTAGACAAATAATATTCGTGACAGCATATTATCATCATTACCATCTTCACTGTTGTCTTGACTGGGAACGCTAATCATGGAGCCAATTCTGTGCAAAAAGGGAATAAGTTTGCTTAAGGGCTTTAAATGTAACCACATACTTGCTTGATAAGGACCTGAGAGAAGCAATCCCCTGAGAACAAGGCAGCAAGATGAGAATTTGAAAAAGATAGACTTTAGCATGACTGATTCTGCAGGCTGTTTGAGCAGGTTCAAGGGGTCCATCGCTAAGGCACTTGCAGATTTAAAGCTCACAGCAATAGTTTCCTCATCAGTCCAGGCTGGCACTGATTTATTTTGCTGCAAAAGGGATCATTCCTCCCAGCTCCAGCTGCTCAGGTCCTGGCACTGGGATTCATGGAGCCATATGGCAGATTGGCTCAGGGAACCAGTTGGGCTGTAGGCAAAGCATTTGTGGGAGGGTTGGTTATTTTTCAGCTCTGATTCATTCATTGCATGGCTGCACGACACGACACTGGCAGAGGGAGAAGGGGCATGAGTAAGGGGATAGGCAGGGGGAGAGGGAAAACCAGGACAAGGCTGCCCTTCCTTGCACCAGTGCTGGTTTATGCCAGGTTGTAGTGATGTGGAACTAACACTTCTGAATTTACAGAGGACTCTGACAAAGCAAAGCTAATGTTTTCAAAACAACACAGATAGCAGAGGAAAATGTTGGATACAGATTTTCAGGAGCTGGTCTTCCAGTTGTAAAAAATATCTAAGGCAGACAGAAATATTTTAAGAAGAAATCTTTTAAAAGCAATCTTTTTAATGCCAAGTCAAAACAGAAAGCAGCGTTCTGCCACTTCCCACAATCTGAATGAGCTCAAATGCAAGAACTCAGTTTCCTAAAAACAAAAATGAAAACTAGTAGTTGCAAAAAGATAAACCAATCTGCACAAATGGCAAAGTAAATTAACATTTTAAAGAAATACTTTAAATCTAAACAACCCCAGGAATTATCTTTTAACATAACAAATCTTCTAACAGTAGATTCCAGAGGACAGGGTTTCAAATTTTTCAGCATCCCATAAAAACATATGAAAAATGCCCACTGCTGTTGGTGAATTATCATTTGCCATGGAGTAAACAGAAAAATGATGCCTTTGCAAATGCTGCAATTTGCTTTTTACACCATCATAATTATTATTAAGTCAGCAAGAAAATTGCTTTGGCTCTTCTAACAGTCTTAACTCTGTCTGTCTAGTGGTTCTATTTTTTTACCTATCAAATTTAAGTGTAAAAATATGCTTTTGGTATTCTCATGTAGAAAGGGGGGGAAAAAAAAGGTCTGAGGTCACAGCTGGAGGGGCTGTGTTGCATGCAAGGAAATGTACTTGAAAATCTGTGCAGGGTCCAAACACTCTGAGTCAACTACAGTCTCATCACGGGGATAAAACCACTGAGGCAGCTGCTGAGTTTCCTGAGGTATCTCCAGTGGTGTAATGAGAAGCCATGAGGAGAACACATAAAGAATATCTCTATTATGAGTTATAAAGAGTAAATGCCATGGGAACTTCTGCTTCCCATATTTCCTAATAAATGAGCAGAGACATGTTTGAGATGAAAAGGCCACAAAGGCTTAAGAGGGATAAAATATTTTTTTTTAAACAGACTATATGAGCTGAACTGTGGAGATTGCTGCCTTATGACAATACTAATGGAAATACAGCTGCCAGGAGTTCATACCTTTTAGAACAACTCTATTATAGGAACCATGATAGTATCTATGACATTATGGTACTGAGAACAAATGTGTCTTGTTCTACAAACCATCAGTTTTCAGAATCCTGTAAAACAGGGCACTGAAAAACACCAAGACTTGTACTCTACTAAAAATTAGACTTCACATGAAAAAGGAAATACATTTGTATTTTTTGTAGTCAATTTCTGACTGTTCTAAGTCACTCAAGAATCAAAGCACATGGTCACAGTAACCTCAACCTATTTCTCTTTCCCAGGCAGAAACAATGGTGTGTATCAGTTTTAAAGGGAGCTACTACCTTCTCCTAATTCAGCATTTGTTGTCCTTCATCTTCTCAAGTCATCACAGAAAACAAGACAAAAGAAGGAAACTATAATAGTTGGCTGCGGGATCTGCAGCATCCTCCCAGTTACATTATCATGACATTAATGTCTCCCAACTATCACAAATATGGGACATACTGTAGCTTGAAACAGACTCCTGCTGTGGATAATTTCCAGCTGAACGGTTTAGGTTTCATAGAATTACTTTTAAAGTATTAACCTGTTCCTTTCTTGTAATGAAGCTGTACCCCTTGTGCCTATAAACATCTATTCATACGCTGCAGTCCTACATCCAGTACGGTGATCCTATCCTGGAAATGCACATCCTGATTCCTCTTCCAAATGAACAACCATATTTTACTAATTGAAAATACAGGAAGAAAATATGGAAGACCAATCAACTGGATACACACTAGGATAAACACAAGCTGTATTTCTGGCCTCTGGCATTACCTACTATATAATTCCACTTATGCTACTCTCTTCTAGATCACCTGTTTGCATAACAAATTGGTGGACAATAACTAGCAAGAAAGTGAAGAGAATGTAAAAGCCTTATATCTGGGAAAATATAAAAGGCTGTGTGAAGTACTAAAACAGAGATTTTTCCAAGCAGCAATTTAAATGACCAATTCAGTCTTCCTTCTCTCAATTTGCTCTTAATTTGCTGAGGAGTCAGTCATGAAGTTCGTATGTAAGAACACACTTATGTGTTAGGATGTTTGTCATCCCCTTATTTCATCCTCTTTTCAACAAGCACCCTCTAGTTCACATGGAACTTTTTAGCAACCTCTAATTTCATCGTTTTCCAAAATATTCCCAGTAATTTTTGCAAGGTTGCCTCCACTACAGGAAAGACTTCTGGAGGACAAGCCATCAGTGGACATCTTATAAAGGGTTCCCCAAATCATCCTGTGGGGAGAGAATGTGACTTGAAATACATTGCAAAGTAACTCTTTCAATGGATTCAACAGGCTTCCAGAGAACAAATAGAACAAATGGCACCACCCTGCAGCAACTTCAGTTCAACTGAAGTTTCTTTGTCAGGTGTCTCTGCAACAGGGCTCGTGCTCTCACAAGAGCGACTCGTGTGCAGGATTCACCATCTTCTATGCCAGCAGACCACAAGAACTCTGCCAAGGCCACTGTTGTCCTTGGAATAAAAAATATCTAAGAAGAGAGTGCTTTTTCCCTTCTGTTCCCCCCTCCTTTCTAAGCTGCCACCTTCCCCTCTCTGATGCCAAAGCAGCACTGGAGTATGGTCCAGCACAGCATTTTTTCCTGTGTTTTGGGTTGTGGGTTTTTTTTGTAGTCCACAACAGAGCCTAATGAAGGGAGGCCCACATGAAAGAAAACCCAACAGACTAAAATAATGGGTCTGGCTCAGAAGGACAAGAAACATTTTTACCCATCATAGTCAGTTTGCTGGCCTTTGTGCAATGCTTTGAGTTGTGATATATGATTTATTAATTTGTTTTTCTACTCATTTGCATTTCATATTACAAGACAATTTTTTAAAAACTGACAAAGCACTGATTTATTTTATAAAGGATTTGCAGAAGACTTAATAAGCTCTTATTTTTTGCAGAAAGACAAACACTGTGTCATTAAATAACTCTGCTTCTGGAAGGGAAAATGCTTCAAACTCAGCCCCTCGACAGACACGCACATCTTAAAAGACTCTGTCTTGAAACCAAGTTCTCCTGTTATCCTGCACCAAATGCATGCAGAATCACGCTGGCTGAAGAGCATTTTCACCAGGCTTTGAAGGCCTGGCAATGCTCTGCGTGTTTCATGGTTTACACGCAGCATCTCTGAGAGCCTGAAGGCTGCGAGTCCCGGGCAGGCTCAGTGTCAGACCGCCCTCTCACGGCAGGAGCGGCCCCGGAGAGCCCCGAGGCTGCACCAAGATGTCAGAGCTGGTCCCTTGTACTGAACAGGATTTAGGCATCATTATATGCAACCCTGTCCTTTCAAATTTAAATTTGGAAGAAGTTGTTATGTCTTTTCTGCCAAAATGACAAAAGCGTTGCTTTTCCACTGCCTGCACATCCTGCTGGAGCTTTGCTGTGCTTTCTGCTGCCCTGAGCACAGTTTGGCACTGGGATGGGTTCTCTGTCCCTCCTTCTGCACTCTGGGGTCTTATAAATCCTGGCCTCATTGAAGTGCTGTGATAAACGTCTTAATATCTTCGTGTCTATTGTGGTTTGAAACTGCCCTCTAAGGGCACTGCAACAGAACAGTGCTGAGCAGTATCTCACCTGATCTCATCTACCCTTTTTTTCCCTTTCCCACCTTATCTCAGTCATATCTATCAAGGAGGATGTATACAGAATTAATTCTGTTAGTATTTGACAAAGAGAAAATAGCACAGTGCAGTGCTGCAGGACCAGCATAAGAGAGACTGCAATTCAGAGCAGAATCTGTATCTTCATCTGCATGGTACACAATAACATGATTCTCAGACATTCCTGAAAAAAAACTATACAAATTCAAAGCCCATCAGTTTTTCTCCATGGTGGGATTTAAGTCCTAGAACACTGAATACATATCAGCATCACTTTGAAATAGTAGCAGATAGGTAAGTCACATAGTTGTCTTGTTGTTTGCTGTATAGAAGGACTGTTATACAGAGGATTGGACAGTACCTGCATCTACAACTTCAGGAGAGGAATAGAAATAAACCTGATTTTTGATAAAATCACCAAACAGCCAATCATTATGGGATAAAATGCACTTCAAAACTAGCCTCTGGACACCATAATTGATGTCTGAGCGAGGTAGGAATTATCATAATCATCTTCTCATACTATTCTTTAACATACAATACCTGTTCTGAAATGCTGCCCCATGCTTGAATTGCTTGCCATTTTCAAGGACCACACTTACAAAGAAGCCAAACTGACAGCACCTACCCCAGAAATGAGGGCATATCCTTATGAACCCTCGTACAGAGTCAGATAATACACTCAAAGGGAAATTAATGTATTTCTATTTGTTTCTGAAAAGCAGGGTGGACTGCCAACTACTGAGCCAGAATTCCCAAATATTTCCATCCCTGCTGCATAGAAAAAGAAACAGAGTCGACAGCACTCAGAAGTGTGACGATTTTGATATTAATTTTGCAGTAATAATTATTTCATTAGCATGACATTACCATACTGCTTTGCTGCTGGATGGCATGTTGCACGTGCCTGCACCCAGGAGATGCTTTGGCAGCAGCTGGAATGGAGGAAGTGGAAGGAGGTGGCTTACCTTGTGTCGTCCCGTCCAGTCCCATGAGACATTTCATTGCCCTGATGATTTGCTCTGCCACGGGCGGACACATGGACGTGGCGTACACAGCACTGTGAGAATGAGTTCGTAAAAAGTCCACAAGGTCCTTACACAAGCAAAACAAAGCAGGAATGAGCTTTGAGCTGGCCAAACAGCAGGTCTCCTTCTTAACTACTGCAGGAGTGGAAATGTGCAAAGGCAAGAGGATGTTTCACCAGCTACTGGTTTGCTTTCTTGGCTGCCACTGTTAATACAAGGCCTGAAGAAACATCAGGCAGGTGCAGGTACTTTACCATATAAGTGGGGCAATTACAGCTGAAATAAAAGTTTGGAAGAGAATAATGTTTACTTCTGTGCTAAGACTTATTACAAAGGAGCCAAAACAATTTCAAGACCAATGAACAGCTGCACTTAAAATAATGCTGCTCAGTTCCTCTCTGAGAATGAAGCAAAGCCTACAGGACTTCAGTATAGTTTCTCTGCCACATCTCCCAGTCCAGGAAAAGGAACATTATTGGGATCTATCATTGTCTATTAGCATATAAATTTTCAACTGAAACTTTCCACCAGTGTGGCAGGGGCAGTCATGTTGGAGTTGGTATAGTTGCTTTAACATTTCCTGTGCTCCTAGAGAAAGCACTGTTGGCCTGTAGGCACATCTAAAGCACCAGTAACTCTCCTGAATGCAGGGATGCAGTAGGAATTCAGATCTTATTAAAGATCATCATTGTTATCACAGCTTATACCTCCTAGTGCAAATATCAGAGCAGCAGTTACCACACTAAAAGCTGAATGCATGTTAGTGAGAAAGGGATGAGCCTTGCTTGAAAACTGGACTTTGATAAACAAAAGATCAGAAAAAAGACCCCAAACCAAAGAGGATTACACAAATTACTCCAAAAGAGCTGTATGAGTTTATGCAGCAACTCTAACGCTAAGGATAAAGATTTACGTAACCTTACGTAGGTTATGCATGGCTATATTGCAACTGTACTCCTAAGGGTTTGGTTAAATAGCTGAGAAGGCTTCTGTGCTGCAGCTGATGCAGAATAAACAGTGCCACCCTGAGATTTTGGCTGCAGAAGTGAACGTAAGTGGGTGAATGGGTGAGCAGCCTTCCAGAACCCTGAGGCAAAGCTTACTGATACACACAGGCATGAAAAGAGCTACCTGTCTTCACTTAAATTTCCAAGGATTAGAGCATGAATTACTTCAGATTACTTTTCAAAGGTCTAGTCTTTCTATACTTTCTAGTTACCTTAGCCACAGTGTCTTTGGTAAGAGTTAAGCCTTCAGATACAAATTCAGGAAGCCAAGGAAACAAAGAAAATTGATTCTTGATGTATTCTAAAACCTGGTTTTAAAATCTCCAGGGGCAATCCCAAAAAAGACAGTAAGAAATATACAGTTTATAATTTCTTATAGCCCTTTTATTCTACTGCTTATTAATGTTATCCTGACAACAACCATATGGACTGTGTAAACAGGTTTCCCACTCATTCAGCAGAGTCCTTAAAAAATACATTCAGCAGGGTATGAAAAGGGCAAATAATCAGCAACCACTTGATCTCTCTGTCAAGCAACAAAACTGATGACATTTCACAATGGTGCTGATTATGCTTTCTCTTCTACACCCCCAGTTAAAGCAAGCTCAGCTTTACTTTTGTTGACATCTGTTGTTGGCAAGAGATTGTTTTGTTAACATATGCGGAGCAACTGAGGACACAGAATTTACTATTGCAAAAGGCCCTCTGTAACCCTCTTTGTCCATTCTCCTAAAAAATGCAACTATGTCAACCCACAACTGTTTAGGAATTTTACTATCAGCGGATGAAACTGTGGTTTTAATCTCTCAGTATTGCCCCACACACTGTTTACAAATGCTAAACAAAGTAATGAGCAATCCGCATGCAAATGAATGTAGGCAAGTATATTTAGCCAACCACAACGTGTCCAAACATTTCCAAGACAAACAACAGTCATCAGGGTGGCACAGACATACCCAACTCAAGCAAATTACATAATACAAACATGAGACAAAAAATAAGAAAGTATGACTGTTTGATGTGCATTTGGGACCCAGGCAAAACCGGTACTCACTGCAGAACAGTGTTCAGTAAAGCAGTCTGTGCAAAAAGACACTAAAATACATCAGACATAGCAAGAAAGTACTTCCCACCCCCCTGATGTTAAATTGTTCACGCTTTCCTTTTACCTTTCTGCCAGCTATGTATCCTCCAGCTGCTCCAAAGCTCTTTGTGAACGTTCCCATTAACACATCCACGTCGTCAGGGCTCATTCCGAAGTACTCGACGACCCCTCGGCCCGTGGCTCCCACCGCCCCGATGCTGTGGGCTTCGTCCAGGTAGAGGTAGGCTTTGTATTTGTTCTTTAAGGAGACGATCTCTGGCAGGCGCACGATGGACCCTTCCATGCTGTGGATGGAGACAGTCAGGCATGAGCAACGAAGCCTGTACTTGTTCTCTTTAAGGTACTGGCAGAAAATACAGTCATTGGTTGCCTTATTCCATGAAACTCCTGCAACTCAATTTTTGCTTACGGTTCAAAGAAAATCTGCAATCCTTTTGCATTTGCAGGTGAGTATAAAACAGTCAAAAGGAAGTTTTAGAATTCAATCAAAACCAGTCAAAAAGTCTTTGAAGGTTTGCAAATTGTCAGCAAGCCAAAAAGGAAAAGGAAATGTATAAAGCAAGGGGGAAATACTCACCCAAAGCAGCACGTTACAATTCATCACTACAAAACAAATATTATAATGAATTATAAAGAACTGCTATAACTCAGTTTGGTCCTTGCTCACTTCATTGACAGCTAATGTGACAATATTTGGGTATAACAGCTCTAAAGTAAATTTCTCTGCTGCAGAGGAGTTGGGTCCAACACACACAGAAGATGGGCCACATGAAACCCACAGCTGGTGCCACAACTTTAAGCAGCCTCAGCCTTCAGAGTGAACAGAGGCCAGGGATTAGAACAGGCAGCTCAAATCTACTCTTGCCAATTGTTGCTCTCATTATGTACTTTTTAGGAATGTAGCCTGCTACCTAGTAATCAAAAGGGAAAAACTTTCCATTGCTTTTCTTTCCCCTTTATTACAGCCATGCATGAAAAGGAAATATTCTGAACTTGCACTGGCACAGGTTGCCCAGAGAAGCTGTGGATGCCCCATCTCTGGAAGTGTCCAAGGCCAGGTTGGATGGAGCTGTGATCCACCTAGTCTAGTGGGGGATGTCCCTGCACATGAAAGGGGGGGGGTTGGAACTGGATGATGTTTCAGGTCCCTTCCAACCCAAACCATTCTATGATTAATGGTTGATTGAGATTTGCAGAAAAGAGAAAAGATGATAAATTTCTTGTACTCTTGGCAGCCACGTCAGTAAGTGAGAAGGCCAAGAGGAGGTGTACAGCAAAATGAAAGCCCAGGGAGACAAATAAGAAATGCTTATCCCATAAAGACGACATATCCACAGTATTGCCGTGAAGACTTACGTCTTGAAAACCTTTGTGAGATGACTACAGCTCAGATGCACTCAGTATTCATTTCATAATGAGCTTAACATGTTCTCTTCCACTAGCTCTAGTAAGCTGGTCTTTAAACACTAAAAGCTTCCTATCAAACACAGTCAGTGTGGTGTGTGCCAGGAAAACCAGTGCTCTGTGGTTACAGCCCATGGCTGAGGGGTATCTGCTTGCAAATGCGACAAGTTTCAGGCGAGCAGAAACATCAAGTTTGTTCCCAAATAGCAAGTACAAAACAGCAGTGCAATCAGTAACACCTTGGAAATTTTCAGAGCCTGGACCAGTGGCTTTCCTTTCACAGGCTGTTTTATTGCCACTCCAGTTGAGCTGTGCAGCTGGAAGTTTGGCACCACAAAAGTAGCAGCATGTGCTTTTAGAACTTCCTGACAATTTTAGTCCTTCTTCATCCCTTGGTCTCCTGAGTAAGGATGGAAACTGTTTGGTCTCCAGTTTTGAAGGAGACCTGCCCATAGGCAAGTCTCCATTAGTTTAACAGCATGGGGGAGTAGGCATGGACAAGGATTGCCTGTGCTCTTCATACTGGGAGGTTCAGACAGCCTGGCTGTGTGTGCCTGGAGGCATATTTTTTGCTGTAGGTGACTGCTGGCAAATCTTGCCCATCTGTCTTGCCCAGCCATAAAAGAGGCAACTGTGGGGCTGTGTGTTGGCACCATAGTCCCTTGCAGCAAAGAAGGGTGGGCTTGTACTGCAAGCTCCCGAAGACTGGGCTTTCTCACTTTTCCCAAATGACACTTGGCAGCTGGGGGAGAAGCAACTTGAATCACCACAGCTATTTTCCTAATGAAGACAAGGGCAGAGCCCACAGTTCTCACTCAGCCCCGAGTCAAAGCATTAGTCAGCTAAAAATCACACTGAGCCACTGGGTGTGCTTGGAGCTGCTGGCTTTGGCAGCTCTCAGCTGTGTCTGGTGGGTCTGCAGGGTGGATGTACAGACAGAGTGCCAAGGAGCACCTCTGTGGAGGGGAGCAAGCAGCCAACCCACCCGCCACCTTCCAGCAAAGCTTGGGCAGACCAGCTAGGCAGAGAAGGACAGCAGCAGCTTTTCCACATTTATATGGACATCATTAGGCTTGGTGGCTCATGGACATTCAGATGGGAGAGTCAGCATTTAACTTCAAAAAGACAAGAGTAAAAACGGTAAATTAAAAACGCTGCATATTTGTGGGATGGAAGCAAAGTTGTGCTGAATCCCAGAGTGCATGGAGCTGGTTCATGGCTGTTGCAAGGCTTAGCCAGTAAGAAGATTTAGTGAAAACTTTTCTTACTCACATGAGTAAGAGATTTCTCTTGGAACTCTGGGCTGTTAAGCAAAACAAGGCACTTGTATTCAGTTTTAGGGTTGATTTACTGCTCTGGAAAGATGCCGACTGACATAAATGTAATAGTTGACAGATCCTAGCATGGCCTTGAAGTGTCCATGCAGTAGATAAAGTGCTGTTGGATTCATGTATGTATCCTGTGCTGCCATTCAAACAGGCCTCAGCACTCCTGATGGCAGAGATGACTTGTCTTCCTGCCTGCTCCATTCCTGGTCTCTCCTTTGACCCTAGGAGATGGTTAGTGGTATGCACAACACTGTTTAGAATTGCTTCAAGAGAAAACTCACTTCACATTACCCCTTGGGAAGCTCAAATGGAAGGCTTACTGAATTCTTCAGTAAATATTGACGTCAACTGAGCTTAAACCAGAAGTGAACTGTAATGGTTCTGTCTCAGTCTGGTTGTGTCACTCAGCTTTGTGTACAAACAGGTGTTGTACAAACCTGTTGTCTCACCCTTTTTGGTGGACAGGCACAAAAGCTTGAGTTGGTAGACACTCAGTGTGAATATGCAGCCAGATGTGAGGAGATAATCTTAAATTTTGGGAACACTGAAGTTTGAAACGATTCAATCCCTATCAGATCCCTGACATTCTTCCTGATGCAGTTGATGAAACGTGGAGCAGGTGCTTTGAGAGACAGGAGGTGTGCACTTGTGACAGTCACTTCACTTGGAGCACAGGTTCAAACTTGATGGGATGGTTTTTTGTCCAGTTTATTTTGAAACTTCTTGGGAAAAGAGTTTTCTACATCCAACTATGGTACCACAGTTTCGATTTTTGTTGTTGTTGTTGTCTTATTGTTTTTTTTCCTGTCAGGAAAACTAATTTACCAATACTCAACCTGTAATCTACTTCATAACTTTATCACTCAGCATCTCTAAACGTGCCCCATAATACCACCATCTTTTCAACATTTGAAAAGTTTATCTGTTCCACTTTCAGGCTAGTTTGTGATTGGGAAAATCCCTCCTTTCCTGGCCTGTTACTCCCAGTTTTAACAGTTCATTCCATTTTAACAGTTCCTTTAGGCACTATTTTCTTACATAAATCTTCTACATTCAAACAACAATCTCTGTTTTGTAGTTTAGAGCAATAATTTTAAGGAAACCTTCCAACTCTGCCCTCAAATACAACTCCATACACCGAAATGATAGAAATGTTAACCTTTAATGTTGGTCCCAGGCCAAAGACATTAAATGCTACCTCATTCTTTTCTGGAAGTCCAATCACTTAATCCCAGGAAATAAAAAATAACCCTGATAAATTTCCTACACTATTGGCATTGAATCCCAAGGAACTTCTAACGCACATGAAAAGGCACTGGACAACATCTAACTGATCAGAACTATTTTCTTAGCTGGAAGGGAAAATACCCAAATTAAATTAAAAGCAGGGAAAAAACCAAATGAAAAACAATCTGTTTTGATCAGTTTCTGATGCCCCATAACTCCTGCCCTGGGCCTTGGCCTATCTGACTCCTAAGCAAACAGGCATGGAAGAGAGCAGAAGCCTACCACGAACCATGTAAGAACACAGTAACTGATTAATCCTGGACTGGAAACAGTAGAAGCCAAGGAAAACATTAGCTGGAATTCAAATAATAAAAATATGATTTAGCAAGGCAGTTTAACTTGTGCCCTGGTCACTGCCAAAAGTTGTTCATGCTTTTTGTGCTGAAGATTGATGGCTAGATGGTCTCCCCCAGTTTGGAAAGCAAATGGAATATATTTGCTCCTAGGCTAGTCCAAGTTAAGAACCAGCTTTCATTAGCAGTTATATTTACTTCTGATGACTTTTTCTTTCTTTCTAACATAATACAGACATTAAAAGGCAAACAAATGTATAGTTATTGCTATTGACTTGACATGAAGCTCGAGTGATTCCCAAGTTGAGGGCCAATTCTTCCTTCCATTGTAACCAAGCAAAACCTGTGGCTTATGGTTTCAAACACAAGTCTGATTTCCAGAAATACTCCTGTTGGCAACAATGACCTTTTTCAAATTTTGCCAGCTGGTAACTCCAGGCTTATGCACAGTGTAAACACTTTAACATACTCCTAATGGGAACAGAAAGCAAATTTCTTTCCATACCATAAACTTCACCATACTAAGACTATGGTGTCCCATATAACAATATTTTTTTAAAGAAGGAAAGCTTAGTGTTTTCTTTTGCATCTCTGCAAAAAGCATTTCTGTAAAAATTTGCCAAGCCAAACTTGCAAATCAAGATATTTTAACTTGGAGAATGGCTTTGACCAAGTTATTTAAATTCTATATTAGCTCTCCCTGAAGCATAACTTAACTCCTTTATGGGGGGGGGGGGAAAAGCAGCAGTATTAACTATTGTAAGAAGAATACATTAACTACACTCTACCTCTTCAACCCTTTTGATGAATGTTAATTTGTCATCTGGCAAACCTTCAAGAAAACTATCATTAGCCAATATGGGGCTGGAAAATTTTAGTTTTTCAAAGAGTTTGGGCCAAGAAAGGAAAGAACATGCACACAAAAAGAGTATTTCTAATATGTCTTTCTCCAGTTGTTTTTATTTTGTGCCTATGAAGTGTCCTTAGCTCCTGACTGGCTGAGACTCTTGGGCTGTGAGCCTGTTCAGCAGTGTCACAGGGACAGCCCTGCTGCGCGTGCCCGACGCTGGCAGCGTGGCAGGGACATGGCACAGTGGGGTGTGGTGGCATTGGCCCTCCCGTCAGAGCAGACCTGCTTTACAACCAGAGCACACTCTGCAGCTTCTGATCTGCTTGGACTATGAAAACAGCTAACAAACCAACAACCCAGCTGCTGCTAGGGCTGGTTTCCAGTGAGAGACTGGTAGAGAGCTGAGCTTTGGTTTTCTGCTACTTTGTGCCTTCCAGAAGCACAGACACTCAGGGCATGAGTGGTCTTAACATCATTTAGCCCTTATGGAGCTGAAGGAACTTTAAGCTTCCTTTTTAGTGAGGCACTCTGAGTTTTAACATTTGCATTCCAACAGAAGGCTCTTTTGACTCTGGAAAAGGAAATTCCCTTTTAAAATGAACTGCTAAACTAGAGGAAAAGAAAACTCTACATCCAACATATATCTAGAAATATAGTTAATATAGTTAAATATCTGACAGTGGGTTTGTCCCACTGCTTGAACTGATCTGTGCTTCTGTGTCACCTTCCCTAGTGGTCAATATCCAGGGTACGGGATTTAAAAGTGAACAAAGCTCAGCAGCTGGGGGTTTTCCTGCCATGCATGTGACCAATGGAGATATTTGTCAGTAAAATGTTGGTGGTCCACTTAACTTCTGCATGATCAAAGTCCTTAAATCTGAGCTTTCTTTTAGTAGTGCCAAGCAATGTTTATTTGCAGTTTTGCTCTGTTTATTCTGGTTGAAAGGACACATTCAGCCTGCTTTGGATCAGCTGATCTGCTGCTGACCTGGTTCAGCTCTGAGTGACAGGTGTTTAGATAAGGACTGATTTGGTCTCTTTGCAGATGGAAAATGTTAGGTAAAAAGAAAGCACTGACAACTATGAAGTTGTGATGACATGAGATTGTAAAAGATTTCTGACAATAAAAGCGAATTGGCTCAACTGTGCCAGCACTTCACAGTCAAATGGTGTGAGTGACTGCCCATGCAGTCTGGCTGTACTTCAGCAACACATGATATGATCCCTACACATAAAGTTTAATGCTGTTTTTTTAAACCCTGTCATGTCCTGTGAATGAGTGCTTCTGGTTCCCTTCTCTCTGAGGTAGGTGTTGCTACTCCCCAAACTTTCCTTCTCCTGCTCCTCCCCTCTTGTCACCACCACAGTAGCCTTGCCTAGATCCCCGAAAACCTTCTTGCTGTGCAAACCCCTATTTCTTCAGCCCTTCCCTCCTCTTCATGATCTCCACCTCTCCCTTCTCCAGAGCCTCACCCACCAGTGGCTCCCCCTCTGTGCCATCCATGAGCCCCATGGCTGCCTTCCCAGCAACCTTCTCCTCATGGAGGTGGTTTCAGAAAACAGCCCAGGATGGTGAGTGTGGCTGGTGCCAATGCTTTGCTGCTCAACCCTGGTGACTTTGTCTCTCTGGTTGAGTGTAAAATGCACCACATGAGTGAGCCAGAGCCACCTGACCAGGATGTTCTATAATTGCATGGTGTTATTGATCCTGATATTATCTGATGGGTTCTCAAAGGTACTACTCTCATTTGAATTCCAGGACTACATGGAATACCATTATATAATTCTTTAAAAGCCAGTCTTTAATTTTTTTTTTCTGCTAAAGTGTGAGTCTATTAGATCCAGCACTAATTACTAGAAAGGTGTTGATTAGCCTAAGTTTAGCTTGAGATTTTAGATTCCAACAGCTGGGTGAGAACTGGGCAGAGTTTCATTAGTTCTGTGTAGTTGCCTTTTGATCTGACCATGTGTAACAAACAACTCCAGAAAACTCAGCTTACTCACTCAGCAGAACTCCGCACCTACTAGAGCTCTATGAATTTTGTCACATCTATGACAACAAACACCAGCTGTTCTGTCTTACTCTTCCAGTCCATCTCCCACTCCACTGTGATTTGCTAAATCAACATTCAGAACAACGTACAGGATCTAACTGGAGCTCCAAGATCCAGGGGTCAGCCCGACACAATGGAAATGAACATAGTTACAAGATCACAGAACGTTATTGTGACTTCCACTCTCATTCAGATTTCCCTCACATGCTTAAAATCTATGTTTCCTTCACTCAATACATCACTCTGTCCTCAGGAAGGGTAGAACACTCATCTTTCTGAAACACCCCCATACCTGTAAATGCCCTCCACGAGGATGATGATTTTCCTCCATGCCCTGTGGGTGCGAGGCTGGCCATATATTATCGCTTCCCTCAGCAGCTTCTCGAGGCTCTGCATATCTTCATTTAGAAACAGGAAAAAGAAGGAAGGAAAAACATTAACAAAGATATTTCTGTAGAACTTTCAATTTTCTCCTGGGTGCTGCTTTTCCTATATAGAAAAGACAACATTAAAAAAGAGAGAATATGCTATTAATAAACTTCTTTTATTAATAGGCAAGACCCAACAATTGATTTAATTAAATGCAGCCCAGTGACATGGAGAGTTACATAAAGCTTCCAGTTATGCACCTTATCTGGGAAACTTCTAGAAATTCTTGGCATACATTTTTATTTAAAGGCAAAAGTGAATCACTTTGCTTAAGTACTGAGGTTACTTGGCAGCATTTCTCTGTAGGGGTTCCTGATAATTCACAGTGTGTCAGGGCTTCTGGATAGTGAGTTTCTGGTTGCTGCCCAATCACAGACGCATGAGTAACATGCATTGCTTCAGCAAAGGTTTGGACAAGGCTGCAAGAAGGACATCAGGATGGCAGGAAGAGAAGTCCTTCTCAAGAAGGAAAGGGAGTAAAAGATTGCTGATGAGAGAGGGAGAAGAAAGTCGATACAAGCACATGGCATGGATGCAGTAATTTGATGCCAAAATGCTTGGCACTAATGGACTTTAATATAAGGGAGGCTGGAACAATATGAGGCACTTGGCTGCTTTCTCAAGGGCTGAGTGTGGGTAATCTAATACAATTCTTGAAGGAAAGCCACTGAAACTCTGAAAAACATAGAAGAGGCAAGAAAAAACATCACAGGAATAAGGGTCAGACTAAACGTGACTCTCTGCAGGGCTGTAACCTAACCAGCATTCCGGTGTCTCCACATGAATGAACACTCTCCAAAATGAATTATTCTGGTACTTTTCAGGAATCTGGATGGACATTTCAAAATGTTTTCAAAGAACATCTTACAGAGTCTCGTAATGCCCCAAGAAACACGACAGATCAGCTCAAACTGGGCGTTGAGAAAATCATTCTTTTTTCATGACATAACCTCATTTGTTTCAGTAACACATCTTAATGCAGTTATCGTAACTTTCTAAAATGTATAAATTAATCTGTAGAATGCAGTTGTCCCAAGTGAGGAAAATACAGCTTCGAAATACCAATATTGACCTACAGTTTGGTTTCTGCCCCAGTGGATGGGGCCATTGGCACACTAACTGTGCATCGTGAATAACCTGTGACCTGAGACATGGCCTGGTAATGACTTGAACCTTCCATCCTCTTGCTGGTCACAAGCACTGATGTCGGTGAAAAATGAAGGTCTCATCAACAGCTCTGCCCCTCTGCTCCTTATGGTGTGAGCTCCTAGTCTGGCAAGTCCTTGCTGTACTGTCTAAATCACAGAACATCACTGCCCCTGATTTCAGTGGTGCAATCCCCTGCACAGCTCAGTGAGCTCCGCCGTGGGAGTGCTGCCAGGAACGATACGATGCAGACAGCACAGTTTCCACTAGATGGCAAGCAAGGAAATAAAGTTCCTCGGTGCTTTTCAAGGGGAAGTTACAACCCAGCTCAGCATTTGCAGCTGCTCACGTTCTCTTTTGAGCAGATATTTAGCAATACTTTTAAGTTCTGACCGTTAAAGGGCTCTCCCAGAATGCTCAAAAGCTCACTCGGACGAAAAACTGGACACCTTTTCTCCACTGAATTGTTCTCTATTGATGTCACTGCCATCTAAACCCTTTTGGGACCTTTGAAACCCCCTTCTGAATCATGCAGGGTCTTTCAATTCAGTGTTTTATGTGTAGGCCAGACTGGTTCTAGACTTCAGGAGTGTCATTTTGCCTCTGAACTAAAAACATGCCTTGAGGAGTCAGTTGTTTTAACATATATTCACATGGAGAAAAAAAAACAAACAGGAAAAAGGAAAGAGAGAGAAGTGAAATATAAACAACTCTGTTTAAAAAAATACAGGGATGTGAATAGATCCCTTATCCAAACTACTGTGGTACATGAGGGCACAGACAGGGGAGAACATCTGAGGGATGAGCTTGCCTGACTTTACACAACATAGGCCTGCTGGAGTACAGGCTAAGAGCATGTCTGCTGGCAGGATCAGGGCAATCTCACTTTCTTCTCAATGTCTCATTCTGAAAAACATGTATGGGTCACCCTTTCTGAGGCCTGTAACAGTCAGCACATGATTTATTTAGGTGCAAATGAGTTTTACTGACCTTTTAACTCTGTACTTGTAGTGCCTCATTTGGAAAGGGAAAATAGGGAGGAAGAGAAAATCTGGAGCCTTTAATATTCCCCACAAAAGGCTGCCTGTGTTTTTCCAAGTGAAGACACAGTGCTCTATGGGGTTTTGCTTAGGCTTTCCAGAAAGTGGAATATTTTCAACAGCAGGAAAAACAACAGTACAACCCCAGGTGACTTTCAGATCTCAAATTATTTGCCCATTAAATCTAGTTAGACTGAGAAACACTGGGACACTGAGATGATGAATTGCCCAAGTCCATCCTGAATAACCATTAATAGGGAAAATAACTGTCCTTCCTGGTTAGACCACCACCAGCCCAGGGTTTTCAGTGGCAATGGCAAGCAACCGCTCATCAGCACAGGAGAGGGTGGTGAGAATTCAAAGCACAACCAAATCTATTTGTGCCTCACTTCCCACCTTATACCAGTGGCATATTGTCTCAATATGAAGGATAAAGTTTCCCAAGAAGGGACAGTGGATCTGTCAGTGGATCGGTGGACTTGCATAATCCCTGTTCGGGATCTTTCAGAGTTACTTCAACCAAAGTACCAAGAACACAAAGTGCCAGGGGCTGAAGCGAGTCTGGACCTGGGCAGGCAGCAGTGTGTCATGCTGCCTGCAGTGCAGGTGGGACACCGGGCTCCTGGAGGGGCCCCTGCCCTGTCCCAGGCACGCTCAGGGAGACACGGTGTCTCCACCCCTCATCCCCGCACTGCAATGCTGGGGATGTCATCACCATCCTCTGCGTGGGCTGGAAAGCTCCTGCATTATGTCAGCTGAATCCTGTTTAATTAAATAAACAGGCTGCTACTACTCTTGTCACATTCTCTTTCACTTTGTGTTTGTAACCCTGATTTTCAGTTTCTCCTGTTTGGCACTCTCATGCAAGTTTGTGCAGACCCTCTGGCTACACAGGAATGTCTTCGTTTGGAATGGGGGGTGGTGGGAGTGGTGATTCCTGAAGCCACAGTAACAGCCTGAGATTGCCCTCCCTGCCCCTCAATACATAGAGATCTGTGTGAAAGCAAAGGGCACTCACTCAGGAGCGCTCCCTGTTCGCACTCAAGTCAGACACGGCTTTCCCAAATCAGAGGGTAGCTGCAGACACAGCGTGGCAGGAGCAGGATATTCCAGTCTCCTCCTCGCCGTGGCAGCGTCTGTGTGTGTCACAGGCACAGACATGCCAGACTGGATCAGGCTGCAGTCCACCTATCTGCTGCAATGATCTTGTCTCTGATAGTGGCCAGAGGCTCCAAGGAGGGCAAAGCCTCAGTGGGTAATGTGCCTTTCATCCTGCTCTGTAATGGCTACAACCTGCCCTCCCTTCAGAAATTCAAAGGCCACTTACACCTTTGAAAAAAAATTATAAATTAAGGAATTGTCCTGGACTAAAACACAGCAAACTCTTAAGAGTTTTGCAACCAAAGAGATCTTTTGCTGACTTTTACATGTTTATTTATCTCTTTTATTTCCTCCAATTTTATTTGCTTGCTTGCTTAAAGGCATGTACTTAAGAGTTTTCCACTTCCCCTCCATTTCTTTCTTTCTTTTTGCAAGAGGATATATTTGCACTGAAAACTCAGAGCCTTCTGCCATCTAAAAGTTCCTTCAGTATTAACTGCAACTCCTCCAGGTAATTGTGTTTTCTCTTCAAGGTGTCCTCATGACACTTGTATCTGAACTCCAAAGCAATAATTTAACTGAGTAAACTGAGAAATGCTAGCATTGGATTAACATAAATTCACAAATGTTGCCCAAAGCAGGAAACTGTATTTTGTATGGAAACCTGAATAGCTCACACTTGCATGACACACCTATCATCAACCACCTGATCTGGGAGAACCAAAGAACCACTTAGTACTTTCACAACACTAAAAAGGTGTGTAAGGAGGAGCTAGGACGTCCTTCCCCAATTCCCATTTCAGATGTGGATTCAAGCACCAGATCAGGGGCTGGATTTTCACCTAACCAAAGAGCTTGACTGTGCCTGCCCTCCTTGTAGGATCACTTGTTCTGATTGCTCACTGATGTTCCCTTGCAATGAAGAGAAATGGAAATATTTTTTCCCACATGGCCTGATTTCTGTACCCAGTCACAACATTTCCCACAGACTGTTCATGCCATTGGAAATCTAAACCAGAAAATGGGACTGCAGTTGAGTTGCTTGATGCCACAGTAGAATTAGGAAGAACAAACAATTTCTAAGCCTTGTATGGTGCCTTCTTACACAGACTGACAAGAACAGAACTCACTTGGATGTAGTTAGTCCATAAAAACCTCACCTGTCCACTGAAGGAACTCCTGATACCAATATAAGATCCAGAGTTGCTGCAACAGAAACCTCTTGATAAAATCACAGGCTGATTAATGGTTAAATATTTGGTTTTGCTTTTCAGGTTTTATTGGAAGGGTCAAGGGATTTTGGCTAATATTCAACCAAGACAAAGGTCAGAGGTCCTGAAGAAGGGGGCTTTTAAATATATGGTATTCTTAAAAGATTGTCTGAGAAATTAAAATAAAGCAGGTGGTAAGTCGACCTCTCCCTGAGGCAGGAAATAAAAACATCCATGTAGCTGCAGGATCCCCATGCCTGTCACTTGGAGAAGGTGGGAGAGACTCCCTGGAGCCCAGGGCTGGTGGGGATAACATCAGACACACCTTCTGGCACAAAAACTAACCAAGGCCAGGCGGCTGCTGCCATAGAGGTAGGGAGATGTCTCAGTCTCCCACCTTCTCCTGATGCATACTGGTTGTTGGATCATGCTGCTGGCAGCATTCCTGGTGTAGGGATACAACTCTTTCCTGGTTTCCTAAAAAAATCACTGCCTGAAAAATGGTAACCTGAATTAATATCCCAGCAGGGAGAGACAAAAGGCAGATGTTTTATGGGCAGGTCAGAGGGATTGTAGTCCACTAAAACAGTACTACATACATTGAGGAGTGCTGAGATTCCCAAAATAAAATAAAAAAATAAATCCTCTAGAGCAATGCCTTGAAGTGGGGTCTCCAGGGAGCTGATTTTTGCATCCACAAAAACTCACAAATCCCTACAACAGAAAAAGCCCCTAAAAGACCCAAACCACTGTGCCACACTGGTAATAATAACCTTGGCAGGGTGAAAACTAGACACAGTGCTAATGAGAGCCCAGAGGGAGAGAATGCCCTGTTCAGGGGCTTTTAGTTATGGGGCTACAATGGAATATTCTCTTAAATCCCTCTCCCACAGATGGTCTGTAGGTGTGTGCCTGTGCATTTCACTCAGCCCAGACCTGTAAATTCCTGTCTGTTTACAAGAAAGGGATTGTTCACTGGCAAGGCAGGATGCAGGGCACATTCCTGTGTCCAAATACAAACAGACCTATAGGTCCAAAGCACATTTTTGTTCTATTATTCACCTTAAGGCTTGAAAACCTTCTCACACACCTGTGCAATGTTTTTGTCAAAATGGAGAGACATCTGGATGAATTTATTTTGTTTTACTCAGGACAAGTGCAGAGGTCTAAAAATTTTGTCTGTTCTAGAAAAACTATTCAGGTTTTTTATGAAAAACTATAATGTCTAAGCTACCTACTTGCTGAAATAGAATTTCATTAACTTTTGCAAGAATAAGAATTACATCATATATAATTAAGGTGATAGGTAGAGATTATTTCTTGTCTTACTAATTAAATATTTATTTATAATAAAAGCATAATTATTTACTTTTGAAAGATGAAAAATCAATCCAGTATTACAGATGATATGCTTTGAAATAAAATAACACGGTTTTACAGAATTAGCTGTAGCACAGCCTTTGAAAGATGAAGGAGCTTCAGTAGTAAGTTTAAAATGGTAGATTTTACTCTCTTTTCCGTGAAATATTTTTATCATAGAACAAAGTTTCCAATAATTTTTCTTTGAAAAATAGTTCTTCTATAACAGACAGGAAAGGAGAGAGATCTGCAAGCTTGTTAGAACGGGAGGTTACTAGCACACACCTCTGCAGGGTTATTTTACAATACTCAAGAAGCAGCTGGTTCAGAAAATATACCATTGCTTCACTAAATTGTTACATAATTATTCCTCCTCGTGTTGATAACCATGTATAATCACTGCAGCAAACAGTCACACCTCACCCTTCCCCCAGTGTCTCCTCGACACCTACACAACCAAGGAAAGGGGAGCCAAAGTAAATACGTTCCAGGCACTTTTACCAAGGATATTACACAGCATTTCAAGAGCCTGATGTAAGCAACCAGCAGCATGGAATCAGAATAAAGGCTGGTTTCCCAAGTGGCACTCCAAAAGCAAAAAGGGAACTTCCAAATCTGCTGCCTCATTTGAGTTTGTCTGGATGCTCCTGCACAGAAAGCATGGCTCTGGCACGAGTGGTGGTGCTGACTGGCATCTCTTTCTTGGTCTTTAGTGGCGAAGGTAATACTGGGTCAAACAGAGGGAGGGAGAGTGTGTGTGTTTCTGCACCTTGCTGGAGAATTGTTCCAAGTGCTCATCAAAAGGTCCTTGCCAAGCCTTTGACACAGCAACATCCTCCAGTTGATGCCCAGGGGCAGATTCTTTAAAGGGTCACTAGTTTTTGTACCTGAAGTGACACCCATCAATCCCCTGTCCTTGGAGAGGGGAGGCAGAGGGTACTGCCTTTTTCAACTAGAACACAGGGGAGGGTTTTCAAAAGTAACACAAAGCACGTTACTCCTGATGATGAAATTAATGCTTGTTAGAGATCTGAAAGGGGTAACTCAAGGTGCAAAGGTTTCTGTTCACAGCACAGGGAACTTTGCTTTCACATTGGTGGTGTGACATGGAGAACGCCTCCATTCCCCTGTTCATGAGCATGACAGTGACAGCACCAACACACTCTGACAATCTGGGCATGCCTGTCTATATGCTGTGTGTCCACACATTAGCAAGAAAAACAATCTGGAAGCATAAGCCACTGAACTCTGATCTAACAAAACAAGCATGTGCCTAACTGAAAAGAACCCTCCTAACCCAAGCTGCAAGTTTTTGTTATGTATATCCTTATTTAATTTACTGTACTGATTTGTATTACATTACTCCCTGACAGATCCACAGAGAACAAGGTTGTTTGTCTACTTCATTTTGTGCATCCTACAAAGGCAGTCCTGTTGGATTACACTTCCCACTGCTTTCCACATCCTATTTTCTCCAAAGCAAAAGGCACATACATACATCTCTGAACATGTGATTTTAGAAGCTGTTGGTGATATGAACTCAAGGGTATGATTAAGGAGATATTAAAAGAAAGAACCTTCTAACCATGGAACCAACACACAGACACACTGGGCCAAGAGAAAGCATAAATGTGTGAAGCTTCTTCATGTGAAGTGCTCTCTAAATGCAACTTAGGCTCAGGCTGAAGGCCTAGAAAATTGTGATGACAAAACTCAACTCCAAACAGTATTTGCAAGTTTCCACAGTGCCATTATTAAAATAAGTTAAAGGGATGTCTCAGCAATGGCACACAAGATTGTCTTTGGCAAATAAGATTTCTAATCTAGAAACCAATGAGTTTTTCCAAAGCAACTTGGGTGGGCTTCCACTGAGGTTTGCTGAGACCCTTAAAGGAACTGCCTACATTTTCCAGTGCTGGATTGGTGCTGTTTGGACAGCTCACTGTTATTTTTAGGTTCACACAGTACTCAAAAGAGCATCAGCTTTAATTTCTCAGAAGCACAAGCAGAGGCTGGGGAGGGATCAGGTTCTGGGGAGGACAATGAAATACTGAGGGACAGTTAGTGACCAAGTTCCCTAAAGCAAGGATGACAGCTCCAGGTGATGTCCTCACAGCTGAGAGTAATTCACCCCTCAGACTGGAATGTTCTTTGGAATGCTGTGGGAAGTGACACAAGCCAGCTGGGATGTGTGCAGCATGGGTGGGTGGGGAGGCTGAGAACATTTGGATTGGGTAGTGAGAGGTCATTCTGCAAGATGTGATGTAAACCTGATTTTGAATGGAATAAGACTTGGAATAACTAGAGACAAGTTGAGGAAAAAACCTCACAAAGTGGGTACAGCAACCATGGTTAGTGTATCCTGATTTGTGGAAGTGAACCCAGCTGGGGTATGCTACAGGTTAATCTGTGAATAATTACTTCTGTAAAAATATTTGTGTTAAGATGATCTTTAATTCTTGAATGATCTTCAGAAATTGCTTCTTGCCCAAATTATGAATAGATATTAATTATAACAATATCTTACATTATAATTATAGTATGCTTTTCAGTCCAACTCATCCTTAGGCCCTCTACAACAACTACATAATTAATTTTTGCTCCCCTTGAGGCTGAACACAACACTTAATAAAGGGAAGGGACTGTATTAGCTATTAACAAAGATAATCAGATCTCTCACTCCACACCACTTCTCCAGCTTCTGAACCTCCGCTGCAATCACTGTCTGGTGGCAGAAATGGGAATGGAAAGGGGAATTGCAATGGGGAACAATGGAAAAGAGCAAGCTCTTGTCATCAATGACAGTCCCAATGTCTCTGACAGTAACCACAGCAGTGTTAACCAAATAAAAGCTAAAAAGGAGGAGTATTTGGGAAGATACCTATATGATTGCAAAGTGATTTTTATACTAAAATTCTGCTTCAAAGAATATTTGGGATGATGGTCTTGATACAGTCATCTGCATCTTTGGTATTAGATCCCTGGGAATTCAGAGTAACTTCTTCAAAGTAATGCCATGTTAATGTAACTCTGGTTGCACTGAACCTGCTGGAAACAGAGGCATGTTTTTGTAAACATGTTTTTACTGCTTGGGCTATAATGACAATACCAATAAAACCTTTATGACAGCACACAGTCATTTAGCATGTCAAAAAGACAGCAGTGAGATTAAGACTCTGAATTTTGAAATTAAGGTCCAACCTGATGACACAAAACATACACAACAGTAATTATAGTATTGCACTATTAATTTGTCTCATCAGAAATCACTCAAAACAGTAAACAGTTAACCCTTCTGCCTGGGCAAAAGTATTACCTGGGAACTGACAGCAAAGTAAGCATTGAAAGAAAGCATTCTTGCCTTTGAGATATGAACAACTGTCTCTAAATATTCCCAACTTCAATACTCACTGTTATGCTTGAAGATCCTAATAGTGGCACCTGAAAGCCTCGCCCCAAGAACGAGAGAAGTGTGGTTCAACTCATCACTGAGAATGAGGCAGCCCTGTGGAGAAGGAGCACAGTAAGTACCTGCATGAACTGGGAGGCTCCTGTAACACGTGCATGTGTGTGCCTGCACAAACACACCTCTGTGATACACAACTGCACCAATTAAACTGTAAATATTAAACATGAACTGGATTTTCTGCAGCTTTTCTGTGGATGCCAGGCTGCACTGCAAAGGCAGGCACAAACTGTGGGATCAGAATCTCAGGTGTTTCATGGGATCAAACATCCCCTGTAACTGGAAAGCAGCAAATAACCCTATTAAAGATTGACTGTTGTATAGTAAAATCAAGTGATGTTGCCTCCTCTGTCAGCTGTCTACAGCCTTTTTTGACTTGTAAGGAAAATGCAGCTGCCTTCCCATATATAAAATATATGGTAGCAGTGTAAGGAGGAGTAATTAAAAAAAGCTGGACTGACACGAACACTTTGGACTTCAGAAACAAGATCAGGAGAGATTGTAAGTCCCACCTCCATTAAGATGTGAGTGAAGCTTAGGATTATGCAGAGTCCTTCTCTGGTAAATGCATATACAGTTGATCTGGAGTTTATTTTTTAATAATTAACTCAGTTGAAAACTCATTTTCTTTTTAGAAACTAAAACAGAAATGCAAGAGAAATAAATTTGTTTATTATATTAACAGGAGCCAAGACTCACAGTTGAAATGCAAGCCTGAACCCTAATTTATCTCTGCTTTCTATTAAACATCTTGTGCTGTGATTTCGTTACCCAAAGGGCAACACAACATTAAATAAATACTTATTTTGGAATCATGGATTAGGCCTGGGTTCAGAGATACTCACAGTCTGCCTAGAGACTGGTGTGCAGCACTAAGAGGAAGTGTATATGCACCTTGACAAGAAAATGTAGCTGCTAGGCTTAATTATAGAGGAAAACACAGGAAAAAATCTCCCAAACATTTGGCAGTTAAACAATATCTGTAATATATAATAATACTGTATAAGCATATACATTGAATTGTTAAATATATATATATAATACATACAGTAAAATTTTAATTTGTTCCACTTGTATCTAAATATCCCACATTCTGTCAGAGGCTTGAGTCTCCACATGAGGCCAGGTAAGTGAGGGAAATTATTACACAGCTAAGCAAGGGACAAGTATCTTCTGCTATTATGGAAATCTTCAATTTCATAAGTTTACCTTCATTATTTCTCCCTTTGAAAGTGCTGGACAACTTCTCCAGCCTCACTGCAGACTGAAGTTCATGTTCTGGGCAGCTGAAGCAGCTCTCCCTGCCCAACACTTGCATACATGTATTTTAGAAATCTCTTGCAAAAGCTGCATTCATCTTCAAGGGTGAGTGAAGAGGTGTCTTCACCTCTATGCTGGTGTTTCAGAAGAAGTTTTGATCATACACCACAAGGGAATTCATTCCATCTCCATCAAGGATAATGTTTTGTACTTCCATGACACACTTCCCACTTGGATGAACTAAATTCCCAGCACAGTGTATCTGCTTGTGATGTCTGGAGTTAGGATTGACAGGATGGTGGATATTCATGCCTTTGTTTTAGGTACCCCAAATTAGAGATGAAGCCACTTCAGCACCGAATAAGAACCCAAATTCTGTAATGTGGTCATAACTTTAGACTTGCATTTGCTGCCAGCTTTCTTTGCAGGGCTGGCTGGAGCTCTGGTCATCAGGAATGCCAGAGCACTGTGCTTTTGATTTTCTGAAAGTGTTGTAAAATCTATCCTAGTAGTCATCTTTCACCACAGGCAGCTGGGCAATATCTCTGCAGCAGCCCAAATACTTCATCCCACAACACCTGGACATGGGATGCAACGTTTGCTTACTTTTCAGGGAGGAGTTACTTCATTAAGAGGAGCTAAACAGCCGTATCACTGATCCTTAAATAGATGCTATGTGTGATATCAACACCCAGTGCTAGCAAAAGTGATGCAGGACTGTATTTAAGGTCACAAGGGCATCACCTTATGACTCACACATTCCTGATACCAAGCTGTGTTCCTCGATCAAGACTTCCCACTCGCTGAGTGCCCAGGATACTGCAACAGCAGTTAAAGCAATTAATAAACAATTGTTCTTTTAGGAAGTCCTCACCTTTCCAACAAGGGCTGGAATATTCATCGAGTTAGTTGCAAAGCCCATTCCAAACACCATGGCATCTTCTACACCAAGGAACGTGGCCACAAGTTTCTCTAGTTCTATGTGTTTGTCTAGGGTGCCTGCAGAAAAAAAAGCACAGGGAATGTTAAATCTCATTAAACTGTGAAAGTTATTAAGGCACAGAACATACAAAAGAACAGGACAGAAGTGTGTCATTAAGCTACATGACATTAAGTTCTAATGAAGGTTTTCCATTTGTATCCTGTGCACGTGAGATAATGCAAGAGAAAGCCAAGGTGCAAACCAGCTATGGCTAATGCTAATAAATACTGCTGCTGTCAAGGCAGCACAGCAGCTGCTGTGGGAAAAAAAGCTTCCTTTTTCCATAACTTTTCACATAGTTTATCCTGAAGATTAATTTTTTGCCTTCTTCTCTCCCTTGCAATGAGGACAAAAATAGCCCCCTTTTCTAGGAAGTGTGCGACAAATGTTTTAGGTGTTCCTGAGTTCTCTCTGGATGTGAAAGCAAAAACTGGTGACAAGAAGATTCCATTTTTAATTGAATGCCTAAATATGTGTACAAAGTCCTTCACTAGGATTTTACATGGATAGACAAACAAAAGCATTCTCCATATTTTTCTGCTTTGGAAGTTACTACACTTTCCATAACTGATGATAACCCTTCTCCTTCCTTCCTCTCAACAACAAACATAAATGATAAGGCAACACCAGAGAGCCTTCTTGATTGCATATTCATTATCTAGTGTGAGTTCCTGAAATCTCTAAACAAATAAGGTGCTCCAGATATCCAACCAAGGCCCAGCTCACAGTGGAGGATGACAAAGTAGAAAGGGCAACAAACAAAAGAGTGGTGTGAAGAGACTGAGATAACAAATAGCTTTGAACAGTAAGGAATCATCTCTATTGCCAGCTCTCTAGTCCTTGGGTGCCTGGCTGTGCTTACAGCATGATCTGTGGGAAACAAAGAAAGTGACCTGTGGATTCTGACAGAGCATTTTCCCTATGGGTAAGACTGTAATCAGGGAACAGAAGACAAAAACCAGGTAAGTGAATATCTTACCTCACTTGCACCACACAAACTGATGTCACAATAATATAGGCAAAGTGAATTACAATTGATGGAACAAGAAAGCTGCGTTCACTGTGATGGACAAAGGGAGATGAATGGAGGAACACAGAAGCTTGGCTGGAGTGTCTCAACAAGAATGATGAGTCAGGAAGATGATCTTACCTTCATCATGGAAAAGACCTCATTAAAAAATCAAATATAAATGGCAGGAGAAGTTTGAGCAACAGCACTAACTCAGCTGACTACAGTGCTGTTTTCATTATTTTTTCTCATTAAATATCTAAAGTAAGAATGACAATCACTTGGAAATAGAATGTGAATAATATATATCATGCAGGCAGGTAAATCTCCACCAGCCAGGAGACAAGGATCATGTGGCTTCTGGAAAAACCCTTACATGGCAGTAAAGAACAGCAGTGCTGATTTTGCACAGAGCCTGCCTGGGTTCTGCCAGACCAGAGCCAACTCCAGCAGAGCTTCCACAGTGTCTCTGCACTCCTTGTATCACCCTGGATGGGCATGGAGCTGGGTTGTTCCTGTGCTCTGAGGAGTTTGGCAGTGTGACACAGAAAATTTGGCTCTGCAGAAGTTCCAGTAGATGTGAACTGACTCAGCATGAAGCTCTTTGAGGATGGCTGTATTTTGAATTTGTAGATCCCAAGACACACATGGATAGGTGCTGGCTCCCCACACAGCCACAGTGCAGTGGCCAAGCTCCATGACATACAACACCACTCAGTGAGCTGAGTTGCTCTCTGGAAATAGGGGTGAGAATCTATGTCTCAACTTGTAAGCCCAGAAGGTCTCAGAGTGTATTTCTGTGGCTAGTTCTGTATTTTCTGCAAACTGGGCCCAGTTGCTCTTCAGCCTGGTCACAGCACTCATTGACAACTCAGAGTTGTAGCATGAGCAGCTGCCCCAGTGTTCCCTGCAGATGTTATTTTGTCCCTTGAGGAATATCAACACACAAAAGGAATTTTGTGAAAGCACGAGAAACAAGCAGTGTGTGCTTTGCAAGGCAGGCATTTTAAAGCATGACAAAATTGTCCCTGACTTTTCCAGGGGTGAATCTGACACTACTGGGGTGGAGCTAAATTGCTTTTTTGAGGTTGCATCATATGTTTTCTGTTTTGACAAACAAGAAAAGCCTGACTCAATACAGAGTGTTCTGTTAAAGCATCTATTAGATGACCCACAAAGGAACAGCACATTTTGGACCTAATATTATTGATTTTGTGATGCTGAAAAATGAGACATTCTGTAAGTCTGTTCCCCACTTATTTACTAATCCTAAGAGTGAATGAAGATGACAGTGTACCTTGTCATTGCCTACAAATCCTGGAATAAAAACTGGAATCACTTTGCAAAACAAAATCCTGAATGACAGGTATTTACAAAATGAGCCTTCAGTTTGAATGACATTAATTATTGTGGCCAAATTGCAGGTGGTAGGTGAGGTGTTGCAGAAGCAATACAATACACACCAGTACTGACAGTGGGAGGTTCAGGACAGCTGTATTCACTGAGCAGAGGTGATAAAGCATATCAGCTTCCATTTTGCCAAGGTTAAATTAATTTGGGCTTTATTGAATAAATTATGCATTTATTTAATCATATCAGAAGACATCTCCAGAATAGGTCAGTCCTTGGACACTATAAATGGCATCAATTATTTATCAATCACTTCTCTCCACTGGAGGAAACAAAGGGTCAGACATGCTCTGCTGGGATGAGGTTTGTCCACTGGCATTCCCTGCTGGTCACAGCAACCCCCCCAACAAGCATAAACAGCACTACCAGACCGGATGCAAATTTGATTCAAAGGAACTGGCACAAGCTGAAACAACTCAACATCAGCATCTCAAACTACACAAGAAAGGCAGTAATTACACTGCTCTTCCTTAAATACAACCTTAGAGGTGTCAAGTCAGGTTATCGTGGCCCTTAACATGTCTTGTATTGTGCTAGATTCAAGACCAGCATCATGATGTGATGAATATCTGTGATTCTGTGAATGAAAAGCTATACACTAGATACATTTTTATTAATACACTGTATAAAGAGATACTTTCTACACTTGCCCTATACATAGACATTAGACTTTCCCCCATCTATTTTGATTTTTGTGCTAACTACAGCTTGGTTTTTGACCCAACAAATAAGGATACAACTAAATAATGTACAGCAACTTCCTGGGAAAGATTTAAGACAAAGAAAAAAGAGAAAGCTACCTGCATCTTTAAGAGACAAAATGAAATAATTTGAAAGTGATTCCTCCCTGCTGAACAGCTGCATGCAATACAGTACAGCAGGAGTTACTGTGGAGATTGGAGAGGCATTAAGATCGAAGATCTTATCAGAAGTGGACTTTCACAATGGTAGCCACCTCCACAGATTCCCACACTTCTCTTCTCAAAGCAAATCCCCTCCTTTTCAAAATCTGATGACCCAGTTCCCTCCATTAACTTGTCACTGCACTCTGGTGACAGGGAACATGAAATACACTGTGTTTTGTCAGGCTTTCTCATAGGCTTACCCAAACTCTCAGGCTCAAAGTCCCTGTCAGTCTACTAGGCAGATAAAGCTTGAAAATGCACTGCCCATGATCCACAGTCATTACTGAGCTTTGACACTCTCAGCTTGAACAAGGTGGTTTATGCTGCTGGTTACTCTGCCCAATACAGTCTTTCAGGTTCTTATGCACTAATGACATGGACTGGTTAAACTGCCAACAGGATCCTGTCATGGAATTTTACGCTTGGAATTCTGAAACCCAAAGAAGACAGGAAAACATCTGCTTGCCTCAAGCCAACCAAAAGCTGGAGGAGTCAACTGATACAAGCAGCAAATCATTGAGAGAATAAAGAAGAGCTGGGAATCCTGTGCATCCCTGGCGTGACTCACCAAGGTGAATAAGAGCCATTATGCCATGAAAATGAAGGTTTGTCAGAGCCATCCTTAGGAGGGTGGGGAACAGAACAAAACACATGAACTTCCTTGTCACATTTGAAAATTAAGGACACAAACTCACCCTGCTGAGATATTCATCAGAGATGAAAAAATAGTTTTACTGAAACACATACATGCTTTTACAAAATCAAGACTGGATGAGCTATTAATAGAAGGATGAAGAAACAGAAGATGTTGTTTCCACCATGCCAGCAGAGTGGATGTTGCAGGTGGTATCACTGTCCTGCAGAGCCCAACACCAGGGCAAAGCCTGAACTTGTAGAGCAGGACATACTGGCAAGAGAGGGAGAGAACCACACTGCAGTGTTATGTAGAGGCCTCATTTAACACTGCGTGTGTATAAAAGAGCCCCAGAATAGGTGGGGTTTGAGGAATCATTTGATAGAAAGGAAATGCTCAAGTTTTCTTAACATTGCCACCAGCTGACAGGGCTTCCGTACCATAAAGATGCTGTGGGTGTCAGAGGTCTAATGATGTACCTGTGTAATTTACTGATTCTCAGAAAAAAAAGTAGATTAATTTTAACAAAACTTCCAGTTTAATTTAGATCTTCTGGTTTTGTTTTCTTTTTTCCCTTTAGAAAAACACAGTTTAAGTCCAGCCTCTTCATGCCAAAGCCTGTATCTTAAGTATCTAAATATTTGCATGTGCATCAATAACCTCATATATAGGAGATATTTGAGGTTTTAAGCAGGTCACACAACCCTTAGTTATCCCAGATGCCTTCAGTTCCACCTGCCAGCAGATGGACTATGCAGAGCTTAATCTTGCTTTGCAAAACATACTTTTGCAATGGTACACCAGGAACAAACCTGACCCTTTGATCGTAAGTTGGATTAGTTATTTATGAAAGGGTAGGCACAAAAAGGGAAATGATGTCATAGGAAATGACAAAAGAAGACTCCTCTCACAAACTGTTTCCTAATTTATACCATATCCCACCAGAAAGCAGTTATGAAATACATATATATATATATACACACACATACACACTAATTCCTATTTATGTGCCTGCATTTCTCCTTAAGCTCCTACTTGGAAACTGTAAAATAATGGGAACTTTAGTTTTTTATCTCTTAACTGAAAAATGGACCATTTATTCTTGTTTGTACAGCATTGAGTTTAAAACGAGCTGGCCCTCATTAAAGCTCTGAAGTGGTATAAAACAAAGAATGGTCAAATAACTACTTTCACCTTCTTGAAATGCTGCTAGAAATTCATATTAGGCCTGAAAACTCAAGGAAGTGAAGGGGATGGAGCTACTTTTGTAATTTAAATGTTGGCATGGATTTTCAGATCTGCTTTTTTAGAAATCAGATCACAATCAAACATAAAAAAAAATCCTCAAACAAGCAAAAAAAGCCCTACAGCTGAGTGCAAGTTGGGTGTTAAAGGGTAATCTCCTAACCATGCCCTCCAGAGTGAATCACCCTGCAAGTGTTCTGTGCAGGCTCCATCTTGTCTTTTGGTCCAAGGCATAATCACAGGAGAAGGATTTCAAAAGGCAGGAATCCTGCTTGGCTGCTTAAGTGGCACTAATGATACATTTGCTCCAGTTACTCATGTAGATCATCTCCATGAGGAATAATGGGGACCCAGATAAAAGGAGCATTGGAACTACCAGCTGTCCATGTGACAGCCCTGTCACCAGCCTGCTGCTAAGCCCAGGAGTGGTCAGGGCATGAGAATCTGCCTTATCTTAAAAGAAGGGGATCTTTACTGATTTTATTATCATCTGCAAGCAGTAACCAGGAGACTAATTTGCCTCTTTCTCAATAATTTTCAGTTATGTTGCTTAGAAAAGGCTGACTACACACACAGAGAGCATGGGCTCAGACAAAAGGCTTCTGAGTTTGCCTCTAACAGTAGCCAACTCCTATTCCAGCCATTAAAATACACTGATTTGCATGGAAAAAAGGACTTCACATTCAAGTTCTTATTCTTTCATTTTTTTTTCACTGTCTGGAGGGAATACATGCTATTTCAAATTTATTTAGATGCCTATTTGCTAGCATTTTTATTAAGCTAAAAATAACACTTTTGAGAGGAAGATTAAAGTACATAAAGCATAGAGATTTTTTGAGGGTAGTTTACAATAAATACCCGAACATTCCAAACACTCCAGTTAATTGACAAGTTGCTGTCCAGTTACTTATGGAATGAATCATAGTATGGTTTGAGTTGGAAGGGACCTTAAATACCACCTAGTTCCTGCCACCCTGCCATGGGCAGGGACACCTCCCACTATCCCAGGTTGCTCCCAGCCCCATGCAACCTGGCCTTGGACACTTCCAGGGATGGGGCAGCCACAGCTTCTCTGGGCTACCTGTGCCAGGGCCTGCCCACCCTCACAGGGAAGAATTTCTTCCTAACATTTATCTGAACTTGCCCTCTGACAGTTTAAAGCCATTACACTTTGTCCTATGACTCCATACCCTTCTAAAAAGTCCCTCTCCAGCTCTCTTGTAGCCACCTTTAGGTACTGGATAGCTACGTAAATCCCTCAACATTTAATAATTATTGTCTCAGATACAATGTCTATTCCCAAAAAACAAAACTTCCTGGTTTTTCATGTCCTAAATAGTTTCTTGACATATCATGAACTAGCCAAAGAAATAAAAACTTTTACCTTTTCTGCACCTACAGGAGAGATCACTGCTGACAAAAGCTGTTTTAATTTAAGTAACACTCATGGTCAATTTTGCCAGATCTCTCTCTGTATCCTCCCATGGCATCTCACACACTTAACGCAGCATCTTCTCCTCTGGCTTTGATAAATTTAACCTCACCCTTTTCAGATGTGCTCAGAATGTTCTTACCATTCCAGGTGAATAGTTCTCTCCTCCCAGCCTGCCCCTCTCACCAAGAGATCTTCATTCTACATCTCCAACTGCTCTGAAATTTTCTGAACAATCTTATTTATGCTTAAGTTTTTGCTGCCAAGATCCTTTAGGGATTGCTCTCATCCCATGTACCCCACAGAACTGCAAAGCCTTTCCCTTTTAGCAGACAACATCATCACTGGGTTTTGCCTTCTGCAAACAACCACTTTCACACGTTCACCCAAGCTACTGATTGTAGAAGACAAGCCCCAAGCAGATGTGCATCTCTGGTTGATTTAAGCCTCTTCCCGTAAAATCTTTTTAATCTTAGTGTCCTCAGAACATTGAAAACAGCCAGGTTACTGCTTCATTAGTTCCTTATATGCTGCCCTTGTAAATACTGCCCAGCTCCACAGCAATACATGTCTGTTCCTAGGTCAGGTTAAATTTGTACGATGATTTGTCAGTCAACAAGTTCACTATTAATGAGTGTACAGCAATGGCCACAGGCATGTAGGTAATAATAAAATTAATATTAAAGTTAATTACAACAAATAATGCTAAACAACTAGTACTAAATGTACCACAGCACAAAAAAGTCCCTTTTGCTCACAATTCTTCATCTGACAGTGGTCTTGTGCTGATGTCTGGGGTAGAATGGAGGCAGGACAAACACACACAGCAGCATCCCAGTGTCTGACTAATTGCGGTGTAAGGACACCCCGAATCAGAGAACAGTTTGTGCTTTTGTAGTTACTCTCAATGATCTCTGCTTTGCATGTGGCCAGTGTCCCTTGGAATGAAGGGAGTGCAGAGCTCTGGCATCTGCAGCCTCCTCTGCAATGAGTTCCCACCTCTGCCTCCCCCCAGTGTGCAGAGCTGCCTCCAGTACTGAGGTGAAAACCCTCTGCCAGCTTCTCACAATGCCCTGTAGATCTGGGATGGAAGATGAACAGTGAACCCTGACCCCTCTTCCACACCACACATGATTTTGATTTCTATAATTTCTCCCTTTAGGCCCTTTTTGAGCCAGATGACAGGCACATCTGACAGCTCAAGACAGCAAGATCAGCAGTTCTTCATCCAGGAGCTGTTTGAGGCCTTTGATCATCCTTCTCTTGCACTTTCCAGTTCTGCTAAACATTGTTGACCAGAACTGCACAGAGTACCCAAAACAACAACACACAGTAGCTTTATGCAGTAGCATGCTAAGGCTCTATGGTTGGCTCTCTATTCACTTCCTAATAATTCCTAGTGTTTGATTTGCTTTCTGACCACTGAACAAGAAGTTAATGCCTTCACAGAACTCCTACTTACAACTCCAAGATCTTGCTCCTAAGGGTTGATAGCTAGCTTGGTCCTAAAAAACAGAAAATATTTTTTCTGTCACATTGAAAGTCCCACAAAAGCCTCAAGAATGTGTCTTAAATGGTACTGTTGTAGTAAGACAGTGATTTATTATTATAATAATTTAAAGAGAGCATGGAATTAAAAATGGAGTGAAAAGCCTCCAATCTTTTTAGGAAGGACAAATCTAGGAAGGTCAGTCACTGTTTTTATCAGTTTTAATCATGGTAAAAGGTCCACATGAAATTATTCTGAGAGCAAACTACCTGCAACAACATCCTTTTAGGACACCACCCCACAGCCTGCACAGTTACAGGCAGAGGAGTTTAGACAGAAGTGTACACAGGACAGTTCTACCATTACGTATTCTTTGAAACATCACTCAAATTACTTTTATTTTTGTCTTCTTCCTTTTCCCCTCTCCCTGAAATCTTCTGAAAGTAGTGGAATTATCATTCTCAGAGAGGGAGAGCTATCACTGTTTTCAGAGAGATGTTGGTAAAACTCAGACATGCCAGACACTTAAATGCACACAAGCAGAACAGTACTTTCAAAGTCAATTAGCTTGAAAATATAAACATGTTCAAGTGCTCTCTTGGATTAGGACCCCACAGGCAATTTACAGCCTTGGCTCCTGCAGCTCACTGCATTTTTACTTCAAAACCACTTAAGCTCAGCCACACAGTAACAACAAAAGTTCTGAAATGTGATCTGCCCAGAAACAAACTCATTCTATTCTATTTATCCAAGATGAAGATGACAAATGATAGTTTAAACAGATAGTTTAATACAGACTCTTTCCTACGTCTCCTGAATGTATATGTGTCTACATATTTAACTCAGAATTTTTCAAATCTGCTTGGCTGTGGTGAGAACAGAGCTGAAGGCAGGGAAAGGGTATCCACAATATGTATAAGAGGCTCTTTTCCTTAGGTTGTTTATACAGATCCTGGTGACAGCCAGGCTCCAACGGAGCCAGGGCCAGGGAAGGAACCACAGCTCAGACTTGTCCTGGGGAACAACCTCTCTCCCCACTGAGTACACAGCACCAGCTCTCTGTTCCCTGCCCAGGACAAAGTGCTGGGACTGCTCATCTGCACCAGCCAAGTCAGGTCTTACCACTCTGCTTTCCCTTTCCAATAGGTGAATGCCCAGGCTGCTCTCTGCAATTCACTTCCAAAGGGCTGATACTCACAAGACTTGGGTGATGTCCTTTACTTGAAGTCCATTCTTACACTGTGAAGGGTCTGGATGCAGCACAGAAAGCTACTGGAGTGAATCTAAAACCTGCTTAATCATCAGGACAACTCTGAGTACAGCACAGGAGTTCGGATGAAGAGAAAATCCTAAACATCTCTACACATAGAATCGATTGGGTTGGAAAAGACCTCCGAGATCATCAAGTCCAACCCTTGGGCCAACTCCAGTCCCTTTACCA
>JAWWLZ010000118.1:5833479-5856486 GCA_035041345.1 Poliocrania exsul | reverse complement strand
CTCAGTGCCACGGCCAATCTGTGTTTAAAAATCTCCAGGGATGGTGAATCCACCACCTCTCTGGGCAGCCCATTCCAGTGCCTGATTGCTGTCAAAATAGACTAGATGAAGTTAGCTAATGAAATTTTTATTATTTGAATAATAAGTTTATGCGGGGTTTTTTTGAAAATAAGCCAAGGTTACATAAGTCTTCTGATGCAGGAAATTTATTTTTTTTAATGTAACCTTGACATATTCTCAAAAAACCTGCCATCAACTTATTATGCAAAAGCTAAAGAATAAGCTACACTAGCCATAATCTCAGATATACTGAAAACAACTTGAAAGGTTCTTAGACAAAATCCAAGAGCCAAAGACAGAGAGAAAGCTTCCTTCAATGCCTTAGATGACTAGAAATGGTGACCACTTTCAAGCATGCAATTCAGGTTAAATAAGATAGTGCAGTCACCAGAGGGGTCACCTACAAAAGTAAAGTGGGGTCAATCTGTAAACCCTCTCTGAGTGGTGCCACTGATATAGTTATTATTGGCAAATCAAACCATGTTGACAAGATAAAGAAGCAGGTGACAAGGCTCATGTTATTTCGTCTGGAAATGAGACTTTAAATAAAAACCCAAATTAAATACAGTATTATTTCTGTAAGATTTTTGGATGAATATTGACTTTGTGAGATATAATATTAAATTTTTTCAGGTTGCTGGATCAGGAAAAAAGTCTTTTATAGACTTCTCCATTCTGACAAGCCTACCTTTTTTATTAACTCCTAAAAAAGATGAAGTCTGAAAAGAAAACTCCTGTTGCATTTCTATGGCTTGAAATTGCTTTCTCTGCAATGTAAGCTGGTTGCACCATTAGCAATGCACGGCTTTGTGTAAAAATATAAAGTTGAAGGTAACACTACATGCAGCCCACAAACCAACAAAGCAGACAAATCATAAAGGACATATAAACCAATGAAGTCAGATGGAACCTTCCTGAATTTATTCCTTAAAAGCACATTAGACATTTCTATTTTGTGCCAGTAATGTCTCATAGAACATTTCAATATGTTCTTAGAACATGAGATTAAAAAACAAAATATGTAAAAGCTCATTTTACTAATCTGAAACCTCTGTGTGTGGTAACTGATACAAATCTGTGATGCAACTGATTGGCCCTAGAACAATTCTTAAGTCTCAATGTGGTTTTTACTTCTCTTAAAAAAATAAACCTGTTACTTCTGTCATTAACTTGCCAGGCCACTACATGACACATTTAGTTCTGCTTTTCCCAAAATCAGTATTATTTTTCCTTTTGAAAAAACCCCTCATGTGATGATAAATAAAACACAACATCCATTTTAATTGTGAAACAAGTAATTGCTGACACGATTTAAATTCTCCAAGTATGCAATTCCTTCAAGATATCTGTAAAAAAAAGCATGTAATTACAGGAACCTTGGTGGCCATCCAGCTGTTTACTCACCCATTTCTTGTCTGGTACTGCAGATTCCTGTCCCATATTTTTCTAACTCAATGGTCACAGTTTTCAAAGCATTAACATCTGTTTCTGCAAAGCCGAGGTAGTTATAAGAACCCATATTGATTACATTCTTGATAGTCCTTCCTGTAAACCTAGAATTAAAGCAAATTTTAAACAATAGTGCAACTTTCCCTCCAGCAACGAATGAAAAGGAAAAAATCCCCAAAATTTTTCCACCAAATTTTGTTCGGCTTTCAAATTCCTATTTGGGAATTTACAATCCTCAGCCTTTAACAACCCAGAAGTTGTTCCAGTCTCTTTTTTTCTGACTAAATGCTACTTCTTGGCCAGAATGTTTCCTATAAGCCAAGCAGTAGATGGCAATATCCTGGTATTAGGTGAAAGGCTGCTTTTATGGATTTAAACAAACCAACCAACATAGGACTTGATTTAAGGAACAACTTACAGACACTAATTTTTCAAGCAAATTGTCAACAGCTTCTACAAAGCCATCAGTGTTCTTACACACACACAGAGAAATTAAATGTGATGAAAGTGTTGTGGGAAACACTATGATATATTTCCAATAAGCTGAAATACAGCCAACCTACACATTGTCTATGCAGTGAAATCCCACAGCTATTTAATTCAGTTGCAATACTCTAAAATCTTCAAGCTGTAATCTGCTTAAAACCCACTGCCAACGACTCGCTGTGGAAGCAAGAAGCCACACTCATGCAATGCAAGAAAGGATGATTTAAATCCTAACCAAGGGATACAACAAATTTTGTTGTAATATCCTGAGTAAAGGTCTGTTGTTATAAAAGAAGCACCAGCAGTTTGACTTGTGCTGACACAGCCAAACAAACTCCTCCTTTGTGACAGAGCTGGAAATCCATTCTGCATTTCCAAATAGTTCCAGAAGGAAAGGGTCAGATTGCCAGCACAGCCCTGATTGCAGGAAGAAATAAATTGATGTGTATTATACTACACAACTTTCTGTGCTTTGCAGATGCATCAGGAGCATCCTTTGGAAGCTGAGAGCTGCAGAGTGTGAGATGACTCACCTAAATGTCCAGTTGTAATCATCTGTAACGCGTTCCATGAGGTCAAACTGTGGCCCAGGGACACTGCAAATTGGACGATTCCAGTTATCCCGTATTCTCAAATAGAGGTTTCGGGTGTAAAAGTTCTCAAAATCTTGATAAAGTGGCACAAAATCCTGGTTTGAAAACATGCACAGGGTTATGTTGCTGGGCAAATGTCTGCTTCTGTACCCAAGTCACTCCCATTAACAAGGAAAAACTGATTCATTAGTAAACAGCTATAACAGCCACATGATCCTGCGTCACACACAACTCCAAACAGCAAATATCTTACTTTAATTCTTTTGAAACACGGTACTGGATATTTTAGGGGGTGGAGTAGGTTCTTGGTGGGTTTCTTTTTTTTTTTTTGGTTGGTTGATTATTTTTTAAAATTGTTAACAAGTTGTTTTAACTCTCCATATATACCTTGAAAGTTGGAAATGGAAAAATTTAAGATTCTTTCACTTGGAGAAACCAACTGCTTCAAATTGTGCATTTTGCTATGTGTGGAGCAGATTGGAAAACCAGGATAAACAGTTTGATGAAATGCTGGATACATTAGATAAGCACTAGGCCAGTGTAAGTGATTTGGACATTACTGGCCTAGACTGGACATGCAAACAGCCAGTTTAAACAATTGGTTTTGATGACAATTTCTACTAATGGATTTTACTTGGAACTTAAATTTAAAAACATAAGGAATCTAAACAAAGTTTTATATGAAACAGCAATATATCCATGTTGGACACTTGGATACAATTAAAAAAAAAAAAAGCAAATTTAACTGGCACAACTGGAATCAAGAAATGGCCAAATCAAGAAGTGAATTGAAAGTAACATTCCTTAAGTGGCACATACACCTTTGAAAAGATAAACCAGGAACCAATTTCAGGAATTTTATTTGCAAGAGGAACAGTAACACTGTTCCCGTTTTTCCTCCATTGTGTCAGGTGTCACTGTAAATGACCACTCAAACTACACAGAGAATGAGGAGCAACCAAAAATTGTAAACAAAACTGGAAGGCAGAAACTTGGTAAGGTGCAAGTTTCACTTAGAACTATGTGGGATGAAAAAATTTCTAAGTCAGGCAAGATTTCAGGCCACATTCAGTGTGTGCTGGGACATGATTCCTGAGTGATCAGTGACTAGCAGTTCAGCAAACATGAGCCAGCAATTACAGAAATCACTGCCTGTGGCTGTGAAGGCAGCCATACAGGACAAAGACAAATCGGGGTTTAAGATACTTGGCAGGATAATATATTTAACAATAAGGCATTTCTGAGTCTCCTTTTTCTGTGGATCAACCTAATATACTGAAATTCCATTTTTCTGAGAGTATTATGACCTTCTTAGAACATGGTGAACATCTCTCTGGGCAAAAATCATTATTTTACCTATATATATTATTACATAAATGTGCACATGCATAAAACTACTGCAGTGTGTGTCATTCCTCTCATCCCTATGCAATATTCTCCAAGATGAAAGATGGGTCCTTGTTACTTGGACAGGTTGCTGTAAATCACTTGCAAGCAGGGGAAAACTCAGCTGTGGATACAGAATGTCTTTTTCATACATACTTTTTGTTGTTCTCTCTCTTCAGCAATGTTACGTTTTTCTAGTCCCCAGGCTCTCATAAAATCTCGCAGGTAGCCAAATATTGTTCCCACTGCAAAACCCACGAAAGTAAAAACTGCAACATACATTGGTGCCTGTTCAAAGTGCTCAATAAATGTCTTTTTGTAGAGAGTTCCGTTGGAGATGCCATTCTTCTGAAAATACAGAACAGAAACTTGTGATTAATACATTTCAGCTCATCAAAGCTCAGACCTCGAGGCACAGCTGCTTCTTTGTTTAGGAGACATTTAGACCTCCCAAGGTATCAGCTGAAGAGAGGACCTTGAACTCTGCAGTTGCTACTGACCACTTGAAGTGTTTTCCTTTTTCTCTCCTCTCCACCAATGTCCTCAATTGCAGGTGTCTTCAACACCACTCCCTCGTCTCTTTTGAAACATGTGAAACCTCTGCAGGATTGGCAATATATTATTGCGTAATTCGACAATTATTTCAAAAGTGATTAAATGGAAACCACAATACTCTGTCTCGCAAGACAGAGCCATAAAAAGGGAAGGGCAGCATTAAAAACTCACCTACACTGTTCCTGACTGCCTCTGGAAGGCTTGTGTAACCCATTGCAGCAACTAACCCATATACAACAAATCCTGCCTAAAACAGGGCATCTTTGCCACCTTGTTCTTCACATCTGAGAAAGTATCCAAAACCATTACAATTCCAGCCTTCTGTTTCTGTTCTGATTTCACAAATGCTTTTAATCACATTTTCAGTGACCTCTCCCATGCTTCTCAGGGCTCTTAACCACAAAATGAAGAAGAGTAAAAGCAAAAAAAAAAAAAAATAAATAAAAAGGAAAGAGACACAGAGATACCTTTGACTGTTGGCATAAGTGAGCCCACTATGAGCAAATTCTAAGAATTTACAACAGTATGTGGACAAAATATTTTGTCATGAAATATTCCAGTATTTCCATTTTCAAATTAGAGACACTAAATTTTTCAGTTGCCACTTTCTTAAACCAATTTATATTGAAAAAGAGGTAACTCCCTTATTTCTGGAAAATATGTTGGCCCTTACAGTTACTGTCTGGCAACAGCCAACCTGCCAGTTAAAAATAGCAAAATGTAATCCAGAAAAAATAGTTCCCCCGTTAGAAAAAGAAAAAAATCCAAGGCAAACATTTAGAGCATAATATAAAGCAAGACTACCAGCATATGAAGAAATACCATTCATACATTGCTGCCTGTGAGATGGATGAATTAAAAAAAGTGGATTATCTAGTTATGTAATGTAGCAAGCTGAAATGAAATATTCATATTAAGAACAATTGCCAATTCTCTGTACTTATAGGAGAACATTATTGATCTTTAAAATGTCTTCATATTCAAAGGATTTTAATTTCAGTTGTAACTTGCTGTCCAATCCTGGATTCACACAGGTTTTTTTGGGAGAGAGAGAAATAAAAAAAATAAAGGTAAAAAAGCATGTTGGGCACAAGAGAGAATAAAAAGGCTTTGAAGGAAACCCAGAAAGGAAGAAAAAATGCTGGTAGAGCTGAACAAACCCACATTTAGACTTTGGAAAGACTTATTGCCATGCAAGGGAGAAGGAATGCAGGGCTGGCCCTCCCTGTGTGAGGGGACACGTTTGAAGCAATGCCACACATGCACTCCTACCTGCAGCTAATTGCTCTTTTAGGGCAACCTATTTACCATGAAAAACATTTTATGAGGATGAGTTAAATACATGGCCAAGTCAAATTTCACATGAGTCACAACAGCTGTGTGCACACAGCCATCAGATAAGGTAAATATTTCAGATTCAGCTCAGTCCTGTTGCCTTACATTTGCCACGAGCTCAGAGCATATTTATGGCCATCTATGGAGATTCAGTTGGCACTGTAGCTTGATGTGCTGGATTCAGCTGGCATCAAGCTGTGATGATGTGGTAACACACCTGAGCCCAGGGGAGAGAATTATCATGTTTCTGTTTATCAGTTTTATTAAGAAACATTTTAATGCTGTCTATCTTATTGGTAAAGGAAGAGGGAAGCTTCTGCATTGCCACACTCTTCCTCCACAATAAAACTCTCCTGTTGTAGAATCCTTATTTCAGCTGCTGCCATTTGATGCAGTCAGTATGACATGTGTTTAAAAAGGCAACCACTCTCACCTACTATCCTGAAAGGAAAGGACACACATAAGAGTAAGAAACTAAGAATCCTGAGAGTAGGTTGTGCTCCACATTCTCCATTCTATGAATGATGAGAACCAAGAGTCTCCAAACAGCCCAAGGCTGGTATAAGGCTGGCAGAACAAATTAAAAAAATACAGTGGCATCTTGTCTAAAAACTGAAGTGAGGAAACCAAAGAGCATTTCCTCCACCCCTAGAGTTCCACAAAAAAGCAAGGAAAGAGTTTTACATTGGGAATAAACAAAACAACTGGGTTTGCTGCAAGTGGTATTGGGGTGTTTTCATGTGGCAATTCAAGTCCAAGCACAGGGTATGGGTGACTGACTGAACATCACGAGGATGTTCAGCAATCTCAGCCAGCCTGGACACTCAGTGGATCAATGGGTGGCTGTCATTTGGCACTTCGTTACTGTTGTATTACTTTTTATATGTTACCATGAAACTGAACTTGAAAAGGAAGAGGTGGATTTGGAGACTGTGCATTTAAAGCACGTAGACAGTGAGGAAAGATGTTATTCAGCTGCTGCTGGCACTGAAATCAAAGACAGCAGATTTCCCCCAAATGCCTGAAATCATCCAGAAGATCATTAGTTCCACCATTACCCAGCAGGTGCTCTGCTGGACTGTGCCCTCCCAAGTTCATTATTATCTGTAATAACACCTGCAGTGGACAGGGCACTGTTGAGCTCTGTATCTTCCTGTAGCAATTGATTAAGCAAGGATTCTAAAAAATATATATTCTCCTGACTTCCAGCAATTGCTGGCTTTGAGGTTTCATGGGTCTGAGCCTGTGTTATCATGTTTAATGATAATTATGATTGTGCTCTTAATTTCTGAAACTACAAATGCTGCAAAAATGAATTGCAGTATTTGCTAATTGATTTCATCTGTAAAAAAAGTGTTTCCTTTTTTATAATAAAATTAGCTGATAGCGTTGTGACCATTTACTCTGACCACTGTTGTCTGTTCAACTTTCCTACTCAGCCAATTACACAACTCATAATTTTCTGTCATTAAATAAATTCTGCCTCTCCATTTGTGCCTTCCCAAGCTAGAAGAATCTTGGTCTATACAGTTCTAGTCTAGTTTCCTTGCTCTTACACAAAACAAAAAAAAATAAACAAAAAATTTCTGTATTTTAATGCTCAACTTTCTCTTCAGTCTGCAAAGTTCAACAAAACTTTTCTGAGATGCAGAGGAAGTGAATTAAAATTGGATAAACACTTGAGGGTACAAAATGCATTTATACATCTACAAATAAAGCTTCATCTTCTTTTCTGTTGGTTTTTGAAGATTGTTTGCCTTCTGCCACAGTTCACAGTCTCAAAAATATTGGTAATGATTACTATAACCTTCCTCAACTGCAAAAATACCTCATTTAGAGCACACTGCTATTTGTGCATTCTTAGGACTATTTATCCCTCCAATTAATTAATTGTTTTTTATTAGTGACCTGCAACTTGTCTACTGTTTTATCAACAATACAAACTACCCACAAGAAAGTTCTGCAGTGTTTGCTGTTCAACCCTAATTTTCACTCACCTGAAGAATTCTTTATTGTCAACATATTTTGCCACCTCTTTCTCCTCACCCTTTTTCCAGACCATTGTGAGAATATGAGAGAGCACAGACCCAAAAAGTGATCCCTGGGAGCCCATTCCCTGCATCTCCCAGGTCACCTTTTCAAAAATCATTTATCTGTAACCCCCAGTTTCTCTGACAAAAAGGCCAAGTTAAGAAACAGCTCAGTTACTCAGCAATTTTATGTTTGGCTTCCTTTAAAAATCTTGACTAAATACCCTTTGTGATGTGCTAGCCCATATCTTATTGGCTTTTTTAAAACATTCTGCTGGCATTCCAAGTCCAAACAGTTTCTCAGGAGCCTGGCACAGACTGTGCTTTCCAAGACAAATGCTGGATGTCTATGGATGTAACACAAAGGCACCCAATGCAGGAAGGCTGTGGATGAAATTCAATCAAATGGATGTTTTGCCAGGAAATTTGAAAAATACTGGATTTCACTGACCTCTTGGGACACAAAAGCACAATCAGTGCAGGCAACTTCTACGTGCTGAGTCTTTGCTTAACTGGTTTCCAGCAAGACATTGCAGCCAGAGAATTTCTGGGCAAGATTTTGATGCCAGGGAAGTCAACAGGAGTGATGCCAATGCAGCAAAGTCTGCTTTAAATTAAATACCTCTTAGATTTCCATATTCTTTAGTTACCCAAAGTCTTTTGAAACTCTCCCATAATGAAGAACCCCCTCTTAAATGCCTTCAGTTTTTCAAATGGAGAAATTTGACAACAAATATGACAGTGCTATTACAATGGGCATTGTTATAAAATACTGAATATAATACAATTTTAATCAAAATAGCTTCCTCTAATAATACTGCAAACTAATCTTGAAGTCTATGAAGCACACTGCTAGTAACACCTTCATAAGGAATAGTTACAAAATATATCTGCATTAGCAAAATAAAACATAGGATAGCTATGCAATAGGATGAAAAACACTTAAATATTTGTTCACACTACCCTCAAAGCTAGGAGATAATTTTTTGTTGCATTTAGGTCCTGCAGCCTCTGCTGGAATTGTGCTAATTGGCATGAGCCAGATTCATATTAAGGGGAGAGCGAACAGCTGAACAGCACAGAGTGTCACAGCACCAAACCTGAGTGCTGGCCCTGCTTAAACTACCAGAAAAGAGGTGACCACTTATGCTGGCACAAGGTGTGAGTAAAGCTGTGTGAGTGGAGCTGCATCAAGGGGACTGAGACCCAAGAACTCAGGCTGTCATGCAAGTCTGTTCTATGGAGACAACAAGCTTTAAAAATGCCCAGAAAACCCAATCTGCTCCTTGAAACTTCTTAATTAAATATTTTCAGCTACTTTTAGTATAGCAGGAGTAGATGGAGACAGGTATATCCTTGAAATAAAACTACTAGGAGAACAATAAAGTCTGTCTTTGAATATAAGTGCCCTGCTAGGAATAAAATCTGATCCAGAAGCAGGTGCAACTTTATTTTATGCATGTTTCTGGATCAGATTTTATCAAGTTGTTGCATACAGCCTAATAAAAAACAATGCAAGCTGACTGATCTGCATAATGCTCCCCAGACAGATAAGAACATGAAGAGATAGGTGTTGAAAACTGTGAGCCAAGTGACAGCCACGTTTGCTCAACATCTACCAGACTTCAAGATGACAGTGAAAATCTTGAGCAAATTAGGACAGTGCATTCCTACAGCAAAAACCCTGATGGGAGAACAGACATAATCACTGATGTAACATGTGATGGATTGCAGATGGTTTGCTTCTAAACAGACGTTTCCTCCCCAGCATTTGAGGAAGAGCATCTGGGCCAGGACCCTAAATGGGGATGATTTCAGATGTCCCAGGATGTGTGAGACAGCCACATGGGAAAGAATATAAATATCTACATAAATAATGATGTCAATAAATGGCAGGACCTACAGAGGCCTGTAACCTTCTGGAGCAGGAGCTGAGGATGGGGCACTACAGAGACCCATTTCAGTCACAAGAAGGGGATGGTCCAGCTGAATCCCTTTACTCATGGCTTGCTACTGGATAGTCACAGCCTCAAGTGTAGTGTGCAATTCTGTGTCATAATCACTATATTTCCCCCCAAATCACCCAGGCATCCCTTACACACTGGGGGGTTCTGAGTGGATTCTGCAGTTCCCAGGAGAACTAAAAAGGAATGGAAATTAAGAAATCTAAAGTTCCCTATCATGAATATACCACAGACACAGATGCAGATTACTTCACAAATCTCCTGGCAATGATATCCTTCACATCCTTTCTTCATGTGGTATTTCTTTTCTGGAACAACACATGTCAGATCTTACATGCCCAAGTTTCTAAACCATAAACCAAAAATGGCTACATGGGGAATTCACAGGTTACTGAGCTATAGAGACAAGACTTAAATTAAAAATAGTTATGAAACTTCTAATTCTAGAAGGTGCTAAGATGAAGGTCACAGCCTCTCGCAATGTGACAAAGCCACGAGAAAGTATAACCTTCACACAGCATAAACTATAAATAGCAACCAAGACAAAAGTCTTATTTGTGTGTCTGCAGAATCCTTGTTTAGAATGATTATTGATTTATAATTGAAGTTTCAAGAAAAAAAATACACCTGGTTGTAAAGCAATCAATAAGGACTAAGAGTAAAGTCTCCAAGACTGTCCAGAAGGTTTAGGAAATATGAGAGACTTTCAAAATCCCTTAGGAATCCACACACTCTTGAACTTGCCAGAGATTGAGAATTTAACAACCCAGAAATGTTGGAAAGTCAAGCTCCCTGTAAACAGTATTAAATGCTGCTTGTTCTGTTCTGCTGCTCGAGGTTTGTATGAAAACTGGGTCTTCATACTTTTCACAAGCACCAGGAAATTGCTTTTGATTTGTTAATCAACTGTCACCTAATTACTGACTAAAACCAGGCAGCCTCTCTTCGAGGCAGCATCCTGCAGCAAACACCACAAAGGTATGAAAGGCCAGGATCCTCACCTCCCACACTTGCATCATGTTTTCAGGTGAACACAAGTTAAACTCTAACACATTCATCCTGCAATAATTCTTTCAGCACCAAATAACCAAGACCTGCAATGCTGACTATGACACTAATACTATGAAAATGCAGATGTGAATGACAAATGCATTGGAAATATACCTGTGAAATAGAAAATACTGTTCTGTAATTAGGAAAGCAATACACATATGATGCAATTTTCAGACTAACCCTTTACTCTCCTGCTAACGTGATACTTTTGAGTGCAACATAGCAGGTTGGGAGGATACAGGAGACTTACTCATAAACAATGTTCAGGATGAACATTCAGCAGTGGCAAGAGTTCCAAACGAGAAGAAACATGAACTCACAAAGTACACATTTCATTGTCTTAGTTCTGTAAGTTTTTATGCACACATTTATATTCATTAAAGAAGTCTCTTAGCCTGGTATTTCAGAATTTCTAGTCCTGCACACACTACAAGCAATGTGCACTCCAGCATCAATGCATATTTAATTGCAATGATTAATTAAACTGTTTACTGTGTATAATTTTTGAAAAACCTACAGAAAACATCAGCGCACATCTTTTTATCTGGTATGAATTGAGGCCATCAAGTAGAACTGCATGTTGCAGAATGGTCACACTACAGTGTTTGCCAAAAGAAAAACCTCATGCAACTGTTTACAGCACAGACTCAGGAGAAATGTCAGTAAAAAACCATGAAAATGAAATCTGATGATGGGCAGAGAAATCCTAGAAAACACTAGTTTGAACTTCAAGTATCAGAAATTGCCATATAAACCATAACAGCTACTATCCAATACCAAGTAACTAAAGCACTTACATCAACCGTACACAGGAGACCAAAACATTGCATAGAAAATTTTCCCAATGGCTTTACTTCTGTACATTGCAAGTAATAATAAGAAACACTAGAAAGAAAAAGGAATATGCTTGCCTTATACAGCTATTATTCTGCCATTACTCCCAGAAACTTCCAGGACTCAGCTTAATGTAACTAGGAAGGCATGAGGGCAAAGATGGAGCTTAATAATTTTAAATTATTAAAGACAAAGCAATAAAGAGAGACACTTCCAAACAGCAGAAGGTATTTCCTAACCTCACAGCAATTACAGGGTAGAAGGGCAGGCACGTTGGCTCAGAGAGAGCTGGATGAAGAGCCTTGGTTACAGCAACCCGACACAACTCATGGTGCCAAGTTGCAGAGTGTTTGTTGTGATTTCCAAACCTTATAGAAAGCTGCAGGATTCACACTGCCAGGCCACATCAGCATATCTCCTGATCACTCAAATCCTATGGGTTTGAGTTAAAACTAAACAAACAAACAAGATGCTGATGAAGTGGGAGCACTTCAAAGGCTGCCAGTTTCTGCACATCACTGGCCATGATCTACCAATCCAGGAAACTTCTTCCAGAAGTGAGTCAACATTTAGAAATTCATCCTATGGATCTCACAAACATTTTTGATAAGAAATAAGTATTTGCTGGGATCAAGACTGCAACTGAATGGAAAGATACTTGAGATGTTCCAATCAGACTGTTAATGATTTTGCTGAGTGTGGATTCTGAGCTAACATGAAAAAATCCACCAACTCAATTTCCTCCACAGTGACTTTGCAAAGAACACCAAAAAATGTAATTAGCCATCAAGTTCCTCTCCATGCAAAATTCCCTTGTGAAGAAAATGCTGTATCTTCTGCACAAAGTTGCATAATGAATCCTCATTGGATCCCAGACCTTTACCCATTACTTGGCACAACAGCTTCACAGAGGGCCAGGATTTTGCAGAGGTGACAAACAGAAAACATTTAGCAATGAGACACACATTTTGCCCATGAGAATAGATGTGGCCATGGATCCTGGATGCCAAATACATTACAAGCTGCAATCTTCATGTGCTGAACCTTCAGAAGCAGTCCCAGGCCACCCTGGGTTCCTGAGATGACAGCACCAGTTTGGATAAAGACTTCTGGAAGGCATAATACATTCCTTGTTAAAGGAGCACAAATGGAATTTATGGCATTCACATTTCCTACCTGAAAGTTGCATATCATTAGAATAATTTGCACATTATTCTAATTATTCTGAGAGTTATGTACATGTTAAGTTGAAACTGTGTGCCCTCCAAGACATTCCCATTATTGCAAGGAGTAACATCATATTTCAGAAAGGTGATGAAAGAGAAAGTCATTGCCAATTTTGTTCATGCAATCAGAGTTTAGCTGGATTTGAGCTACTTCCTCCAAGTAATTAACTACTTTAAAATGATATTTAAATACAGATATCTTGGCATACCACAGAAGGAGAGGAAAGAGAGAGAGAAAAAAATTCCATAATAAAACCCTCAACAATTTAAGGGTGAGGAAAGCAGAATTTCTCAAGAACAGCTGGGAAAGAGGCAATCAGATCTGTGTTGTTAGTGTGACAGGTAGGGGAACCAAAACCTCAGCAGGAAGATGACCATCTGGGCAGAGAAAGTCCACCTCTGAGCTAGGCTAAGAATTCAGCACCGAAAAGGAGCTGTAGGGTGAGAAACATTCTGAATAAATTCATTTATTGCATAGCACACAGGTTTGTAGGACAGAAGATTTCGAGGATTACTCCCAGGAGACAGCCATCCTATGAACATGTCAGGTAAATGAGTAGCTTGACACCCTCAAACACAACAGCAGCTCTTAAGCAAGAAGGCACAAACTCACTTAGCCAATCATCAGGCACCTTGGTAGCAGTGACCAGGGCACAATCCAAGCCAGATACCCCTCACCAAAACCAGCATCATGATTGGCACAGTGATCAAACCAGTGCACCATTTCATTTAACAACATGATGAGCTGCCACCCCCCCATCATCAGATTGGCAGGAGAGAAGAACAGAAGGTTTACAGAGTAACCCGGATTCACCAACTTGTGCCCTTACGAGAAAAGCTGCAGAGCTGAACCAACAACAGCCAATGACTTTTTTTTCACCTAAAAACCTACACAAACAGTAATATCTTTTTCTAGCTATTTTTTTGTTTTGAAAAATACCAAGAAAAGGAAGTTTCCATCTGTTATGATTAAGTAATGCCCATGAGGTATTTACGAGGAATTCCTCCAGGTATAACAGCTCTGCAAGAGGCCGTCTCTTCCTACTGATTTAAATTTTTGCCTTGTACAACTGGAAAAGATGACTTTTTAATGGATATTTAATTGTATCTATACTAATTTTTATTAAATTGGCAATTTTATTAAATCCAGTCTTAAAGCTCAAAGCAAAATAATTGCATTCTACTCAAATTACTTGAAGATCAATAAAAAAGAATAAAAAATAAATTGCTATATGATTTTTTTTACTATATCATATATTAAAATGCTCTTTATAAGTTGTTCCAGTAATTAAGTAAATCATAACACTGATGATGAATGGCTAATTTTCTCTCACCTGAACCTTCTCTAACTATCAGGTTTGCAGAAACACCCTTAAATAAATGCTCTCCACAGGTTTTATGGCAGACAGACAGAAAGAAAAATTCTCACCCCACCACGTACTAATTTTCACCAGCTGATCCACATCTACCTAGAGGCAAATACCTACAGCCTGTGGTTCTTGGCTGAAAAGACACAGATTAGGAAAAAGAAGCACACCAGAAATTCAAGAGACAAAAATCAGGTGCGAGAATACTGGGACAAAGGAGTGACAAGTATATTTTATTGCTTCAGCAAAGGAAGACACCTTTGCAAATGCATAGCAAGAAGCAAAAGGTCAACTAAATTGGCCTTTGGATTTGATAAACTTTGACCTGTTTTCTAAGAAAGCAATGGCCAATGCCCTCATGTGACCCCTCTGTCTGCAAGAACCCCTCTACTTGGTTTTGAGCTCACAGACCAATTTCAATTAGACCTGACAAAAATTTCAAGATGTAAAATTTCCTGAAACCTCCAGGAAAACATGACCTTGATAGTGGCAAAGGGATCCAAATCCCTGACCTGAAGGACAGACAGCAATAACTCGGCTCTTTGGCCATTCCTGGAGTGAATTGCACAAGCACAAGTAATAACCCATGAACCAGCATCTATTTAGGTCTGAACAAGGTCCAGCACATTCTGTCTCTTGCCCACTTGGAAAAGTAAGGACATGGTGGGCAGGGCTGGGATGTTCTAGAGTGGTAGAAGATGCTGGACATCCTCTACCACCTTGAGAAAAAAAAAATGGTTGTGGACACTCCAAAAGCCTTTCCTTACCTCCAATATTATTGCTTCCCATATTGATGTGGGGCAAATTGGAAATCAACGCTCAAAACATCACTGCACTTTGGAAGTATTTTCAGTAGACATGAGGGTATCAACTCAAAGTTTTGATTTATACTGATCATAAAATGGTAGAAATCAAGGGACTTGGGAAAAGTAGGAAATGGAACAGCAAAATCACAGATTTCAGGACAGCACAACTGTATTGAGAAGTAGCAGGAGATATTATGGTAATATTAAAGGTAAAAGGAGTTTAAAAAAAACCCAAACAAAATAGCCACTTCCTAAGAAACTAATATTAAGGGCAAAAGGACAAACCACTGTAGTGCTACTGAGCAGTATGCAGGTCTCAGCTAAGTTCTCCATCCAGCTTCAGGCACTGCTTTTTGAGAAAGAACAGGTAAACCAAACAGACAGAGCTGGGAAGGGAAGTATAAAGGCTGGCCAAGGAAGTTATGAGGAAAGAATGAAAGAATTTGAATTGCTTCTCCTAAAGAGAAGAGAAAACCCTAATGATTGGCAGCCTAAGAGTCTTCACACATGTAAAAGGTAACTGCAAGAGGAAGAGAGTAATCTATGCACTGATAAGCATCAATATGCTAAAATCACAGCCAAAGTGATCTAAATCAGACATTAGAAAGAACTTTGTACTGATAGAATCAGTGCAACATGAAGCTAGAGCAGTGGAGGTGTTCAAGAAGGCCATAAACAAACCTCTGGCAAGGACACTTTATGTTTAGTCAAAGCTAATATTGTCTAACAGAAAAGAGCAGAAAACATTGCTATTGGTTTTTATTGAATCCACAGCTTATGGGCTAAGAGGCTCCAGAACAAGATCTTCCAGTGCAAAATCAGCCCTGGCTATAAAACTGTGTCCACTTTGTTGTACTAGAGGACATCTCAAAATACTTTTAAGCCTCATGGCCTACTTTGCCATTTACCTGATGTTCAGAAACCTCAGCATGACAGGAAATGTGGAGCAGAAAGTCTGGAGAAGAGCTGATACACATTTTCACAGGGCAAAATGCAAGCAGAGAGAGAGAACCTCTGAATCATGGATGCTGGAAGAAGCAAATACATATACAGAGTTTCTGCTTAAAATTTAAATAAAATTAATTACTCTGTATTTGGAGAGCTTAAATCTGTTCAGCACACTTTACAAACCTGGGAACAAAGTTCTGTCTAATAAAGGTCACAGAGACTTTTTTAACTCCTCTTCTGTGGCCAGACAAATACCCCGTTATCTTTATCCCCTTGACATCTTTACATACCACCATTCTAGTCTATCAATGCTATGAAAGATAGGATGTTTCTTTGATTTTTCCTTAGGGTAACACTTCTGTCCACACATCTGTGCCTGTTCTCCTAAATTTGGGAAGTACAGAGAGAGAGCAACAGTGGCTGGCAAAGCACCTGGGTAGGGCCATGTCGAAGGGATGTGCTGAACCTCTGACCAGCAACACGCTCTCCTGACCTGCCTGACATCTTTCAGGAGTCACAGGAGATGCCTGGACACCTATATTATTTCGTGTCAACCATAGCCAAAAGGAAGGCTCACTCTCTCTTAGAATGTAGTTTTAAAATATAAATGTTTGAAATACCAATAAAACAGTCTTCTACTTGGAAAACAATGAGTTGCTGTTGAAAGTTTACATGATAAGCAAGTGACAGTAAAACTTGACAGAGAAGATAAATACACCTCATGTTTCACCTCTATCCTTCCACATCTGCAAAAAAAAAAAAAAGGAAAAAAATACAAACCTGAGCCCTTCTATAATGGCTGCTACAAATACATTTGTGCAATGTGGCAAATTATGAGCAATGACAAAAGGTGCAGGTGTCTCTCTCAACTGCAGTGGAGTGAGGCCTCAAATTTGTTCTGACAACTTTAGTTCATCCAGTAATTCCCCTGAGAGGGTGAACTACATACTTACATCCTACCCTCTAGCAGAGAAAAATATTATTTTCTTCCAAGGAATGTCCACATGTGCAAAATAATATGATCTCACTAGCATGTCCCACGGTAGAAATCAGTCAATAAAGAAGGAATAAAGCTCAGTTACAAGAGAGGAAAGAAAACCAACCCAACAAACTACCTGAGGTCTCATGCACATAAACTCCTCACAAACTCTGTCTCAGGAGACACTCCTGTAGGTAAGTATTTAGATGTTTCAGATGTATTGCTTTACAGTGAATTATGAAACAATACTAGTACACTGTGGTAACTCCTTATTTTACATTCTTTCCCCTTCCACAGGGAAGGAAGCTGTGCACTCCCCTCATTCTCAATATGAAATTAATCATCCTAAACTGAATTAAGAAACTTTTTGTGCCCATCTTGACAGCTCCCTTATGGACTAATGTAATAACATGAGCCTGTGTGAAAAATCAGTTGATACAAAATCAAGAGTGACCAGAGGGACGTGCAGAATAACCATCATAATTCACAAATATGCCTCTTGGGGGACCAAATTCATACCAGATAGCAGGGTTGTCTCTTTTTCCCCACATTTTTTTATTTTTTTTATTTTCATGGATCAAAGCTAATGCCTTAAAGCACAGCAGCTGCTAGAAAATAAGAAGTGTGGTAAAATACTACCTGCAGTTCCTACATCTATTTTTTTTTCTGCATTCTGCTTAGGAGGAAGGAAGTGGAAGCCCTTTGAACAAAACTCAGGTAGAGCTGCCCAATAGCAGGGACTCCCAAGGCACAGTGCAGGGGCTCCCATGGGGGAATACAGTTGAGCCACTGAGCATAGCTCAGGAAACACAGCTATGGCCACTGGCACAAGGATGAGAGAAGCTTCCAAAACCCATGAATCTTGCTTTCAGAAAAACAGAATGGTCAGCTGCAAAGGTTAAACTATGTAATTACCTTGAGTTACCTGTTTAAATCATTGTTTGAATACGGGAGGACCTGATGGAGTCTCTTGGTTGTCCCTTTACCCAGCAGTGCTTCCACTCCCGGCTCCAGGACATCGCCCCTCATTCCGTGCGCTGCCAACCCACGCTCCTCACTCTGCAGTCAGTCAGTGCATGTGGCAGGTGCTGCTGCAATGCCTGGGGACAAGTCTGGCCTGAGGGACATGCAGGGGCTCCTGCTCCCAGCCTGTACAGCAGCTTGCAGGGTTGGGAACTGCTGTTTCACAAAGGCAGGGTACCCTGGCAGTACCTTCCCTCGGCAAAAGGAAGCGGCTCCAGAATTGGAGTCAGCTCACTCAGAGGAGTGGTGTAGCTTGAGCCTTGCCTACATCCACACAGAAAATGATGGCAGGTCATATCTCTATCCTGTTCTGGAGCCTAATCTCTGAAATGCAACATGAGATCTGTCTTTAAGTCAAGAGAGAAATGAATGAAATGTTTCTCCTTTTGGAGGGTTAAAGCCGTACAGATCAAGCCAAGTGCTCAGTACAGCCATGTCCACTGGAGCTGTGTGGAAATAACAGAAATATACAGTGAAATGTGCCCTGAGGGACCCTAAAAGGTATTAACAAAAAGTTATGTCCAGTTCAGAAGAGTCAGAGAGATTACATCACTTCACATCAAATATTGTAAAACACAGATACCCTTTGGGTAGTTTACTTACAGGTCTGCCCTGCCCAATGCATTTCTGCCTCATTCTCAAAGAATCTCTATAAGACAGAGCATGGGGTAAAATCCAGTATCTTCTGTTATTGGATAATGAGCAAAACAGATTAGAAGGGGTTTTTTTGAATGCAAAACTCCTGAACAATGGAGGAGTATCCAAATTGGGATTGTAGCAGCCAAAGAGTGAGACTGGTTCCTACACCATGCCTAGAGAACTGAAAATGCAACTGTCAGACAGTGCAGTGGTGAGTGAAGACACACAGCAAGGTATAGAAAGGAAAGATCATTATGCTTAAGGCTCTGGAATGGAATGTCAAGTCTTTAAAGCATCCTCACTCAGGTGCATCACACCATGTAGATTATTTGCATTAAAACAGAATATAACCTCTGGGGGAATAAATCCATGCCAGGAATGGAAAATATTCAACACAGGCATTCCTTCACTGTCAGGAGAAAAGGTCACAGACCACAGAATTCTGAAATATTTTTAAAATTTGGAGCCATTCCAAAAATCTGACTGCTTAGTTTGCAAAGCAGAGTGGAATTATTTCGAAATTCCATGTATGTCCTTGTGCCTCCAGAGTTAAACACTACCAACTTTCTTCCTGTGTTAGGAATCCCAGCAGAATAATGTGGAAGGCTTGCAATCCTACACAAAGACCTGAAACTTTACCCTCACTTTCTAAGATCCAGCCCAGTCTCACACAGTCCTCAAATCTGTTTTTGGTATCTTGACAGACACACTGCAGAGGAAACCATATTTCCCCAGAAATACTGCAGTTAAATTTTGGAGTGGGAAAGGAAATCATAAAAAAGTTAAATATATCCTTGAAGTATGTATGACAAAATGGATTAAAGTATTCTTAGAGGCTCACACAAACAGAACAAGTGTGTTGCAAACAGTAACAAAAGAGGATGTGCTGGAATTCTTCTAATGTGAGTATGAAGAAGAGCTGGCATGAGCTTCTGTTTTAACTAAACAGCACTAGAATATCTTATTTCAGAGCACTACCTGCTAGTCAATACACATGCTGGCTGTGAAATAATTCATGCTTCTGCAGCCATCCACTTTCCAGTCTTATTTCTTTGCTATTTACAGAAAAAAAAAAAAGGAAAAAAAAGATACCCAACTCCCCTTGAGCCTGCAGTTGCTTATGGATTGCACGTTGCCGTCCCCGTCACCAGCCTGTCACTCCCTGCCACCAGCCCGGCTGAGCTCACCTGCCGCAGCCTCAGCCCATCCACCTTTCACCTGCTCGTGGCTTTCCCTGCGTGCCCTCGGGCCCCGCGGCACCCCCAGCGCTGGCACTGCCCTGACCCAGTTCTCACAGCGCATTTCGCTGCCCGGGGCAGCTCCGCCCCAGCTCCGCCGAAAGCTGCTCCTCCTCGGACAGCCGAGCGAGCCGGACCCGCCGGTTCCACCGCTGCTTTATCTCGCTCGCTCATTTCCACCCGCACCGGCCAATTGACACCTGGGACAGAGCCCTTTGTGCCTCCACTGACTAACACAGATTTTACTGACCCGGACTTGAAGGTGAGAAGGAGTTACAGAAGTTCAACTATGATTCCTTGTCTCTGATATTGACACTTGAATAATTACAATTGTTGCATGCATGTATGTCTCATTGCCAATGATGTTTTCCCAGGTAAGTATTCCCAAGCTGCTTGGCTTCTGACATCCACAGCTTTGTATCCAGTTGATGAGTACCCTCAGTATGGAAACCAACCACTATTAGGTAAAATAGATATTAGGTAGTTTGAGAACTAATTTTCCTATTGCAAAAGTGCCCAGAATCAATACACAAGGAGCTCTTTCTGGCAGCTTTAGAGACACCCTTCCCTTTCAAAGCCTTGCATATGTACACATTTTTTAATTTTCCCTTCCCCTAATTTAACTCTCTTTTCAGAACACTGCATCTTTCAATGTCCTGGTAATATTCTTACCTACTTAGTTGTTTAAACACTGTTGTTTATGAGATCTGCTAAATCTTGCATGCTGAACAATATAGGCTGCAAAAAAAGCCAAAATCACAAACTCTTACCCAGTTTTCCAATGATCTGTCAGAAAATGTGAATAGACAAAGCACAGGTGTGTCTGCTTGTTTTAACTATGGCTAAATGAGGCTAATAAAGAAACAACACTCCAGCACAGCTGCTTCAAGTTAAGAAAAATCTTTTTTTTCCAACAGTAATACTGGTTCATTTATCTCTACCACAAGATTCAAGAAATTGTGTCAGAAGATTTATCATCAGACGTGATAACTCTGTTTATCATCATAATCTCATAGATAAAATGTTTCCTATTCCAAGAAGGCATAGTTGGCAAGTATGATTTACTACCCATAATGGATGCCCACTTCTCTCATCTCTGCTGAAATGCTGCATTGCAAACTCTGTGTGAATCCTGTGGAAAATTTATCTTTTTTTTTTTTTTTTTTTTTTTTTTTTGCCACACACCCAAGTGGGCATTTAGCACTGCCAAGAATGCCACATACTGTGCAGCAGTGACTAAGTGTAGCCTGGAAATGTTAGCCATAAGCCAGGAAGATGTACAGGGCTGGGAAAAAGAAAGTGAGGAATAAGCAGTAAACAGTGGAGTCTGCAAACAAATTATTGTCGGTCATCCATGGTGGTTACTCACTGAGAAGTGTCACTGCAGAGATGTTTTCATCAGCTTCTCCAGCAAAAAAATCATTCAAAGTAGCAAGACAACTAAAGAACCTTCAAACCATCTTATGCCAGTGGTTTTAGGCTATGTTTTAATGACACAAGCCTTTGCTGAATAGCTGTTCAAAGGATTTTTAAAGTCATTCCACACTACTTGAATAGTGTGGAAAGACACTCTATGGGTAGCCCTGAAAACCAAAACATTCTCATTATGATCATGTAAATCTCAAGGCAGAAGCAGTCAAAGCCTTCTAAAATGCCTCTCCATCAACCTCCAGCCTGAGCTGACAGAAATGACCTGTCACAGAGTGAGAGGTCTGCATTTCTGTCTCTCAGCTGATGTCCTGACATACAGTGCCCACTAGAACGGTGCTGCTGAGCAGGTGAGATCCTTGATCAACAGGAGCTGAAATGACACAGCCTTTGTGAAAGAGGGTGAACACCTGCCAGATAAAAATGATGAGTTTGAAACTGCTCACCTTTGCATCAGTCTGCTCTAAGGTGAAGAACTGATGCCTGACTGAATTAGAAAGGAATTACAGTGAAACAGTAACATTTAACATGAACTCAAGTTTCATCTGTATTCATTTTAAAAAGTGGGAAGACTTTGATAACAATCTCTGGAAGTAAAAGTACTGTTCCTAAACACTGATCCTACATGTGTCAAGTACTTTACAAGAAGAGAACAAAAAAATGTCTTTATCTCAGCAAGTTTACAGACTCAATAAATTCCAGAGAAATACAATGACAATATGGACACTGTGCAGAAAAATAGAGCAGAAGCACTGTGAGCTCTGAGAATAATAAAATCGGGGGGCGGGGGGGGGGTGTCTCATGTGGCTGACTTTGGTGTCAAATAAAGGAATGCACTGACAGAAACTTCCTTCTTATTTGGGACACAGACCAAATCTTTCTTCTGCAGACTCTCCAGAGGAATGACACTAGAGCTTCTCTTTCAGCAGGGGATGTTCAGGGCCTTTCTCCTGTTTCCAGATGCCTCCTTAAGGAAAGAGTGGATGATATGCCTTTATCAAGTTGGACTGAAAGTAGCTGACAAGTTGTTGAGGAGTTAACAGACAGAGAGTATCACTAAATAACTCTTGTTTCTCTAGGAAACAAGGCCCAAACCAGCCAAAACTGTACAATGCTACCATGCTGAAAGCAATAAGTACACAGGTGGGGGGTCTTCTCCTCATACAACACTCCCCTTCCCCAATCATACACATTTTTGACACCTATAAAGTGTGCAGTGGGGGATAAAAGCAAGCTTGCCTACCTGACATCTCAAGAACCTGCACAACTTGCCATTGAATGAAATTTGGTTTCCCTGTAGCTGTTAACACCTTTGTAACAAAATCACAGGCTTACAACACTTTGTTTCTCAGCAGGTACATACTGAAACAGTCAACCCCCCCAAACTCTCTGATAATTATACCAAAAAAATAGATTAAAAACATGCTTCACTTATATAAACCCATGTGATTCTCATCCCACATGCAAGAATTCAAAAGGTCTTCAGTTACACTGAATCACAGATATAAAAACCTGCTAATAATACTTTATCTCTGGAAATTTGAAAATATTTTCTGCCTATTGATGGGTAAAGCTGATTTTTACCTTCAATTTGCTTGATTTATTTAT
>JAWWLZ010000118.1:5815311-5833379 GCA_035041345.1 Poliocrania exsul | reverse complement strand
TAACCTGCAGAGATGGATCTCGATCGCAAAACCCACAGTGGTTTCTCTACAAAATCAAAGAGGTGATGACAGGGCTTCATTTATAGAGAAAGACAATAAAGAGATTTCTCTTGTCACAACAGAAATTTAGTAAGAGCCAAGACATGAATGAAGTACAACTGCTTATTAGCAATGGGCAGGTGAACCTGTGTGCTTGGGAAGGCATTGCACATGGAGAGAGACAGAAGGATCCTGCAGACATTGCTTTATGCTGCAAACTGCTGCTGTAAAAACAAGTCCCCTGCTAGAATTCTACACTGAGCACCAAGGGGCCTGCTCAGCTCTCCATCCTTATGACAGACATACAGAGTAAGAACAGCCTCCTTGCAGCTCTTCCTGATCCTGTATATCTTTGGCTCAAGACAGTCATTTTGTTCCTAATTTTATTTCTTTACCTTTCACTCGTGAGCAAGAGATGTGAGGAGGCCAAATAATTCCTTTTCAGGAAAGTAATAAATTATACCTCTCCTGGGACAAAAGGTTTAACCAAGGTGAAACTCAATGTTATTAAAGCTGCTCCTCACTTCCCAAAGCACATGTCTCCTGTCTCAGGACACAAACTCATGGTTATTTTGCCAAGTTTCACTGGTGCACATGGCATGTCCAACATTTCACACCACTGCATGCCAACATATCGGTTACATTAATATGCATCTGAAAAATCCCACAGATTATGGAATTGATATGCTTTGATAACAGATTTTAAGAAAAAAATGATTAGACAGCAGATATCAACAGCATACTGTCATGGAATGAATATCAAAATTGTTAACTTTTCTTTAGAAGGTGGAGATTTTGACAAACACCCACTTTTGTTTTGGAGTCTGAACTTCCTGCTTGGTTATGGGTAAGTAACAGATTTAAAAAACAAAGATTCTGAGTTCAACTTTAAGAAATATCATTAAAATATGTATTGAGAGCCAGAAAGTAATAATAGACAAGTTTCACCTACTCCCCAGATTATTTGAAAGTAATTCTTTATTTCCTAACTTGGGATGAAACTGGACTGCACACACAGAGAAATGAGAACCTGCTTTGTAACATCCCTCATATATTCACCCACAGATGCACCAATCCAATACTTAAAGGCTTATAAAAATCTCACTATGGGCTCTTCTGTAACCTTAAACAGGCAAAAAGGAACCAAGGATGACAGCTTGTAGGTGAAGGTGATTGTGATTTGAAGAGAGGAAAAGGGGTGGAGATTGCATCCAAACAGCTGGAGTAGGGTTTTGTTTCCTTTCTGATCAAAATAAAACAATCAAAAGCCAAGATTTCCTGCACTAAGATTAACACACCCTGATATCTTGCTAGAACCTCCCAGGTAATCTTACCACCCACATATGCAAACAAAAAAGCTGTTTATACACCACTGATGCACAGAAAAAATTACACAGGAGAGCATGGCCTTACGTATAGAAGAGACATCCAGAGACATGCAGACACACATTCTTGTGCCAGAAACAAAGCAAAACGTTCCTTTTGAACATGACTGATGCCAATAGATTGCAGGAGGTTCAAAAGCTCAAACTCTGGAACTTGCATGGATATGATCCTAAAAAGTGGGGAAAACATATTGATTTTCCAAATGCTTTCTTTGACCATGAAATGCCTCCAACAAATCTTGTTTCCTTAGAATTGGTTTGCAGTTTGGTGCTGGGATCTGTGTAACACCTGAAGCTTTGAGGCTGATCAGTAAGTGGTCTGAGTAGGAGATATATTTGATCAGATCATGGGGCTGGGAGTCTTTCAGGGGACAACAAGGTACAATGTGATGAGCACAAGTGGTCTTGAATTGAACTCTCAAGTTACATTTTCTGATCTCCAAGGTTCCCATCCCAGCCACACATGGCTGCAAGGACTGGGTGGAATTACCCATATCCTGCCCTCTCCCAGAAGGAGCTTGGCTGATCTACACAGATCTCTCCTCCACAACACTGGGCATAGACACCTGATTGCAGCTCACCTTTACCTGCAGAAGTACAACTTGGTGACCACAAAGGGCGAAACGTTTTGTGGAGATACAAGGAATGGACAGGAAATTCTATCAGCAGGGCAGATGGAGGTGCTGTCCTGCAGAACAGCCCAAGGGAGCTCAAGGATGTACAAACTGGCTGCTGTGATTCCAGGTGCAGGCTGGCAGCTTTGGGCTGTGAGATTAGCCAGGCTGAGGGCTCAGATAGCTGTATGTGAGTCACAGAGAGGGAGATGTATGGCAGCTCTTCAGCCCATATGAATCAGCAGCAGGGAAGCAAAAACTCCCATGGGAATTGCTGGAGGAAGCAGAGTACAGCACTGTGCCAGCAGAAATGGCTACGAGTCGCAGCTCGGCACAACAAATTTGTCTTTCCATATTCCTGTTGCTAAGTGAATAAATCCTCACTTCTTGGTAGAAAGTGAGGGAGAAAACCAGATTTTTAGGAAGAGGGGGAAATGACAGAGTACATGCCTGTGCTTGACCAAATGAGGAAAGGAAAGGATACTGCTGAATGATTTCCAAAAAGACTCAGAGGATCAGGAGAACAAATGAAGCTTTGCTGTGTTACATCTGCACGGGATGTTCTCCTAGAAATTCAAAATATCTTAGAAGGGAAAAAGACACTTGGACAGAACAGGTTAAATGTTACTTTGTGCTGAAGACATGGGTGTACATAGATGGCATCTACCCTGGAAATTCAGCTCTTCACCTCATAGTTTTATACTAAACATCTCATGGACTGCTCTAGTTATCTGGCTGAATTAATGAATCTTAGAGTGCAAAATGCTCCAGCTCCTCTTCAGTCTGGCACACAATACTGCTAGTCCTGCTGCCTGCTCTTCTCCTTATATGACATTTTTCCTCCCAGTTCAACACACATCCCACAATGACAACTCTCTCACACAATAGCCTCACAAAATTTCTGACTTGGTTACTTTTTGCAAGTAATTTCTGTGGAAAAATCAACTGCCAGGAATGGCAGGAATTGTCTGGCTGAGCCACTGGTCATTGTAGGGAGATTTAATTTCTTGCTTTGCTGGTTAATGCCACAGTCCAAGCTACAGCAAAAGTAAATTTTCTAAAAAAAAATTAAAAAATAATCTTGAGAAGTTCATGTCTATTGGCAGAAGAACCAAACCTGCACATCACAATAAATTAAGGAATCTTTATGGTTGTCTAGTACCCTATAAACCAGGATTTGGATCACCAGTGCTCACATGCAAACAGCAAGCTGTGAGAGGCAGCACGATGCTAATAATTTTTCTGGTGAAAATTCAGGTTTTATAGAAAATGTGGGAAAATTATTAAGAATTATAAGTATGCCCAGGTGACCTGCAACTGAGGTGCAGAAAACCACCCAAATCGTACTGATTGTTGCTTAGTTTTGCACGTTAGATAAACAGAATGTCTGTGTTTCAATAATATAGACTTATAGCTACTCTATCCAAAATGCTTGAGATTCCTGCCCTGCTGTGGAAAACATGGAAGCAGGGAGGTAAATTATACCTGTGAGAACCCTGGAAATACAGGTGAAAACAGCAGAAGATCTGGTGATCCTTTAGCAAGGACCAGGCATGAACTGAGCTCCGTGGTGTCCCTGCTCATGTGCTCCTTCGGGGACCTCCCGATTGACAAGGTAATAAAAATTAATTTACTCTTTGCATTTCATCCATGGTTCTGTGGTCATTCCTGCATCCTGCATGTGCCAGCTCACCCACAGAGTCCCTAAGCAGCCCTAATCTTATCATTCTGCTCATCATTATTCATGACCTTGCTCTGCAATGGAACACAACCGGCTGTGTCCCTCGCTGACACGGCAGGTAGGAAATGTGTGTTACCTTTCTGGTTTCTGAAAGCCTGACTGCCACTTAGAGCTTGCAAAGGTAATTAATTCTCATGCTGAAGGGACATAGCAGGCAGGCAATGGGACTAGCCACTCCATGGCTTTCTTTTACTAATTACCTCTATTGAGCAAGAATAAGCTGCTTGCCAGGTAATTACCCACAGAAGCCCCACTGGGGTTCCGCATCAGTTCTGTCCATTTTTAGATCACTGCTGCAGCCTTACCACAAAAATTTTGCCTCCTTGCACTGAAGGGTCACAGACCCACTCAAGACTGGATGGGCACTTGGCTGACCTCTGGTTCATCCTCCTGTTCAAAGGCAGGTCAACACCAAATTCCCAGCAGGGTGCTCAGGGTTTTGCCCAGCCGAGCCCTGGAAGACTCCACACAACCTGTTGCTGTCACTGCATCTTGATTCCTGCTTCCCCTCCCCATATATGAACCCGCTCCAGCCTGTAGGCAAAGTGTGAACCATTAACCACTGCCCAGTCAGCCCAGTGATCCAGCCAGTTATTAACCCACAGAGTTGCCTACCCATCAAGACCGTAATGTCCTAAGTAGCATGTGAGGATGGCATTGCTAAAGTCAGCCTAGATGACATCCTTCAGTCACTTCTCATTCACAAATCTAGTCACTTCATCATAGAAGTCAGTCAGTCAAACATCATTTATCTTTGGTTCATCTGTGCTTGCTGTTCCCAGTCACCCTCCTCTCTACAATCCCAGACACAACCCTTGCTAGAAATCATCTGTCTTTTGAATACAGGTGCAACATTTGCCTTATCTTTGATATCCAGGACCTTTCAAAGATGGCATGATATCACTGTGATATCAGGCAGCAGACTCGGGCACTTCCCTCCTATCCCATGTACTTGCATGGGCTGAGATTTCTCAAGAGATCCATGACTCAGTCTTCTTCCACTACTGGTTGTCGGGCAACACAGAGGCTTGGGAGACTTCAGTGGTGAACACTGAGGCAAAGCAAGCACAGAGTAGACCTTATGTGCACCTGCAGTCACTAAGTTATCCACCCCATTTGGCAGTGGGATACATTTTCCATGTTTATTCATCTACTACTAATGCAGCAGTAAAAGTTCTTCTTGCTACCCTTGATGTCCCTTGCAAATGCTGACTCTGAGAGAGCTTTGGCTTTCCTAATGCCACCCCTACATGCCTCTGCAATGCTTTCATTGCAAACTCCTCTTTCATGGCCCATTCCTGCTTCTACCTCTTGTATGTTGCTTTTCTTTTTTTTTCTTGCACTGGAGCTCAGTCATGGGTTATCTGCTTGGCCAGTCTCCCAATACACAAACTCGTCCTCATGAGTAGCAGGATGAGCTGTTACTGTTCTAGAGGAGGCTGTCCTTAAAGACTCGACATGCTAAATCTTTTGAGCCAAAGTAAATCAGTATATTTTTTGTCAGGGCTTAAACTTCTAAAATTCAATTACTTGAATTTAGAGATTTCCAGGTGTTAACAGGGTAGTGACTGCAGACCAACTGGTAACCTCAGTATGAGAAAAATCTCAGCTGTCCACATCAAGCCTCATGCAACACACTCCCAGCATTGCTACAAGAGTCAGCGACTGTTACATGTGCCCACACTCTGGTGACATCTTGGGCTGCAGAAAGATGTCCTCAGTGTTTCCTGCTTCCAATGCCTTGAGCTCATCACATAGCAGGGCAGATGACAGCACAAGGGTGTGGAGCCGAGACCTGTGATAATTAGCTGAGAGTGCAGGTGCAGAGCAGCACATTTCTGGGGCTCGAAACCAAGGAGAAAAGAAGGCAGGAACTGAGGATGAGGAGGTCATATCCGTGGTGCAGCTGAAGCAACAGGTGTAGTAATTGACTGAGAATCCAGCTGGAAAATAAGCCTCATTTTTTTCCCTTTTGCCACTTACAGGTGTGAAATCCAGAGGGCTCATGGGGATTGCGCTTTCCACGAACAGACACAATGAGACAGGTCCAAAAGCCTTCACTGCTGCAGGTAAAACAGGCTGAGCCCAGTAAGGTACCCTTTCATTTGTTTTTACCCAAACCAATCCAAAATATGAAGATATTTCATTAAAAAGAGTTATTATGTGGGTAGATCATTATGGCCGCACAACTGAGGCTGCAAACAGTTGGAAAGGCTGTAGCCTGGTAAGCCTGAACCTCTCTCCTTACTCTTCCCTTATTAATAAGCTTTATTGCATGACCTCTGATTGTGGGAATTAGTTTATTTTTTTTCCTGCAGGACTCATTAACACTTATATTGAGTTTGCAGCCAAAATGCCCCACTGACACTGGCGTTTGCAAAAACACATGAAGTGCTGTCTGTATTTGTGGGAGGACAGAGCAAAGAAATTACAGGTGGCCTTTACAATGTATGAGAAAATTACTCCTATGAGAACAGTTGCTTAACATATTCCTTTCATGGCTCTCTTTTTAAACAATCAATGTTTTCTTCAAGTCCTTAATTAGGGAATAAGTGGCATTGTAGTGCAGAAAGGAGTGGAAGAAAACTGGGGGAGCCAAAAGCATGGAAGAGACTGAGACTGGATGCTGGAATATGAAATAAATAGCAGAGTAGAACAGTTAGAAGGAGGTTCAGATGTCACAGGACAGAGGGTAAATATCAACAGCTTTTGAATTTTACAGCTCCCAAATGTTGGTGACTTTCACATTTTTTGTCCATCAAGTAAGTGGAGCAGATGTTACTAGGTTTGATCTCATCCCAGGCTCTATTTGCTTACAGAAAGGAGCTTGAAAGCCCTGAAAAAGGCCATAGACTGCAAGTTTCTTAGAATTCATTGCCATTCTCAGTGTACAACAGTAAAATAATGAATTTGCAAATAGCTTTATAATGTCTTGGAGGCTGAGGCATTCAAGGAAATGATCTATCAAAGAAACACAATTGTTCTATAGGGACAAAAGTTTCTACAGGACAAATTCATTTGTTGTTTTAAAAATCCAATGTCCCATATAATTGGCACCCAATCAACAACAATATAACAGCAAAGAAACCATCTCTAGGAGAAGACCTTCTCTGGTCAATACAGTTACAGAAATAAATATGTTAATTATCGAGCTGTGCTTTGGATAAAGGCAAGTCCAGGCTATGGGTTTTGGAAGAACACAAAGCACTTGCCTGTGGTAGAGCACTAACAAGGTGAAAGGTGGTGTCCATGACCCACCTCTCACAGCTTAGTCTTTCCGTGGCCCAGCTTCCAAAGAATGCCAGGACGCAGCAAGGCTGTGGGGACATGGCTAAGCCTGATGTCCATTAGTACATGGCAGTCTGTGCTATCAGCTACAATTGAGTGAATCAGACTTAATCCCAGAAGCTATTCAATCAAACAGTCTCACACCAAAGCAGTTTATCACTTCCTAAAAACAACAGCTTCTCTTCTAGTAGGATGCTCCACTGCTTCTTTATCGCTCAGGCACCTCCTTTCTGTCCTTGCTATGCCACAGAGTGCTAGAAGCAAAGAGAGCCTCCCAACTCCCCCACATTTGATCATCCCTAATTACCTTTCCCAACCTATTAAGCAGAATCCTTTCTTTAGAAACCTGAGGGGTTTTGTGGTATCAGAATTGCTTCTCTATTTCTGTCTTGCACGCACAGACACACAAAATGTTACATCATTAAGATACAAAACACATTGTTCCTGAGCCAGTCCTTTCAAAAGCAGCGTTTCCAAAGCCTGCATTTCCTGAAGCCAATGCTTCCTGTGGGCTCCCTGTGAAAAAAAGGGTTTGTAGAGGTGATTTCTGCAAAGCCTGATGTTCCAGTCAGTCAATTGTGTGCAACTATTGCTACATATTCCTGGCTTCCAAAAGCCTTCACTGTGCCATCCTCTCGCTGCAGCCTCTGCACCAGTTGTCTCTCAAACCAGAACACATTTCCCTCCTCCCCTCCTTGCAGAGCAACACAGCTGTAACTAACCTCAAGAGTTTCAGAACTGCCACAAGACTCAAGTTCTAGAACCAGCATCAGCAGTCACATGCCTTGAATATCCTAGCACTACATTTCTCCTATATAAAGTGTTAATTCAGTGCTGAACTGATTTACTGAATAGGCAGTAAAGTACATATATGTTTGTGTGTTGGAGTGTCAGGGGAAACTGGAGAAAGATGGATAAAAGAGCAAAAGAGGAAGAAGGGAAGAGAACAACTGGAATTACAAGAAACCTGGGTTTGGTTTCTGCACAGCTTTCCTTGTGCATCCAGCTGCCATATTCCCTGCTCCTGAGATTCCCAGCTGTGGAGTGGGAAGTGCAGCTCAGTGAGGAGCTGCAAATGCAAACGCACTGGGAGACTGTGTGGAGTTGCACAGCTCCAGCAGCAAGGCATGTAAACAGAGCAGAGAGGCAGGAGCAGTATCTGTTCCTGTAAAATAGCATATAAGCACTGAGCAGGGTGAGGCAGCTGGGGCGGGGAAACAGACCAGACAGGAATGGGGAGATTCCTGCCAGGAATGAGATTCCTGGTTCATGCAGGACTCTTGTCTGTTATTGTTTCCTTCTTTCCCAATCCGTGTTTGAAGCGAGAAAGGGGAAATGGCATGTAACTTGGAACACAGTGCTAGACCCAGACTTACCAAAACTACCTTTGATATGCCTCCTGAACTCTCCAAGGCTTCACTTCCTCACCACTTCCTCAGCCAGTGGCTCAGTGCTACTTTCACACATCACACAGCAAACACCTTCTCCTCCAACCATACGGTGCTTGTAAGACTTCACTAGTCTAGCAGCTACATCTACTAATTCCATCCTTTCTTTGCCACCCCTTTCAGGCCAATATTTATTTACTTTTTGCTCATCCTCTTAATACTATGTTTTACTTTAACTTCTCTTTCCTATTAGGAGGAAATCCTAATTAATCCTATCTTGGGAGTCTACTGCTTTCAAAATCACAGTAACTGAATAGCAAAGCTTAGTCCTTGAAATCTGTCACTCAAATGGAAAGCAAAGATTTAGAACATCATTGTGGCAAATAGCTAATGTACAAAACAATGGGCAGGTATATGTGATATGTAAAAAGATGCTGGTTTCTGGAAGCAAATGCAAGAAAGGCCTTTTTCAATCATTGCACAAGCTTTTTTGCTTTCCTCATCCAGCACAAGCCAATGATTGGGAAACACTCATACCAAGGGAGACACCTAAAGCCAGACAATCATTAAGCATGACACTGGGCGTGCCTTCATTAGAGTGCTGAGGCGTGTGAGAGTCCCACAGAGAATGACAGAAGATAGCAGTTTATTTGTAAAACAGCGGAGCCCTGGCCACAGTGCTTGTCCAGAGCTTCCATCAGGGATGGGCAGGTGAGCACTCAGGCTCCAAAAGCAATCTCCTCCATCCCCCTCTCACCATCACACCACGCTGTAGTGCCAGTCCTTTCCTAGTCACCATGAGACTTTCTACTAATGATCACATCAAGATCCAGAATTAGGACACTGCAAGACAGACAGTGAGTTCCCAGTCAGAAGAGGTATTGCAGAAAGACAACCTTTAAGATCTGGGCTCCTCTGCCAAAAGTGGGGTTTGTGGTTCATTCTTTAGGATATTACATGCCAACTGTTGTACAAAATGCTCACATAAGTGAAAAGCGCTGCTTCAAAGGCAACAGCTTGAGAAAATAGTAGGCAAACTGCCTTGGATTTTAAGCAGTGCAAGTGAAGTGCAGGCACCAGCTAAACTAACCTTGCAGTAACATAAACATCAAGACAAAGCAGCTTCCCCTGCCTAGTTTTTTTGTTGTTATACATGTACAGCAACAAATCACACTTTAATCCACACACACTTTAAGTTGACAAAACAGCATTCCACGAGTGCAAAGTCAACTCCACCACCAGTTAAGCTTTAGAAGGAAGCTACTACATTTCAGCCTGCATGTGTTGTGTTTGATAGGAACTAGAGGCTTAGCTAATCCATGGGACCAGCAATATTTGCATGAGCATTTGCAACTCTGCAGTTTAGAAGGATAGACAAAAGCTGTGTGAAGTCCCACGATTACAAATTTACTCAAGCCTAATCCATACAACCTGTTCAATGGAGACTAAGACCGCTGTAAAACTACCTTAATACGTAATGTTGCAACTGCCTATTTGTTTTCAATGTTGAGGCAATTAGTGTAAGCAATCAAACCTTACCTTCATTCCTTTCGTAATTCCATTTTTCTTATAGATTCCACTTTTTAAGAGGTTATTCTGTTTCTGATGGTGATGATGTAGATGTCCATTGCAGACAGCACTGGGATTAGCCATCTGTTTAAATTAGTCAGATTCTCAGTTCTTAAGGGTGTCTCAGGTCTTTCTACTGTAAAAAGACAGTGGGATGAGAAGATAAAGTTCTTGGTTAAGGCCTGAAAGGTATCCAACTGGTCCGTCAGGATTTTCCAGGATGAGAGGAGGAACTATCTTTTGCAATATCTTCGAAACGTAAAACTTTCTTTCATACACCTTCAGCCCCAGCAAGCTAGAATGCGAAATACATAGCAGGAGGGGTGCTCTTAAAATCTCTGAAAAATACTGCTCCTTGCTGGCTATTGCATGAACACGGCTCCTGTGAGTCAACAAGGCTGCTGCAGCTATCAAGAAGTGGGTGGATTCAGAGGCGGAGACACTTAAAGATACATTACCTCTTAAATGCCTCCCAGTTTCCTTTCTCTGAATTACGCTCAACGTGCAGCCACGTTACTCCATTTAAACTGACAAAATGCTTTGGAAGTTTAAACAGACTATTGTTTAAAATTATGTGGTTCATCTTGCTAAGAGTGTATTAGCTGAAATAAGTAGTATTGCAGTGAGTAGAACAGAAACACCATTTTTTTGGCTTTCTTTCTAATCTATTCTTACGTAGGTAGCATGATAGACACAACATTAACCTGGCAAAGAAAGGGGAAGTATTTTAGTATTAAAATGACAGTTTATCTAGAGGCAGAAACAATGTATGTAGCCCCATCCTTCAGACACACGCAGAGGTGTTCACTAGACTGAACTGTCCCTTTAAACTCAGTTTGGCCAGTGGTGGCGTGCCATTGTAATTAATGAGAAGTAGAGTCTTATAAAGTTCATTAATTTAGTTTTAAAACAAGTCAGGCTTTAATCACATGTGAAACTACTAAGGAGGACTAACATACATCTTTTCACTTAAGGAAAAAGTTTATTGATTATGGAAATACATACATTGTCTTTGCTGAACCAAATTCTCATGTGTAAGATTTTAGTGACAAAACATAAAGGTAGAGGCATCTCTGGCAGCATTTAAGAGACTCCCTTTCTTCCAAAATAATTAAAATTGGTGAGGAGACAGATTGTAGGAAAGCTGTATTATAATTTCAATTTTAAAAAAAACCAGTTAGGATGAAAGGCTGGGAAAACAGAAATTTTGAGGTACTTTAATTAGAAAAAATTATTATGCCATCTTGGCAATGAAATGGAAGGGATATATAGAAAAAACAGCCACAGCTTGAGCATGTGGAATGCAGGAGATTAAATGTTAAATGAAGCACTGTTAAAGTACACAAGGAAACACACTGCATTTGTTTTGAAAACTTGTGTTAGTCACACATTAAAATGATAAAGTGTATTTTCTTTTTTGAAGTGATTTGCAAGGTGAGATAGTTTTCAATGTGCTGGAAAACTTTGTTCCCTGCTTAAGAGAGATCTAAACTGATCTGTGTTTAAAAGAAAAATCTGTATATCTTTCCTTCTCCATTTCACCTCATTTCATACCATCCAGACATTTTCCACTTAAGAGCTGTAAAAACCCTCCAGGACACACTATAGAGTAGCACAACTGAAAAGGCAGTCCATCCCTAACTAGATTGGATTTTTGTATCACTGGAAAGAACTTTTACTTATATATTTCAATTAATAAGACTGTAGTAGTTTGTGTCAAGAAAATATTTCCTTAACTGACTAAAATGACACAGAAGCAGTAAACACCAAAAATGTTTTGCTTTATAATTGCACCAGATTGTCCATCAGAATTCAAACTTCCTTGGTGCTTTCCCTAGGCAAGAATGCCTTGTTTTTGTATGAATCAGTCTTGTTTAGGCTTCATTAAGGCACCTGTAAGGATAACTCAATGACAAATGAATTGTGACTATGTAGTGACAAAATAAATAGTTGGTCTTAACGGGCTAAGAGTTCATATTTGCAAGGAAAAGATAAGACCAAGATGAAGATAAGCCAGAAGCAGGCAGGAAGAATGGTTAGTAGTAATATCTTGTATCCATGTAACCTGTGGCATGCTGATACATGGAACAAGGTAATGTAAGGCATTTGCACTGCACCTGCCAACCCCTTCCCACCAAGAAGCTTTCTCCTTTGGAAATTATGTCCTTGACTGTCACAGCAAATCACACACCTGTAAAACATGCCCTCTGCTCAGTCAGTTGCTATCACCTTCACCCTGCTGTGAGAAAGGTAAGCCAGGAACACTTACCGGAGTGGCGCTGTCCCCGTGTCCCAGCTGGCTCCTCTGCCACTGTGCGAGATCATCCACATCTCATGTGCGTCTTACTTTTTTTTCCAATTAGATTCATGGGGGAGGCGGAATCTCCAATTAGATAACAGTTTAGATAATGCAAATGCTGTCACTAGTCCCAGGCTCTAGGTCTGCACTTATTACCTTTATCAAGGCCTGTGAAATACCAGTGTCCTTGCATTGATAAAATAGTGAATTCAATATATTAATTTCAGTTCTCAATGACTACAACATTTAAGATCACAAACAAATAGCACTTAAAAAAAGATAACACATTTAAAGATGACTTTTAAATGAGCAATTGAAAAAACCTCAAAGAAGAGCTATCCTTTGGATATCTGTTGACCATGATCTAAAAGCCAGTGCTCACAAAACAAACACCACTATAGGTTGAGTAAAATTCCTGTCCTGATTCCATCCAGAGCAAAAGATTTATAGAAGGGATGAGTCTGGCCAAACACAGAGAAATTAACTGTAAACAGAATGTGGTATTTCTCCTTAAACAAAAAATCTAAAAATTGAATTTGCCCTTCAAAACTACATCTTACTCAAAGAAACCTGTTACTCAGGCTTCTATACCCATATCTATGATGCCATGGGTTACCTGCACCTAAATCTAACCTTCACAAATATGAGAGTCTGTCCTGCCTGGACACTGGAGGAAGGACCCAATTACTGTGTCCTTTGCAACACCAAAACCGCCACTAGCAATACCCTGTTTATTTTTACCATTCTGGGAAGTGGGAGGAAAAAAATTTACTATGCTGACGGTACAAGAACTGTGTGTATTTAACTGCAGGGACACCAATCCTACTGAGATTATATGTGCTGTTTTTCAGTGGCTCGAGCACTGGTCACCCTTCATACCTTGGCAGGAAGATGGTGAATTTCTAAGATTGCTGGCAGACCACAAACCATGTTCTACAAAGATGCTAGTAAAGTTTGCAAGACATGACTACAATAACTATAAATCTGTTGGAAAACTGCCAATGAATTCCCAGGTTTTAGGTTTTATTCCTCATTTTGTCATTATCCTGTTAATGCCATTGGATTTTCTCTAACTCACCTCTTGAAATCAGGATAAAAGGGTTTAAATCCTTTGTAAATGCTCTGAGACAAATTGCTGAGGAGCATGGTGCAAAAGTGAAGTAAAATATGTGCAGTTAATTAACAAAAGTTTAACAAGAGAGCAGAGAGAAAAGGGAGGGATACGGCTCTGCCTAAGTAGCCTCCCAGTGTTTGAAGAAAATCACTTTTCTATTATGCACTCTCAGTGTTACATAGGACAGGTTAAAAAGCTGATGCCCTTCAGAAATGAGGATAAAAACATCTAACCTTCCATTAGACTTTTGGCCGAGTCAGACATGTAGTGTCATTGGAGTAGCCACAATGTTCCCATTTATTGTAATACTGGATCCGCAACATCCCCATTTATAACAGCAGTGCTGGATTACCTACCAATAAAAGAAGTAAATGCTGCAAGAAAGCACGAGAACTTAGCCCCAGAAATCTGTCATGCCATAAGCCAGAGGGATTTTGCAGGATTCCTGCTCATCCCAGGCTACAGTTAGTTGTGGCACAGTTGTGAAATGGTCTTGCAATCTCATTGCGAGATGTGATAATTTCAGTTCATGACAGATGCACATTTAAATGCCACATGAAACAATAAGGATGTATACAAAGACATCAGGTCGCTTCATGCTTGTTTTCACTGGACAGACACCAAACAGGAGCTGAAAAACCTGGGAGCCCAAGTCTATTCCTTTGTTACAAACCGAGATTCTAATAACGTTTAAATTGGCAGCAGAGCATGCACAAATAGAGGAGTACACAGTAAAAAATCCTTCTGGCTTTCCCAATCACTTCTCTTACAACACAAATCCATCTTATAAATTCTGTGTACCATTGATGACTTGTTTTTATATTTCATATATCTGGACACATGGATGTCAGAGGCAATTCCTGCCTCAGATATGTAAATGACTTCACTAGAGCAACACTAGTCAGGCTGAAATAAAGGAACTAATAATAGGGAAACACCATAACAACAAAGCAACATGAGCAACAGCAAGTACCAGCCATCAGCTGGTCACTCAGCCCCATGGGTGTCTTTGGAGACTCATCCACATTTCACCAGCACTGCCTGCAGGTTAAATTTCCTAAATGTTCACGTGGAAGACCCGCTAACCCACGTTGGCTTCTTACACCCTATCCACCCTATCCTGTGTGGGAATGAGCAGGGATATGCCACTACACCTGGGTGTAAAGCTGCACCCCAGTGCTGAAAGATCCCCTCAAGTGCCCTTGCACAACCTGAAGGATACACAGAAGGCTTTGATATTGGTCAGGGAATAATATAGGGCACCTCAGAACCGGGGCACAGGTGGGTGCATGCAACAAGCATTGCGACAGGAGGGCATGGTACAACAGGCAGGGCTCCTCCACATCTGGCAGGTCCATCATCTGCAGAGCCCTGGGGCTGGCCTGGCTGCCTCCTGCCACCTCTGCACCTTCTTTCACAAAGTACAGTGAGATGACAGGACAATGGGTGAAAGCCATAAGCTTATAAAGATATCGTCACCCTGGTTTCTTAAGCAATAAAACCAGAACCAGTTCTCTGACTGTATCCAGATCTCACTAAGCTGGGAGTTCTTATAACATTAGGAATTTATTGGGATTTTTTTAATGTGATATATATATCTGATTGATATATGATACAGATATCTGATCAGGAATCTGTACCTAACCCCTGAACATTTGTAGCACCCTTGCAAGAATTAAGACTTTCTAAATTGCAGAACTGATACAGTTCTGTCCTTATTTTATGATCAAAAAAATTAAAGTGTATCTGGCTAGAATAAGACTAAACCAACAGTAATACAAAAAAATCAAACTAAGACCAAAAGAATAACAGTACAGTAACTAAGAGCCTGCTGCAAAAACCCAGCAGTAAGCACAAGTAAGCCTTCTGCTCTAGCTTCTTTCAAGTACAAGTAACATGCCACTACTACATTCTTATCTGGACATTTATCATCAAGTTGAATCTGCAATTTTTACTCCTTAAATAAAAAACTTACTCAATGCAGTCAACAGAACGACTCATCCAAGCCAAAGGCTGAAAAAAAAACATTAAAAGCACCAGGTAGAGGCAGAATTTCTTTCTTGGGACATTTTTCTACTGACCTCTTTCAGCAGCCATATGACCTCTGTAGCTGTCCAATGCAGACTTCAGTCTGCTTTTGTGAGACCTCCTGCCAGTCACGCTAATTTGTTTGCTGAGCTTCATAATTTGCAATGAGCCAGTGTGGTATTGCCATTGTTTCCAGTCGCTGACGTGATGAATGGAGCAGAGACAGCTCTGTGCCATCTGCTCCTTCTCTGTGTCATTGCCACTTGATTCAGACAAGTCATTCTTAGCTACAAACATCTGGAATATTAAGGCAACTGATACTTAACCAGGTAGACAAATCTCCTTAGTATTGCCAATAAAAATCAACAAAACAGACATAGCTTTAACCTGTGGTTAATGATGAAATTTCAGGCTCTGAACAGGAAATTATGAAGTGATTTCACACAAAACTTGGAAGTTATTGCATATTGTTCTTGGAATGTAATTGTACAGTGCTTCCAGAAGCATGAGATTTACACAGGCCCGGATGAGAATTAGTAATGCATAGTGGGGGGGGGGAAAGTAGCATTGCAAAATACCCCATTTTTTAATCTAACAAGTGGGTCCGTTTTGCAATTCTTACTCATTCAGTGAAGCCCTTCATTGAATTAGACCCAGTGAGGTCAACAGCCCTACTCATCCAAGTAGTAGTTATGCTTCAAAATCTTTTTATTAGCATTGCTGAACTTAGTGGAATCATACAGGAGATTATTTGCCTTCTCCATTGCCAGTGAACAAATAATTCCAAGACATGACACAGAATTAGGTTATTGTGTTAGACATGACTCCATAAATTTCCTGCTGTCATTGCCTATAGTTTTGTTATTAATAATTTCAGCTCTGTCCATCCTATATCTTAGGGAAATACAGGTCAAGAGAAAACAAACAAACAAAACGAAAACCTCAAACCCCACATTTATTGCCAGTTGTTATGGTAAAGAACTGGTAGATGGGTTGTTTTATAAAAACTGAACATTTTTCATTCAGTTGCCTCATGACACATTACTATGTTGACATTGGTTATTTTTAGCCTACACTGTCAAACTGATGGGAGAAAGCAAAATATTGTCCACTCTACCTACTTACTGTAAATATTCAACAGCTTTTCTAGACCCATTTCTTTAACTATTTTCACTTGTGCAGAGTTTCTTTTGATTATTGTAAGTTTTACTTCACCTGTGGCTTGGCAGACTTAGCTGCAGTTCTGTTTTCAGCAGTTTTAGCTGTGCTTCTTTCTGAATTTCATGCCTCACTGAAGTCAATGGAGCTCTGAAGAGGCACCAAGGGTCAGATGGGAGGCTGAAAGGCTGAGTAAGAATTTAAAAATTCATCCCAGAAATTGTTGCCAAATACAGTGCAGGAAGGGCAACATGACAAAATTATGCAAAAAAATTTAAAATCCACAAGGTTCTGAGAGAATGGGTTTTGAAGTTGGTTTAAAACATATTTAACCACATTATCAGATTTCAAAACAAAATAAAATATTATTCCTTCATTGGAGTTATTGGTATTTAAGAGTTAGTGTACAAGTCTGAAAGACCCTGGATTTGTTACAGAAGCTTTAAGAACACACTGGTATTCCAAAAACACTGCCATGTTTCAGGAGCCAGATCTCCAAGAGTTCAGCTCAAAGCTGTTGCATATAGCATAGAAAAAAAAGTCATTTGAAGGTTTCCCAGAGCAGCAGGTCCTATTCATCAGATTAGTTTCAGTCACAAGATTTTCATTAAACCCACTCATGTTTATGATTGGAGTCTTTTAACTCTCATGCCAAGACACAGAAAACTAAACCTTCTTTCCTGTGGTGTTTGTTCCATTTTTATACTCCATGTAAACTCTAATTTTAATATTTCACAAGATAAGCTTCTCAGACCTCAGGAAAGAATTGGAATCAAATGTTACTTTTTTCCCAGCCTCTATAGTTCTCTTTTGAAACAAATCCCTCTCAAACCCAGCTGCATCTTTCGTATCACTGGAGAAGGCAAGTCAAGCCTTAGAGGACTCTTAGGCAGGTCTCATTTCACTCTCAGCTGTTCATCCTCAGCCTGGGAGGTGCCTATTCCAGCTCCATTTAGCAGCCTGCTGCTTGCAGGGCATTTCAAAGCAACCTTTCCTGCATGTGAGACTGTAACCCAGGTCAGAGGGGGCCTCTGCTGCTTCTCAATTAAGTGATCAGCTACAACTTGCTCTCAGACCAGTGCCTGACCTCCAGCTCCAGCAGTTTCCTTTGGCTAACAGACATCTGGAACAGTCCTTTACCTGGAGCAGCTCTTTCCCTCACCTGCTGGCACTGTGCTGGCAAACAGCAGCTGATGGCATAGATTTACTGCAGTGTTAATGTTTCTTTGCATACAGTTTCCTTCTCTTCCTTTTATCTGCTAAAAATGGTACAGAGATGACTCAAGACTTGTGACTGAGGCAAAAACTAAATCCTCAGTGGGAAGGGCTCTACCAAGGTTTCCAGTGCCTGACTGGTCCCTTGCTGTCCTCATCCATGGGATAGACCTATTCCTGGCACCACCCCAGTCCCTTGGACCGTGGCCCATGGTGGATCCCCCACTCCA
>JAWWLZ010000118.1:5795789-5815211 GCA_035041345.1 Poliocrania exsul | reverse complement strand
CAAACCCAGCTGCATCTTTCGTATCACTGGAGAAGGCAAGTCAGGCCTTAGAGGACTCTTAGGCAGGTCTCATTTCACTCTCAGCTATTCATCCTCAGCCTGGGAGGTGCCTATTCCAGCTCCATTTAGCACCTGCTGCTTGCAGGGCATTTCAAAGCAACCTTTCCTGCATGTGAGACTGTAACTCAGGTCAGAGGGGGCCTCTGCTGCTTCAATTCAATTAAGTGATCAGCTACAACTTGCTCTCAGACCAGTGCCTGACCTCCAGCTCCAGCAGTTTGGCTAACAGACATCTGGAACAGTCCTTTACCTGGAGCAGCTCTTTCCCTCACCTTCTGGCACTGTGCTGGCAAACAGCAGCTGATGGCATGGATTTACTGCAGTCTTAATGTTTCTTTGCATACAGTTTCCTTCTCTTCCTTTTATCTGCTAAAAATGGTACAGAGATGACTCAAAACTTGTGACTGAGATAGGCAAAAACTAAATCCTCAGTGGGAAGGGCTCTGCCAAGGTTTCCAGTGCCTGACTGGTCCCCTGCTGTTCTCATCCATGGGATAGACCTATTCCTGGCACCACCCCAGTCCCTTGGACCGTGGCCCATGGTGGATCCCCCACTCCAGCCTCACCATGCAAAGGCAGTGCTGGTGGAAAGTCTTCACCTGGCCCAGCTAATGGTCAAGAGCTTCAGCCTGTCCCTTTTGCTGTTGGCCTGCCTGTTGTACTCCCATCATTCTTGGAGGATGGAGGAGCATCACCCCAACAGGGTGGGGGGAAGCGTAATAGACTCTGTTTCCATGGAAAACAGGTGTACAGAGGAAAGGGGACGAGCAGAGTTTGAGAACTGTTGGGAGAAATTCTTGAGACCGAGGTTTACCATTGTGTTTCTGGGAAAGAAATACCAGGAAAAATCCCTTACTCCTCCTTTCCTTCCCTTCCCACAGCACCTGCCATGCTTCAAACTCCAACCTTTGCCAGTTCTAGCAGATGATTTAGCCAGCTTAGGATGTGCTACCCCTTGTCATGGAAGAATTTCAGAATTCTAATGCTGTTTCTAACCTTTTAAATCACTATGAAGATTACATCTTTATCATTAGATTTCTGAAGCCAGGAGACACAGCTAATCATTAGATTGAAGATTAGAATCCTTGAATTCAATATTAGTACAATTTTATTCAGACAGTTGGGCACTCTCCTAGTCCAAAGCCTGGTGCTCTGATAGTGGGCTGAGTTTGACTGAAGGATCTCTGAAGAAAATTCTCTGATGTAACCAGAATTGCTCAACAGTGGAAAACGTAATACTTTCACAACATGTTGAGTATTACCCAGGTCTAGATTTTGATGTTGAAGACAAAGAGACAAACACACACAATCAGCATTTCTGTGTAAAAATAAAATCTAGAGAGGAAACAAAAAAAAAAATCCTCTGAAGTGAGTCATGGCCTTCTCCTTCAGAAGACACATGTGCCTCTCTAGGGCTCTGCTGACTCCAGGCACTCTGTCCAGATTAAGATTTAAACCTGGGTCTATCTAGGCCTAATGTAAATTTGCTTGTATTCTTACTAACTTAATTCACTGTCTTACTGAAACTGTGTAGGAAGGTTAGATATCCACCCTGGCATCAAGCACAAGAAATTTCAGACCAAACCCACCTTCCACATGATGATTAGGGCAATATTTTAATTAACTTCAGGAAGCAGTGTAATTAAAGATAAAGCCTAGATTTCATGTAGCATAGAACAGCAAGAAAGTCATCCACATATTTCCTCTTTTCCACATATGCTTAATTAGAATTGTCACTGGATTCACAAGAACTCAAACCACTGTTTGTTATCATGACCTTTTGATTACACAAAACACCTTTAACTTAAGTCTTTTAACAAACTAGTCACTCCCCGAATACCAAAGCTCTTCTTGCAAACATCCCTGCCTTCCTACAGGTCCATGCATACTTTGGATATTTCCAATCAAATCAATGCAGCTGTTCAAAGTGTAAATGTAAGGCTGAGAATAATTATTTATAATATATAGCAAAATCCCTGACCATTCTTACGACGTTTCTCAAATCATGATTATTAATTGTGGGTACAGTTTGGATTCTAGGGAATCATTTTTCCAGGGTTGTCACAGCTTCCCTAAGACCTCACAGCACATCTCTGACACTCAGCATCACCCTCAGCAAAATCCAAGTTGTTTTGCAACCCTGTAATGGTATGAGACAGCTAATTTTTACTGAGTGAACACCAGCAAAAAGCAAAGACTTTTGGGTTAACAGTAGCTGATGTGGCAAGAAAAGTCAAGATTCTGCCTTATTTAGCCTTTGTTCACAGCTCACAGCATATGTGATAATGCCTGATCTGTAGTTTATCAGATACTGGCATTTCCCAAATCATTCACCAGGACTAAGGTTTTCTAGTCAGTTCAAAGCTGGTTCTCTAAATATGTATTTACTGCTCTCCCCTTTGGGCCCAGTACTGGGAGAGGAACTCCTCCCACACTGGCACTGCCAGCTGGCACAGTTCTGTCACTGCTCTCACGGCATTTCATGTTCTCTCCTGCAGCCCCATCTCCTGCAGCAATGGGACTTTGTGAGATTAGCTTCATACTTTTTTTTTTTTTAATGATAGTAAAGGAACACTTGAGTCAGTGCTTTTTTGTGTTTTCATATGGTCCTCTACAGGCACAAAGTCAACAACGTGGTGTCTAAAGGAAAGCTGAGATTTTCAGATGATAAATGGCTGTGGGAACCAGGCTTCAAGATAAACAACCAATATAGTGAGCTCCATCGTGAACCTGAAGCCTTGGCAATTCTGGCTGTGCAGCATTTTGTAATATTTATTATCCTCTGAGACAGAGTTTCAGTGTTTCTTCCAATAAAAATCAACTTAATAAATTGCATTTTTAATTTTCAACTGACTGTCTATGCTTGAATTTTATTTTCATAGCTTAGTTACAGATAAGAAGCAGTTCACATTATTATTTATGCTGTCCAGGGAATGAAAAATCATATTTCATACAATTTCTCTATGTTTTGATATTTCTTTTGGGTCAACCCCAAAACTGTTTAGAAAGTTTTTTTCCTAAACACCTAAGCCCACTCTAGCTACTCTACTTATTTTTTTATTTTTTTCTTTTATTTTCTTTTTTTTTTTTTACCTTTTGAATTTGCCTCTAGAGGGCAAAGATCCCATAACTGATAGACCATTTTCATGGTGGGAGACAGAAGTTCAAATTCATTCTCTGCCAGATTCATAACAGATTTCTCAGCCCCTTTCTGCAGCAGGGACTCAAACCACTAGATTCACTGTCTTTCTTCCACTCTCCCACCCTACAGCCAAATAAAAATTTATTCACATTCCTTTAGGGAAAGATTTTCAATGAAAGATGTAGAAGGACATAGAAATAATATTAGTTTGGGAAAATAAATTCTGATCTTCCTGAACCTTTTTTCCTCAGAGCTTTGTTACACTTTCAATTTTTAGTGGTTTATAGCATGGGGTGGGTTTTTTGGAAATAAATATAGCATATTGTAATATCAGTTATAAATCCACACAGTGTAGCCTTCAAAGCTTTGTGTTCTCTAACTGAGGACTGTTTAGATATTTTCTCAGGGTGCACTTCACTGTGACCCATTAACACTGGACTCAGGTTGAGCCGCTGAAATAACACATTGCACGGTGCATGTTCTTTGCTGTGGCTGTCCTGGGGCTCACTCTCAGCAGGTGAACCTTCACAACCAGTGGGATGAATGTCCAACAGAACTCAAGGGGGCACAGGCATTAACCAAACTCTGGAAGAGCACTGGGTAATTTCTGAGTTATACTTACAAAACCAGAACAAACTTTCCCTGATGCACTATATGGCATTGAGGCATTAGCATAAGTATATATTTTGGGTTCAGCAGCTTCTTACCATTCCAAAAAATCTTATCTAGTAAGATGTCATAGACATGCAGCATCATTTTCATGTTTAGCAACAACTTGCTCTGTGAAACTGGAGGAATAAAGGACCTTAAATCTGCTTGGATGAGCGAACTTGCACTGACCTCTGATGGCTGTGAATGTGTATGAAACGTGGTACTGCAATTATCTCTGCTTCTTTAAGAGCACCAGTGCTCCAATTAAAATTATGTTGGCAGGAGAGAAGCTCTTTTGAGATGGAAACCAAATGATTTATAAAGGAGTCCTGGGTTTATTTTTGCTTTGCATTGTCATTCTTTTGAAAGCACTGTGAAAATGTAAACAAGCCAAATGTTCACAAAAAAAGAAGTTATTTTCAAAGAGATGTCTGTCTTTCTGCATTCCAGCTATTTGGAAATTTCACAAGGTTTTATTAAAACACCTGTCCACCTTGTTTCATATCTACAAATGATTTTATAGGGCAGAAAACACATGAGCAGGAAAAAAAAGCTGTCACAATTCTCATGGCTGCTGAGTTCAAAATACACTGCAGAAGACCCAGTTTATAGGGGTGCTAAGTTGGGAGAAACATATGAGCTTAAATCATTGTCACGATGGCAGAATCTGTCTTGGGATCTTTGCAATGGGTCCACCTGAGCCACCCAAAAGGTTTTGGGTTGGAGGGGCAGCAGACCTCATTCTGGCAAGATTATCTCACAGGGGTTTGACCCTGAGGCAAACTCTGAGAGTTTCTAGGGCTTTATCCACTGGTTTAGAGCAGCAACTTTCAGCCTCCTATATGAAACTATCACTCTACTAACACACCAAGCATAAGGGAAGCACTTTATATAAGATAATATCTTTATATAAGATATAATATCTTACCGCTTCTCCCTGTGTGACCTTAAACAGGCAGACAGGTTCATCAAAGTGCAACAGAGAAGGTGATCTGGCCTCTTCTCCTGAAGCATCAAGAACTTGTTAGAGAGCTCAGAGCCAACACTGAACCATTTGAGGTGTCATACCTGAATATTGACATGTGAACAGGTCGCTTCTCTGCTCCATTTCAGCTCCACATTCAATCCCCCAGAAATAAACAGGAGCCCTCTCACTTCCTCATAGTGGGTTAAATGTGGATGTTCAGCACACAGTTCCTCCTGCCAGCTGGGTTTGCATGGGAGATAGCACCAGTGATATTAAAAATTAACAGAGGAATAAAACACAACTCTTGAAAATTCTTTGGTCTTAAAGTTGAGTCTGAAATAATTCAGTTCAAAAGAAAGATTCCTATTTGTTTTGGTGGGCTCTGGATCAGGTTCTTGGAGCTCAAAAGCATAGATGGGAACATAAAAACAGCTACAGAATTTCCATCTTGTTGGATGGCCTGACTTCTCACCATTTTATTTTGTCCTACTTTGGAGAAAAATTCCTAATCTTGAAATACTGAAATGTCTTTGATAATTTAATATTAAACCTGAAAATATAGCATAATAGTCTGTCAAAATAAAAGGAAATGAGAAAGACAAAAGTAAATAAGAAATGCAAGCAAAATAAACTCATGGATTTTTTGTTTTCAGTCAACAGTATAGTTGGGATGGAAATAGTCCTGCAGAAAATCATTCTGATACTACATTTTTCCAAAGTGTATGTAAAGGCAGCAGTCTTGGCACAGGAACCCTGATTGCCAATGACGTTGCCAAAAAGCCTTTCCTGAATTATAGAGGTTGCTCTGCAGGAAGGGGGCAAGGAGGGTTTTATGCCAACTTCTTGTTGATCACACAAGGCCATTAAGAGACTGTTTCAGTGTTGGGTTAAATTGCTGCACAATGTGACTGTATATGAAGACAGGGAGTTGAAAGGTTGAACTTGCCAGACAGGATCTGAATCCTCCTGAAGAGCTTTTGCAATCACAGCTTGTGGGAACCTGACACACTGAACAGAGAACTGGCACTCAGAAGCACCTTAAGCCTGAAGTGGCCATTGAGGAAAAAACCCCAGCCATTGAGAAAAAATTCCCAGCAAAGTGACAGCATCCTCCCTGAGCCCATTTCCACCTTGTTCAAGGCTCTTATGCTGCCAGCCAAGTGGGCTTTGTCAAAACCAAGAGATGTATCAGAGGCTGTGGTAGCAGCTGTAAAATCACGAGTTGGGACCTTCAAACACAAGCAGGTGTGATTCTGTGTAAGAGAGGTTAGACTAAAGTGACCACGAAAGATCATGCTCTTATCTTACTCTACTTACATTTTTGAGGTCCTATTATGTGCTATAAATTGAGTGCAAGTCCAGCACAGCACTTGGGGAAGCCTAAAACTGGTAGGAGAGGGACTCATTTGCAGGTGAAGAAGCAGAATATTGTGAGTGACACAATTCCCAGTGCCAGAGAATGGTTGAAAAGGGGTGCCCTGGTGGCACCTGCTGCACAGACAGCAAGAACTGGTGGCTAGAAAGCTTTGAACTACAGCCTGCTCTCTCACAGGTGCATGGCAACATCCCAAAATACACCCATAACATTTCTTACTTGGCTTGGATTGTGCCAGTTGGATGGTGGGTTCATGTTGAGCATTGTGACTTGGGACTAGAAAGTCAAGTGTGTATCTTCAATTACTGGAGTGTCCTTAAACTGGGAAGGATTTGTACAATTAAAAAAATTACTAATCATTATTGGGCCAAGTAATTGCTTGATCAAATGACTTTTACAGTAAACTGTACAGAATGTACAATTCAGAGTTCATTTTCTAGGATAAGCACGAAATGAGCAGGAAAATTGGCCAATTTATCAAAAATTATTATTATGCTTGATTATGCTTGAGAGCATTATGCTAAATCCAGCTTCTGCTCACTTGAATTTTGGTTTCTGAACTGCCACTGGTAGCACAGATGAATGCTATTGCAAAAGTGGCTCTGATCAAATCTATGCCTAGAACTTTTTGACCTATAGAAGATAAATTTTGTTTTACCATTAAGTGAGGAAGTAAAACTAAATTTACACTAAATGGAAGATTTTTCAGATTGCTGAGGCAGCAGGCTGTCCCAATCTATATTGGAAAGGACTGTACACTCACCAACTTCTTTAATCTCTTTAGTAAACAGAAAAATCTTGCTGGCAATGTACTTTCTAGAAATATAAGAGTATTTGAGCTGAAACATTTCATGAACTTTTTTGACCTCAAAGTTATGACCAACCTGTGTAATATTATAAAGTGAAACTGTGTGCTAGAAAGTGCCTAAAATAACCCATCATAACACTATTAAAGAGTAGTGTAGTCAGAAAATACTGGGTAAAGTGGGAATGAAGGAAATACTTTTTTTTTTTTCTACATTGATATACAGACTTTTTGCCAGTGTACAGTGAAATGAAGAAGTGAAGTGGCACAGGAATAGGATCAGAATCCTGACCTATTAATTCATGTTTAACAGAGAAGAGAACCAATTAAATGAGGATCATGGGAAGGAGTTTGCCCCTATAAGTGCAGGAAAGTCACAAAATCTCAGGCTGCCACTCTGAGGTGGAAGGATAAATTGTGCAGAGATACCAAACACTGGCCCTAAGTTAATTACATCTGCTTCAGTGGAGAGCAGGTGACAGTGCCACAGGAAGCCACCAGCTGGATAAGCACTTCAGAAGCAGCTAAATCTGAGCAGGAACATGTGGGAAGGAGGACAGCAGAATGCCACAGAGTGAATCAAACTGAAACATGCAGCGGAGTGATAACCAGGAGAGGAAGAAACGTTGCTTTCCCATGGGAAGAGATAAACTACTTCCAAGACACAAATCCTACCGTCAGTATTGTGATCTCCATACAAACCTAACTTAGGAATGCTGCAGTTAAAACAAGTCATTCATTGCTCAAGATGCCCAGTGTTTAGCTGGGGTAATTAGCACACACAAGGCTGTTTGAGTATTTTTTTTTAAATAAAAAAAGACAAAAAGAAAAAAAAGACAGCCATGTCAGAGTACTTCAGTTTCAGTGTGAGGTAAGTCAGCCTTAGGCAGATGCGCAGCACTGATCTTGCAAACTAAAGTGTCTCGCCTTCACCGTGTTTTACCTCGGGAAAACAAAGGTGTATTAGTTACCCTGAGGTAAAAAAAGGGAAAAAAAAAGCTGCGCCAGCCCTAGTGAAGAGAAGCAGTCAGTTTAATTTATTGTAAGGTAAGCAGCAAGGCTGTGCCTAGATCAGAACACAGCAGTGGCCTCACAGACTTAGCCAGAGGCAACACCTGAAGTGTCACCTTCCCCTTCGGTCCTGCAGTGACATAATCCACATTTGTTAGCTGGCTCTAACGAGCTCATCTGTCTTGAGCCACGAAGGGAAAACCTCCTTCTCTCTTGGTTTTTGGGTCAAAGGCAAAGCTTGGAGAAGGTTATTAGCAGAATCAAACATATTCAGAATTGTTGGGAAATTGTTCTGTTCTATTTAAAAAATTGGTTTGGTTTTGCTCTCAAATTTCTAAGAGTTTTTCTTTTGCTTTCAATAAACAGAATGTACCTATCATTATCTTCTGTTGGAGCTGTTTTACCTTTTCCTTGCCTTCAACACGATCCAATACATCAATTCCTATATCCCACTCCAGATACACTCTCAGCTTCTGAGAATGACGTTATTTATGCAGGTTAAAACTTGTACCTTCCTCTGACATTAAGGATCAGTCCCTTTATCCCCAGGAGCTTCTGGAAGTGAATACCCCCAAAGAGCAGCAGTCAGCAATTTTGAAACCAGGTCATTTAAATTAAAGGGAAAAATCCAGACCTTCTAGATTAAAATGGAGGCAAAGTCATGAAATTCACATTAAATATAACATAAAATCAGAACCAGTCTAGACCTTTTTTGTTACAATTTGCTGATGAAGCAAGAGTAAAACCTTACCTGGGGGAAAGGCCAGCTTCTCAAAAGCAGCACACAATCTGTCAGGCATTTCCCCTGAAACTGTATAACGTTTTTCTTCCATCCTTGTGTTCAGGTAAGAGGACTCTGTATTCCCAAGTGGGATATGAGGATTACTCTTGTTCTAATAGCAGCATACACAGAGACTGGAATGCCTTTCCAACAGAGGCGTTCATCGAGTTTGAACTGAGACCACAAGATTTATGTCCTGTACATATCTGAGAACATTTCTGTGCATTAAGGATATATGCTCATATGAAAGGGTAATTCTGACCCTCTGCAAGGGACTAGAGAATTTATAGTTAATAAATTCTCCCTATACAATTTTAAAACTCTCAGAGAGTGACAACCTGAGTGGCAGGCATTCAGCACACAGTAAGATCTGGAGGGATGTTAACAAACTGGCCTATCCCAGCTGGTACCCTTATCCTTCCAGCTCTATCAGTTTGGTATTAGCTGATCCTCATTTAACACAGAATATTAATCTCCTGATAACAACACGTGGAATAAATGCATCACAACCAGAAGCTGTCACAATCTAAGTCAAATTACGAGAGAAGGATGTGAGGGGTGGGAAACAGCACAGGAATTCCCAATAGGAGACACGATCATCACATGGAATGCAGTGGTCAAATCCTTGGTGTTTGCAAACAATTTCCTTATCTTCACCAAAGCAATCACCCGTGTCAAATATTCACAGTGGATGTGTGCCACAAAATGCAGCAAACAAATCATTAGTGCAGTTCAACCAGCATAGCCTTCTGCTCCATTTTAACCACGTCTTTGGGTACCTTTCTCATGGTTCAGACCCCCTTGCCCCTCTGCCTTTACCTTTTATAACCACTGGTTGTTTTCCATTCTTCTGATTTCACTGAACATGTGACAGAGAAAAAGACAAAATTAATTTACATCCATTTAAAATTACATTAGAATTAACAAGTGGCCTTTAATTTCACTCTGATTTTTAATTGAAATTCAATCTATCTGTACTCAGAGGAACATACAGGGTGTGATTTTCAACAATGGCTCAGTTTTTTTCTAGCTTAAAGTGTAATTGTCCTCAGCAGTGCCAAAAAAGAAAAGAAACAAAGCAAGCCAGGGACCTCTCAAAAATTGCACAGTCTGTGCCAGATAAGAACACTGATAAAATGTCCATTGAAATCACAGTGGTTTGGAGCTTAATCTGAGTACCAGCTTGTAGCTGAACTGGCCAGTGACAACAGCATTATGTGAGAGGCTCACAAAATCCCTGCTCAAACACATGGCACTGTGGTACCACATCAGGAGCTCTCCTTTGTGTTATTGTCACATGAAGGAGAGAGAACGTGTGCTCAAGCATCACCTTGAAGGTGTGGTAAGAGGGAGAGCCAGTACAGCCACAGTTTTGTCTCTATCTTATAAAAAGATCTGGAGGCAGGCAGCAGGGTGAAGTTGCCTCCTTTGTACTGGGCATTAAACCTCTCTAAAGGGCCGCAGATCGAGGAAAGGTACAAAACCAGTTCAAAATAGAAGCCTGGGAGAGCATCTCAGATGGGAAAAAAGATATCCTGGCTGAGACTCTCAGCATGAATGGCAATGATATGTGACTAGTCTCATTTATCAAAATAAATCTGGATCTGGAGATCTGGGAGAATCAAAGACTCAATTATTAACTGTATCACTTGATCTGGATGATGGCTTTTAATAAGAGCACATAATCTACAAAATATAAAGATCCAAGATATCTCATTCAAACCTTACACTAACCCCAAGTATTTAAAGATAAATGACTGTGATCTTCACTTGTGTGTTCTGTATAGCACAGACCTGAAGGTGTCACACAAGTCCAGGGACAAGCAAGATTCCTGTTGTCACACATGGAGATCAGCTGCATGTTTGCTGTCCCCAGGCAGTAGATCAGTGCTGAATCCACCACCTTCAGTGGCCACATAGTCCTGCAGAACACAATTGTTCCTTGGGAAAAGCTGCAGAAATCCTCTCTACAAGCAGTAACATGCTGCTGACTAAGCCTTGCCTGCATCCCAGATGTCTGCAGCACTCCCAGGGCCCATTTTCACATGCACATATTTCCTTCTTAGTGGACTTAAGCTCAGCCTGAGTTTAAGCTGCCCACAAACACCATCTGCCCTTGCAATGAGCACAGCACTTGTTCCTGCCTGGGGTTCCAGCAGCCCACCCTGGGACCTGGAAACAAGCAGGTTGCTGCTCAAGCCAACAGATGGCTGTCTTGCATTTCTTTCCATTAACAATCACATTTGCTTCAGAGAAACAACTGTCACTGTTCTCTGGAATCTATTTCCCATCAGGATTCTACAGGATTTTGTAAAAAGAAGGAATAAGACATTATCTAAACCATTCCACTTGTATATGGAGAAAATTTTAACTACGACCTGAGTGCTGCACTGTTTAAATATGCAACTGCTGTATTAATTTTTTTTATCATTAGGCCTCATCAATTTCTACATCAGATTTTTCCTGCTTTTATTTAAGCCTTTCCAGTCTATGTGCACTCAGCAGAAGGATGTAATTATCATCCAGCACAAGCAGGCAGGAGTACCTGGTCTACACTACCAGAGAAATCAGAAAAATGACCCAGTAGTTCTACCTGGCCTTCAGAATCTCAGAGTCAGTAGTTATTTACTGAGCCTGAGCAGACTTGGCTGAATACCACAAAAAAATAGTGAATAATTTTGCCATAAGCACTGTCAGCTCATTCAGTTATTATTTGTGGCTTATTATTAACAACTGCATATGTGTATCTGCATGACAAATGCTTTTAGCCCTGGAGATGTTTGTGAATCTTAAATACTTCACAAATAGTCAGTGAATAATTATCCATGCTGGAAAGTAATATTGCAAATCATTATGGGATAGATCTTTTCAGTGATTTTCTCATTTTAACAGACTAAATTATCTAACCATAGTGTAGAAACAGAAGACTTGCCTAAGCAGACAAATCAAATGCCTGAAAAGAAATAACAGATTCTTAAAGAAGTAATAGCAGGGGATAGTTCATTAAAAACCCCTTTTTCATAATTGCTTTTTTTTTAAAAAAAAAAAAGTGGCAAGAGCTAGAAGAATTTTTGAGCAATTAACACATTCATAGAAAACCTGATCAGTTCAGGAACAGGAGAAAGGGAAAAAAAGATTAATCAGTGCAGTAGCTCATCAAGAATTATTTAGAACACCTTTAGTCCATAATGGGCTTAAAGATTTACAATTTATCACCACTGTCAGAGTGAAATCCCCTCTATTCTTTAGGATTTTAAATAAATTAGACTTCATTCTGGACAATCCATTGTTCAAAAGCCATAATAAACACAACTTGAAGGAATATAGTTCAGATTAGTGGACAGAAGAGCTAAAGCTACAGATGTTTGCATGGGTGCCGATTTTAACTCAGTTTTGCCCCTATTCACTTTTGTGGTTGGCATTCCACAGAGAACAAGCATGTCAGACATATGCCAGCAAATATTCCTGTGGTGGTCACCTGAAAACATGGAATTTCTTCTTTACCATCCTCTGTCCTCAGAAAACTTTGGGGAAGAATCCCCCCTTCCAAATGCTTTAGCCAAAAGCAATAATATTTTGGATTTGAGGCACATTACTGAAGCTTCATGGAATTTGTATTCCCTTATATGCAGGGGTCAAAAAAAAGGCTGCTTTCTCCTCTTAAGAAATACAAGAAATGCAATACAAAATGTAAACTTTAGGAAGACAACTCAGGAAGAGAAATTAAGGACAGAGGATAATATGATAGCATTTTGTCATTAAAATGTTTATAGTTTTGTCCAGATTATTTGATCAAAGCTGAAACTCAGTTGGGAGTTGTAATTCCATATATACAAATTTATTCTTTTTCAGAAAGCAGACTGCTTAGATTGAAGTTGTTTTTTTAAAAATAAACAGTTCTGGTGGAAAAGAACACAAACAATCCCTATAGAAAAGCAGTTTCAAATTCACTATTCTAGGATAAAACCTGGAATCCTGATAAAAACATTTATGGCTCAGCCATTAAGAGAACAGAAACATTAACATGCCCAATAAATTATTACCTCCTCTGAACAGATGTCAAAAGGAATTTATAGCTCAAAGTTACTTAGGTAATCATTCTAAACAAATACTGCCTGGAAAAACACCACTATTAATTTCAAAAGAGAAAGGAAAAATAAAACTTACCAAATGTAATTTCTGCTGTTACTTACCTTAGCATGTTATTCCTCAGTAAGGAGTTGCTTCCAAACCCATAGTACCACATGAAAGAGAATGCTGGTGATTAAAAGGTATGCAAAAGGTTTATTTTCTGGGAGAACATGGAAAAAAATATCTACAGTTACTTACTCTAGAGAGAGTTCACATGGTATCAAATCCTTGCCTTGCCTTTCCCTTCTGTCTTGGTAAGGGTTGTTTTTTGACATGGTAGAGCTCAAACATGAACATGAGGCCAGAGGGTGAGGCTGAATCAGAGAGGAACACACAGCTGGAGATTCCACAGAATGGGTTTGCGTGGACTCTTCCACCAGAGCCCAACCTCCACAAGTTGCCAAAGATTATGAGGATGGTGATGATCAGTACATGCACATGCTGGGGAACAAGAGCAGGCAGAAGACCAGGGATGTTACACTGATCACAGTCATGATATTCCTGAGGTCCTTTTTGATCCACAACCCTGACACTTCAACCTGCAACAACATTTGGAAACAGGAGAGTGAATAAGGAACTCTAATTTTTTCTGCAAATAAAGACAATCTTGCCTTTACTGTGATGCCTGGATGTATTTTTGAAAGCATATACTGCACAGCATATTTTTGATCTGCAACAATTACCAGGCAAAAAATTTTTGTGTAGCACTAGAAAAAAAAACAATGGGCAGGTTTTTACTGGAAAACTCTGTAGCCCATATTTATATGGCAGCAGAGTATATTAAAAGGCAGGATATTTGGGAAGGGAAACAACTACAGGTAAATTGTTCCTGGTCTGTCAGTGGACACAGCTCACAGTCTAAGGGGAAAAGTTATGGTTTCCATAAGTCCTTGCCCAGTGGGGACTCACCAAGCCAATACCAACACAATCTCTGCTGAGAATCAATCTCTTTGCAGACTCTCAGCAACTCTTAAAATCCACGGTCTCATTATCTTGCATACAGCAGGCCTCTTGCTTGTAGGACTTTATTTACTTGAACAGATGACGGTATCCCATTGCCAAGATGCTGGGAGTTGTCCAGACTGGGTTCTGCTGAAGCTGCAGGAGCTCTTCACAGACACTCATGCCCATGTGTGGCTGATGCAGCGATGGACAGGCAGGGACAGGCTGTCACCCACAGAGGAGCGATCGCAGCCAGGGCTCTTAACATATGCCAAGGCTGCCTTGGCATGTAAATCAAACTGAAAATCCCCAGCAGCAAAAATAAGTTGTGGCTTTGGCTGTGGGCAAGAGTGACATTCTGCAATGTGAGTGCATAGGAGAGGGGCACTATGGAATGTTGCCAGGACCCCTATCAATACAAGTACTTGTTCATTCCAGTGTTGATGGACATTATCAACAGCTCCTTAGAAGCAGGCTGAATATTTACAGCTAATGCATCCATAATGGGGCTACCAAACCTTTTCTTGTTACTTTACTTTCAGATTTAACTAAAATTTGGGATTCTTCCCTGCAGTCTCCATTCCTTCTTTTACCAAATTCCCTGCTCCTTCCAAATATTTAACTTTTTTATGTTTCTGAGTTGAAGCTTGTGAGATCTGCTGATCTGGCAAATGAACAGACCAGCACTGTATCTCTAGATATGGACAGGACATCTCATGATATGGCAAAGTCATCAAGACAATGCTACTCACACCTTTAGTGTAAACTCCTGAGTTTCTGTATTCACTCACAGTCCTGCCCAGGAATTAGGAAATTTTTCCAGAGTTTTTTATGTAGGTGATGATGCTCAGACTCCATTCCTTGACCTCCTTGCCAGGATGTAGCAGCTTCAGCGGCCCATTGTCGCTGGAGCTGACTTAAAAGGCACAAGAGGGGCAACTACACTTTGCCTTCATGTCTGCACAGTTATCCCTTATGCTCATTTAGTGGTGTTGATAATATCAGGTTGCTATGAATAGAATTCTATCTACATGTACGTATGCTTGGCTATTTCAGATTCACTGGCAAGCCACAGGAATCCCATTCCTAGATACAATATGGTCTTGGAAGATTCTCATGGTGCCCACAATCCAGCTGGTCTGCAGACATACCTAAATGGTTGCATTAATATTTGTCTTCTGAGGTTTTTTTTTTACTCTAATGCATTTAGTAACAGCATATGTCTTTTAAAATTATTATCAATTTCTTTCCAGTCACTTACTGGAAAAAGTATGAATGAGCAATCTCAGTTCTCTGACTGAGACAGGAGAGAGGCACTGGTTCATATTCAGCCTAAGAACAGTAAGAGTCAGAATTACCCCCACAGAAGCACTGCTCATATTAAATGAACTTGCTGAAGTAAAGTAAAAAATGTGTCCAGAAGGTAGAAATACCACAGTCCTCATCAAAACTGGCCCCCTTTAATCCCTTTAGGAAGAGATCTGATTAAAATTAAATGTAGAGATAACCCCAGCTAGAAGCTGAGATACACTGCTGGAGAAGTTCACTCGCTAAATCAATATAAAATCAGCAGTTTCTGCTCTTGTAATGGTTGACTGTGTACTCTGCTTATCCTAAAGTCAGTGATAAAGTATAGAGTGACTACAACAGAGCAGAGCTGACTGGACTATGGCACTGCCCTTTAGGAAATACCACTCAGGTAATAAAACAACAAGGAAGATCAGGATTCATCTCACAACTCTTCCTTAAAGTTTCTGTGTGAGTGAAAAAGAAGTCATGTCATTCCTCTGTGTCAGAGGTGCCAGATCAAAAACAGAGCAAAGAAACTTTCCATTCCTTCACTTCTTGTCTTAGTCTAAAAGGAAGAAAGATTTATCCCCATCTCTTACCCTCCTAAACATCATACTTGTAGCAACACAGAATCATAGAATGGTTTGTGTTGGAAGGGACCTTAAAGGTCATTCAGTTCCAACTGCCTTGCCATAGAGAGAGGGGGGGAAACCTTCCTCCAGACCAGGTCAGTGAGAGCTCCAACCAGCCTGGCCTTGAACACTGCCAGGGATGGGACATCCACAATTTTCTGGGCAACCTGTTCCAGTGCCTCACCACCTTCACAGTAAAGAATTTCTTCTGTATATCTAACCTAAATTTCCCTTCTTTCAGTTTGAAGTCATTACTCCTCGCCCTGTCACTACAGTTCCTGGTGGAATCCCTCTCTGGCTTCCTTGTAGACCTGCTTCAAACACTGGAAGGCTGCTCTGAGGTCTCCACACAACCTTCTCTTCTCTAGGCTGAGCAGCCCCAACTTACTCAGCCTGCCAACAGCATAATCATGAAGTGCTCTTGTATGCACAGAACCCTGTGGGCACAAACCTAAAACTGCCGAGACTGACACCAAGGAAAGGGTTGTTTGAACTCATGCTCAGGTCTCGGACACGCTGCTTGGGAGCCACCTCATCCTGGACACAAACACCTAATTTAGACATCTATGAAGCAGAAACAGCTGAGGTAAAACTTTGAATACACTAATGTAGTTTTCAAAGAAACAAAGTCAGGTCTCTCCCTTCTGTGCTGACGTTTCCTTTGTTACAGACAGGACATTGCTCATCTCTCTCTCCTCAAGTACAAATGTCTTACAAGTCAATTCTGTGCTTAATGCAAGCTGACAAAAGGAGGTTTATACACTGTGCAACAATACCCACTGCCACTCAGTGGAGCAGAAGATACTTGAAGGGCAGGCTGCTCCTGTGTGGCACAGCTGCTGCTCCCCAAACAGAGCGGATGACTTGCAGCAGGAACACTGTTTGCTGCTCCAAGTCCCCCAGCTACACCAGGAACTCCTCTCTTGTGGCACATGTGCAGAGTCATCGGTATCTCAGCCTGCAGTGGTCCAGCTAATTTAAACACACACATTGTGCAAAGTAGAGAGCCTGGAGGAAGTGGGAGGGGAAAGCTGGTGGGCTTTGAAGGAAGCACAGCCTGTTAATTTCTGCAAAAACTGAACGAGAGATAAAACTAAATTAGCCATCTATTAAAAAGAAATTAATGACATCTGCAAATGAAACAAAATCTAAAATAATCACCCTAATAGCACGATCTCTGGTGAGCCTTCATGCTTAATTTTTTCTTGTATTTGATGAAGGCATCTATTAATTAAAAATATTTATACAAGGTAGAGGCTTGACAGGAATACTCTGTGCAGCTGTTCTTAAGGGAACTGCTTCTGTTAATCAGCTATTTCTGAAGAAAATGCCTCTAGTCTATGCAACGAAAGCAAGATTGTACTTCAATAAATCATATTTAAAGTCTGTGCTTTCTAAATATCCTCTGTGGCTAAAATTGGATGAAGTAGGCTGCTTTCTAGAGATGATATAATACACTTTCCTTTCCATTGTTTAGTTAGCTTGTACTGAAATGAAACCTTCATCTTATCCTCCCCCTCTTTTACCCTCCTTTTATTGTTAACCTTTTATTGAATTGTTGAACATCCAAGTACAAAAGCAGATGATCTGATATGTATGAATGTATTGTACAAATGAGGAGGACAAAGCTAAACACACATTCAATAGCGGGTATGAAAATATTATCAGATATTGAGGCAGGGACAAACCAAGACTGTATGTCATTAATGAGACTATTCAAAGTAATTTGGATGGAGTTATGATTCTATTGTCATCCAGGACTGAGAAGAAATCACTTACCATTTGAAAAAAGAATTTTTAATCATTATGCAGCTCTCTGGGGCACAAACTCTTTCAGGATTTTCTTCTGTCTCCCATGCCCTTCTTTTTTTTCCTTTCTTTTTTTCATTCCTCTCATCTTTTCACTACTATGAAAACAGAGATGATTAGAAGTTGTCCCTGACACATTTCTTTGTAAAGCTGTTAGTTTTGTCTTTCAGCATTTATTAGTTTGAATTCTGTATGAGGCACCTGTTGGCTGGTGAGAATAAATCAACAGGAAAGTCACAACTGGGTTTGTATTGTACTCGTGCCTTTTTAAGCCTGTTGGGAACTCCCTGCTTTGCTGTACTGGAATAAATACTGGAAATAAGGCCAACCACACTGTTTAACACTGTTTCATAATGTGAATGTGCAGGTTCCTTGAACAGAAGTTAAGATTAAAATCCTGTTGCTAATATTGTCATAATCAACTCAGGCTGGTGAGGGCAGGAGTCTCAGTTTGTGACACCAGTTAAATAAGCCACAGTTAACCTGGTGCACCACAGTTCTTGGGATGTTGCATGGAGAGAACCGAGCACTGCCAAAGGGCACTTGGAGAAATGAACCGGGAAGGTGGTGCATGGATGCAGCTTCCTGCAGGTTCTGATAAAAAGGCCTGCCTGTGCACTCCATCATGCTTGCTAAGTCAAGGATGGGTGGCATCAAAGCAAGTGATGAATGTGTTAAATTGCTAAAAAGTGGATCAGTGGGACAGCCTGGGACTGACATAATGATCTCCTGTGCTTGTGCTACTGCTGTGATAAAACACTGTGACCAGCCATGTGGGAACAACAGAGTAGCTGCTGCAGGGCCATCCCTTTTTAATGCAGGGGACAGAGCTGAAGTGAACTCAGGAGTAAGGAACACTTTTCTAGACAAAAGGAAGTAAAATAAAATGCATTTTAACACATGACTTGATATACATTATGGCTCATGAGAACATCCAGTTCCCCCTGCCCCTTACAAACCAGAGTGGGCTTTGCAAGGAGATCTGTTCCCCAGCAAAAGTGTCCATTTCTTTAACACTGCACTATACCCATAAGACCACTGACTGAGGAATGGAATATAAAATCCATTCCCTTTCTGGGATAGGGAGGGAAAGGGATGCAACCCTCTCAAATTCAAAAGCCTTTCTCACCCGGCAGTCAGCTCCACAGGCACTTACTGCTCCATCCCAAGAAGGTGCACCATTCCCATGAAAGGAGAATTCAGCACTGATGAGGCCAGAAAGAGGGAACAAGGGTTACTGTGCTCCATTCCTTCTCCTGTCTTGCCTATGCACTTTGAACATAGCTAAGTATCTAGGAATTTCCTTGAGTTTTCAATTGCCCAGAAAAAAATAATTCTTTCTTCCTTTCTTCTGTATGACTCTTAGAATCTTGATTTTTTTTAATTGTATTTTTCTATTATTAAGGATACATATTATAGACACATCCACAACATTTTATATCTGTGGCCACTTACAGCTCCTTTTTAAAAATATATTTACACATTTATCTCTGTATTGTTTTTTAATCAAATTGGTTGCTTGATGAAATATTTCTTTTCCTCTTACTATGTTCCTCTCTGATCCCTGCAGCAGCTTGGAACTCCAGCCAATGCCAAAGCACAGCCAGAACATCCTTTCTTGTGCCAGGTGAAAGCATTAAGAGTTGGAAGTTAAATTCATTCATGGCAAAGTTCATGACAAAGCTTCCACTGGCTTCAGTGAATGTAAGAGTTTTCCAGGTTATTTCTATATATGAAAAGACAAATGTTATAATGCAATCTACTGTAATTTTGCTTAACTTTAAGGAACATTCAAATGACAGGCAATTATAAACATCAGGAAAAAA
>JAWWLZ010000118.1:5768819-5795689 GCA_035041345.1 Poliocrania exsul | reverse complement strand
CTTTTCCCACAAATACAGTGATTTTCCAATTCCAGTTTTACAGATGCTGTATGTACTGGCATGGTAGAAATACATATTTTGCAGCTTCAAGAGATTATTCTAGTAATAATCAAGAACTCCCAAACTTTTAGAATTTACCCATCATTAACATACAGTATGAATTGGCCTATTCCCCAGACACTTCATTCAACAATAAATTCTGATGATACAAACACATTGAGCAGCAGAGTAGATAATAGAAAAAAAAAGAATCATCAGTCTGTCTCTAAATGTTAGTGACCTGGCACTGCTGATGTTGTTTTCAGTCCCACTGATGTGCCCCACGCTGCACAGAACACGCAGTGCCAGCTCACCCAATCACATCATTTGTCACCTTTCTGACAAAGTTAATGGATCTGTGTAAGTTTTCCCCCCAGGTGAGAGTGTGACCCAACACTTAGATGTGACAGTGCTTTGGTAAGCTTGCAATGGAAAGATGATGGTGGCAGGACAGGCAAAAGCCTCGTTGTGCAGGCAGAAACAAAGACAACTGTAGGCTGTCAGCACAGGTGAAAGAAGAGGGGCTGAAGAACAGGATAATAGTGATAAGTACCAGAATTTTATTGCACTATCCAGAGAAGATCTGAGGCTTTTTGCTGGCCATTTTACAATTCTTTCACTTGACTTGTTTACTGATGGAAATGTTTGCCAAGGAACTTTGGAAAAATAGTGACATATGAACAATCTGTTGCGGCATATTGTAGTGGTGGTGTTTGTGCTGCTATAGTTACTAAGCTTTTAACATTTTTGTAATTTGTCTTGAAAAAGCTGGAACTTGGCATGAAGTTTTTGGGTGCCTCTATGTTCAAGTCAGATGGTTTTCATAATTTTTGTTACATCTCTCTATGTGAAGAAAAGCCTGAAGATATGCTGTGTCAAGGAAAAGGAAAAAGTGTGCTCAGATGAAGAAAGAAGCAGAAGGTGGGAAAAGAACCAAATGCATTGCAAGATTGGGAGAAACAGGTGCAAGCTTCTTTTCAAGGTGAGAAGAGTATTTACAGGATACTGTCAGGTCTTATGTAACTGCAATATTAATCAGGTTACGTAAAAAAGGCCTTGGGAGTTTTTGCTTTCATTTGGTTTCTGATCTTACACTAACAAGGTGGATTTCCATTGCATGGTAAGCAATCAGAACTTCATGTTCAAGTACTTGAACTGCCTTGTGGCTCTGCTGTGGAGGGACACAGAACTACTGACCCAAACTGTGGCAGAACAAGCACAGGAGAATCTGTTAGAAAGTCCAGAGAGGACCTGAAGAACAGGGAAAGGGACAAAATGGAACAAAACCCAAACAAAATTGTTGGTGATTAATCAAATACCATATAAAAATTGGTTGTGTGGTCAAAATACAGGTGGGAACCTTTCCCAGAACTTCCTAGGGCTGTGTATATGGGTAGCTCCCATTATTGCTAAATGCATATGAAATATTAATTTTCTGTCAGAAGAATAAGACTGTCCTCCCCCTCCCTGAACCACAGCCCACACAGAAATCCTCTGCTCCTGCCAGGAGTCATCCTAAACACACGGAAAATCTTACCTGACACGTGTTAGATTAATAAGGCATTTAGGTGGCGTTCTGGAAATCTGCACTGCTTGAACGTCAGGTCTCATCACAATTCTGCAACAATTTTCCTGACACTTTGAACTTTCCAGAGGCTTTTCTGAAGGAGAAGGAGGCTGAAAGAAGAACATTACAGTGCTGTTGATGAACCTATTAACATCATGCTTGTTCTGTACATCTTGGGGAAGAAAACATATAATTCTGTTTGCTTGTAGCATTTTGCCTTTTGTAGTGGTTTAACAAGTGGATGCATAAAGAAGTTTGTTACAGAAGCTTTAAAATTAGTCAAAAATAACTGAAAATTATACAAGGTATGTTTAACCAGCAGAATTGATTAATTAAGGAAAATGTAGCTAGGGGTTTGGTGTGATTAAGTGGGATTAGACATGCATATGTATCGGGAGATATAACCTATCAACATTTGTATGGAAAGAGTAATATCCTTTATTATGTTACCTGAAATATATCCATGTCTACATATAAATTATGATGAGATATCAATGCATGTATTTGAAACAATTATGAACCAAAAAACAATGGCTAGCCCAGATCTCACTGTGGGTTATTAGAAAGAAGATTCCCTCTGGGAAGTTTATTCCACAATATATCTTCTAATTTACTCTTCAGGAGCTCAGAACAGCCAAAGTTACACACTGGATATGGCCCTCCAGGACTACCTTGCAACAGGACAACTGTGTTCTGATGTTCTCCCCATCAGTCCCTGTCCTGCTGTCTCATACCATGAAACACAAATTACCCATAAAAATTATAATTCTCTTATTAGTTTTAAAGGTCAAATGAAATGATGTGGAAAATATGCAGTGGTGTGACATATAATTTACATAATTGCCACAAAAATGCTGCAAAAGCTGTGTGACAAAAAAAAAATTAAAAATGAAGCTTCTCTCTGAGGAAAAGCAAGTCAGCCAGATTTGCAGTGAGACTAAAGGGGGGGGCTGCACCACCAGCAACCCAATCATTCCCACCACATTCAGGTCTGGATTTACCTATTTTTCCCACCCCTTTCCCTCAGACACACCCATACAATGAGAAAGGGAAAGCGAGAGAGATTTCCCACCAATCCTGGAATTTAAACTGCTTTGTTTCTAGATGTGGAATGTAACTGTTGAAGTCTTGATATAAACACACGACCCCTGAGAGAGAGGTGGACACGAGGATGACACTCCCAGCACCACCTGATGTCCCAGTGGGGTCGGACCCTGAGCTAACATCGTGTGAGCAGAGTCAGTGCTGGGGGCTGCCAGTCCCTGCCGGCCCCTTTTCCCTTGCCTTGGCTCTCCAGTCAAGCAGGTAAAGAATGACTTTGGCTTTTGGATGAAGGTGCTGTCAGCACTTCCTTCTCTCCCAGGGCTTGCCTTAATTTGTGGATCCTGCTTCTCCCTCAGGACACAGTTCATGTGGGAATAAGCAGAAGTTTCAAATGCATGTGGTGCAACAGCCCAGATCTCAGTGGAGGACATGCAACAGCCAGAGGAGCAGCCAATGTGCTTGGACAGGGAGGATGGAATCTCAGCCTGTAGCTTACTAGCAACTTCCTGAGAGTGCTCACTTACAAAAACAGACCCCAGGCAAACAGAGTTTGAATCCATTACAGACAAGCCAAACCTAAAATCAAACAAAACCCAAGCTGTTTAAAAGCAAACTTTGGATTTCTTCTAATGCTCTGATACTGCTTGATTACTTAAACTGATTAACATGATGGCTGGACTTGACTCATGATTTTAGAGGCATTTTATACAGGGATTTGACAACTCAAAAAGTTGGTAAAAAGCTTTACATGTGTCCATTTTGGTTAAAGTTTAGGGTGCATCCCTCTCCTCTGCCTGCCTGGCACACCAGGCACTACATCAGGCTTTCTGGCAGCTGACACAATAATGCTGATTTCTGAGATGAACACAGCAAGTTATCCCTATTTGTGTCAGTGAAGTATTACCCCCAACTACATACTTGGTTCCTATGACTCAATTTATCAGTATAACCTCTTGTGTTCTTATATCTTAATTTATGTGCACTGTATTAACTTTGAATACGTTTACTCTGCTTCTTTTTACAAATTAAATATTACAAAGACAGCCTTACTCTACTTTGATTAATTAAGGTTGATCTTACCTTAAAATAATTAAGCTGACAATAGGTGTCTACACATTAGAAAAATGGAGTATGATGCTGAGGAAAAGGTGGCTTATTACATTATGTCTACATTTTGGATTTATGACTCAGTTCATTTCATATCATATATATTTATCATCCAGGTTCTTAATAGAAGTTTTTAATCAGCAGAGGTGAGAGAGATGGCTTATTCATTTGACATATTACAAATTAATAAAAATGCAATGAATGAGCAAATTCAAATGGTCTTTCACACCAAACCTTGCTGCTTCTGAGGTGCAAAGCTCTGTTATGAAATGGAAGAGCTGAAATTCCTTTAGCTATCAACGGGCATTCATCTAATTCACTGCATATATTAAAGGAATCCCCACAAGGTATCTATTCAAGGTCAAGTTATTTTACATTTCCATAATATTAAAAAGAAGGAAAAAAAGTAATACAATGACACACTGAAAGAGGGCATCAGGTAATTAGATACGGACCACTTGTGATGTGGGCATTCAGAAGGCTTTAAATTAATTTTAGAAGTGAGCAATACTGCTCACCTTTTTTTCCAATCAGATTCACAGCAGCCTCAAAATACAGCTGATCTGAATGATAGTGATGTCCTGATAAAAGTCAGCTTGCAAATGGCTGTCAGGGACACCATGGGTGGAAAAAATTCAGGCAATACTGATCAATCCTTGGAATATTCTTACAGTTCTGACATATTGCCAGAAATTCATACCTATGACAATTGTGTGAATTTCCTTTTCTTTAAGCCTTCACAACATTACGTATGTGTTGATGCCTATTAAAGCTCTTAAAGCTTAGGAAATAATTTTTTAATAAAAATAAATTAATAAAAAGGCCAAGTACTGCATATTTTTTACTATTGCATCCCTCCTCAGCCCTAGGCTTTTGTTTTACTTGACTGCTTGCTTTACCTTGTCTCTGATAGCAGATTGGAAGGGTGAGAGCTGTCACCCTGGTTAGTACAATACCCAGGCCTGCAGATGTTGGAATAGTAACAATAAATCACAGTCTGAAGGGATGGCTCAAACAAGGGAAATACTCCTTGTCATGGAACAGTTGCATCTCTGGTGGTATCTGGGCAGACTTTCCTGCACTGACCACAGGCACACAGAGCTCTGGAGGGCCCATGCTGGGAGTGAGGAGCTTGGCTTTTCTCCCAGTGTGTGCATTTCCCCACTTTCCTTGGCTGACACCTCTCAGGGTGCTTGTGTGGTGCTGAAACTCTCCTAATTAACACGTGAACTGAGATCAGCTATTATTTTGCACAGTCCTGTCTGCATTTAAATATGTCCATTTTCTTGATTTTGAGAATAATTATATTTATAATCATTAACTCCTCAGATACTGAAGGCAGCTCACAGATTCTGACACACAGACAATGAGTGTAAATTAGTCATGCTTTTTAAAATAAATGTTATAATAAAATAATAAATGTTATAATAAAATAATGCTGAAATGGCATAAGGCAGCTTTAGCACGAGTCTTGGTCACAGTGTACTTCATTAATTGTGAAAATTGTTGCATCTGATGTGGATCCAGCCCAGCAAAAGAATGGGAGGTGCAGGCAGGAGATTTCCCCATTGCTGATCTGGGGACAGAGCTGTATCCAGGAAATGGCAAGGCTGACACTGTCACCTCACAGTCACTCTTGGCAAGTGTCACACTATTAAAGAACTGTTTCTAGGTTCCATAACCTGATTTTTCCCACCATCATGGAGGTGACAAACATCAGTAGAAGGCACATTATAAGGTCAAATGTTGGCCTTTGGTTTCTAGTGTGATTATAAATGAAGAGACACATAAATTTTTTTATTCCCATTGACTGTTTGTCTTCTCTGGTATGTGCTGTTCATTATCCTGGGCTGTGGGGTTCCAAGGGCACACATTGTCTTTGTGTACTGTGCCAGCTCTAATCCTTTTTGGGGATTATCAAATGCTACAGCAAAACCAAAAATAACATGCACTTCTGGGCAACAGAAAAAGAGATTGAAAACTATGAGGTCCATCTTTAGATTTGTGAATGCAACTTGAACCATCACAGCAGTAATAAATTGGTGAGGGGTCTGTCTGAGTTCTCATTCACAGCCCTGCACTGCAGGTCGCTGTGCTAGCCCAGTCAAAAGCAGCACAAATTTCACTCTTATTGTCACTTTCTTCTTCATGTTTTTGAGACAAATAGTGTGGGAAGTTATAAACGGGAGACAGAAGATACATTTAAAATGAGTAAAAGTTGTGGCTTAGGACTGTTGGAAATAGTTACATTTCTACCTACTCTCAAGTTCAGACAAGATTTATTTTTCATTTGTAGCTTGGTTCAGTATGGGAGCACATGAACACTGTAATCTGTCTGTCATATAATAGCTCCAGACTGGATTTAGATGAGTGAGAGAGACATTTCTGAGAAATATCAGATGAGAAAACAAACTGAAGGAAGATGACAGGCCTGTGGTGCAAAATGGGAAGATTACATGCACACCAGCCTATCCAGCATTATTGATTGCTGCCCTCAGATCAGACAAAGATTTTACCTGAAAAGCTAATATTGAGCAAAGAGAAAGAAAAAACAGGAAAAAAGTTGCAAACTTACCTTACAATGTTTTTTTTCAGAGGCTGAGGATCATTTCCACACGAAAATAATCACCATGGGCTGATCACAATTAACAGCAGTATTTTCTCAGTAACAGAAGAAAAGGCAGTGGTACAAGCCAGCCAATTTTAGACTAATTAAAATTAATAAAAGTGTAACGTGGATGTATAATTTGTATTTTTTAAGATGGTATTTTAAAGCTGTTTTCTCCATTGCTGTATATCTGGCTTTAGGCAGTGTTCCTCTGCATAGCAGGGGGGAACCTGGTTATCTCCCTCCAAGGCTGATGGGCCAGCAGAACTGCAGCTCTCCCTACCCCTCCTGAAGTTCAGCTGCCCACATCAAACTAAAGTATGATCTCCTGCCTCTCAGCCCCCTTTCCTGCATGACTGCAGGCAACCAAGTAGTTTCCAACATGATGAGCTCTGCCATAAGCTGTCAGATGGGAATGATTGGAATATCTGGAATAATGGTCTGCTATATCTGTAGGGTAACTCTTCCCACTCTGAGGCAGTGGGAGCCTACACTGGGATTTGAGGTTGTAACAGGTGGGGATTCCCTTTAGCTCTAGATTTCATTTGGATGAGTGAAAAAGATTTTTCTGAGAAAACACACTGGAAATGTAAAAGAGAAACCCAGCTGCTGTTATCCAACTACTGAAACATTCCTAAGTGAACATGTCAATGTGGACAATTAAGTTTAGGTCTGAGGAAGAGCCTGGATCTGTAAAGCCATGGACCCTCCTGAAAAGCAGCAACCAAGAGCTCCTAAATGCAAATTCCCTGCTCAACCATCATCACTGCTGACACTCTATCATCGTTTGGAGGCCTGAGTGTAATACTGGTGTTACTTGAACTGGTTTCAATGGTACAACAGCAGTGATTTGTCTCCCTAAGGCTGGTCTTGACAGTAGCTGCTGAGACACCAGAGTCAGGCCAAGAAAAACATAATTAGGGATTATTCTGACAGCCAGTCTGTCAGCAAATTATTGCCTAACCTACAACTACATATAGCTCATTCCCAGAAAATGAATAAGACTCAAAACAGATCATAACCAAATGTATTCCAGTGCAAGAAAAGCCAATTTACTGACCCTTCTCACACCTGCAGAAGGCACCTGATGTAAGTTTACTTATGCTAGAACATACTGACAGCAGAGATGAGGAGGAGGAACCTCAAATCTGACATAGACTGTAGCTCTTGTCATAGGTTTCAACTCCTTGCCTAGGAGATGTCAAGGTAATGAGTCCTGAAGTGAGTTCTGTGAGATGTTTATCTTCTGAGTGCAATGTTGTATTTCATATTTTTTGTGACTAAGCCTCTTGATGGTTTGGAAACATTTTTTTTTTTTTATTCAAAAGAGAACCAAACAAAATATCCCAGACTAAGCCAATGAATGGATTGGAGCACTGTGAAGAATATTCACAGCCATTATTTCAAGGGCTGTTGTCTAGATTTTTCTAAGAGGTTTGGAAGCGTTTTGCTCCAATAAGCTCTGTGTGAACCAAGGTACCAATGAACAGGGAATGCAGATCAAAGGACAGCATGCTGACTTGGTGGGGTTTCATCATGCACTCACTGGGGTTAACATGGAAGACTGTTCTGAGCCTTCTGTCACTATGTTTTACAAGCAGGCTACTTCTGTCAGCAGAAGTTGAAGGTACCAAGTGAGGGCAGTATATCATCTGCAGGGGAACTTGCTTAGTAGCAGAGTGCGCATTTGTTTAGTAATATTTTTTCAGCCAACTAACTTTTCTTCCTCATCAGAATTATTTTTTCCAGCAGATTTTTCCAGCCTGTTACAGCATGGATGTTATGACACACAAAAAAATCCAGTCTGCTCTTGTCTGTACAGAACAGAATATTATCCTCTGGCTTAGCCTTTCAGTGATCACCAGAGTTGCAAATTATTGCTGCAGGAGGTCTGAAGCAATTTAAGCAATATTTCTCTCATGAAGACCTACTGGTATTTCTCAGCAGTCACAATAGAAAAATATATATCAAATACCTTATTGCTTTTTAGCATTCACAGAGTTTTGTGACAAACCTGTTAGGAGTTGCCAAATGCAGCAGCCAGATGGAGGGGAGGCTGCTGCAGCTCCACATTCCCAGGTTCAGTGAGTAGTGAGTTTGGGCATCTACCCCTGATAGGTACCCATAAAATACATGCAGAGACACATGGCCAGTTACCAGGCTCACTGCAGACAAAACCACTGAGCACTCACATAAACAGCAACAGCCTCCTCCTTGTCCTCTCTGGCTGAGCAGGATAAAAGCCTGGTAGTGGAAAATATACATACACACACACACATAAACATATATATTTATCTACACACACCAAGTAACTGGTCTCAGACAGTCTACCCAACAGCTTGCCCTCAGTCCTTCTCTCCCCAGCTGCAGGCACCTCAGGACCAGCAGCCCCACTCCAGCTCTTGCCCTAAGAGCTCTGGCCTGCACACTGGACATCCTTCCAGGAACTGGTCTCAAGCACTCAGCCCATCCAGTATCTTTCCCTGGATCCCTTCACCTCCATTTGCCTCATGCAGAGACACACACGTGCCAATGGATCCCACTTAGTCAACCCCTCCAGACTTACAGATCTGACAACACAGGACAAACTGTGTGATCAGAAGAGTGGTAACTTTTACCCCCCTTCTATTTCTCCATGCTTGTGCCTTCCCAAAGCACCTTGATCCCTCTCTTTTCCTTTCCTTTGTCTCTTCCCCTAAGTCAATAAATCTAAACATCACATTCAAGGCTACCCAGTGCTCCATTTTTCCTGTAGAATGAGGCATCCCACAGTTCCTCAGAGGCACAGTGAATTAAGAAGTTACACTCTACTGCAGAAGCACAAATACATTTTAGTGCTCAGCAATACATTTTCTATGCAACCAATTTAATCCACAAGTTAATACAAAACGTTTCTGGTTTGCAGTCTGATTTTGCTGTTGCATGCTAATACTTTTTGGCTGTAAGATCTATACAGAACTACAAAGGTATCTGGAATCAGTGTATCTCCATGCTTATGTACAACACTTTTAAAGAAGAAGCAATTATTTTGCCATACTCTAACCTATGTGCAAGCTATAGAACATAGATATTTTTGCATATATGAAAACAAAAGTACTCACAAATACAGCTGAAACTCAAAGATCTTTGGATCACTTGAAGCTGAGAGTTTATGAGGTGCTAAAGCTGAGATAGTACCAGTATGCCAGTTTTGTGGCTGATTGTACAGAAAAGGTTAATTCCAAACTCAAATCCTGTAGTTTCCATGCAGATCTGCTCCTTTTCAACCACTTTCTGATGATTTACTGTAAATGAACAACCTGGTGTAAAAATGGCTCACTCAAGACTTGAGGCAACAGCTCAACACCTGAAAAACATCAAAGCAATAACTTTACTGCTTGAGTGGCCAAAGATCTTGGTATCCATGCGGTGACAAAATCAACAGGGCAGTTTGATAAGGAGCCTCTACCCCTGACTAATGGGAACAGAAACTCTGATGACCCCTAAAGGGGATATTGGTGTCTGCAGCACTGAAGTGCAGGAAATCTTCAGCAGCTGAAAAGCTCAGAAGAAAGGGGGGAAAAAACCCTCCAAACAAAATCACAACCTAGAAATCCATGTACTTCCTAAGCCTGGGGCAGGAGACTGTTCTTTTTAAAAGGGTCAGGTGTCCTGCACAGACCAGACAGTCCCACACAGGACAGGAATTCACAGACCAGCATGCAGCCTTCTTTCTTCTTTCCATGTTCTTTAGAAGATACATGATGGCCTGCACACACCTTTATGGGAAGTCCTTATTTTCTGACAATTCCTGCATCAGTCCTCTTTAACTTTTTCAGTTGGGATCTGTGTCCTGTTTTGAAACAAATCTTCCAATTGTCCTTACAAGCTTTACTTTTCCTGTGGCATAGAGTTGTCTCAAAGTGCATGAATTGGATCCCTTTTGGATGTACTCGACTGGCAGATGATGCCCAAGAAAGTGCCCAAGGTAATGGCCAGTTCACAGGGTCAGGCTAACACCAGTAAAACATAACCCAACCCCAATGCAATACACACTTTGAGAGAGCAACCACTTGAGAGCACACGTTGTTTCACTCTGCATATCCCAGCCCTGCTGGCTCCCTCCCCACCAGTGTGGATCCAGTACAACCAGCAGCCACGTGGCTGGCCCATAAAGGGAAGTGAATGGAAAACAGAGAGGCCTAGTGTGGGCAGGGCTGAATTATTCCTTTGCACTTCCAGGTATAGAGAGAATGTGAAGTGAACAAGGCACACAGATCCCAGAATTGCTGGGCAGTAAATGCCCAGAGCTCTAGGACAGTGGTTCTTATGCAGGGACACTGGAGAACTGAGCCCTGTCCACACCAACATGTGCTTTCTTGGGTGCTGATTCAACACCCACCACAGCAAGCCTTGCACTTGCACTGCAGCATTTTTCAGTGCCACTGGCATCAAGTTTTTTCTGGCCTCGTGCTTTCCATGTAAGTATAAAAATAGTTATGCTAGATTTTTTTCAGGGTAGCTCCTGTGTTATGCTTCAAAACACAGGCACAATCAGCCTGGACAAGTGAGACTGTGCTATACAGGCTCTGCCATGACACAGAACACAAAAGGAAAATCAAGGAAATATGTAATTCCTACTGCATTTTAGTCAGGCTGCCTAAACTAGGAGTGACACCCAGGACAGAAAGAATCCACAGCATCTTTTAAAAAGAACAGTGTGTAAAGTTCAGATTACATCGCATTAGGAAGAAGCTGAGAACCTTCAGCTCCTGTAAGGATAACACACAAAGCTATTCTGCCACAGAAACTAAATACTTCTGAGAGCTCGACAATATGAAACATGGCCCACTATCAACTTCTCTTTCCAGAATCAGAAAGAAATGCCAGATGCATATCCTGGTGAAGGTCAGGTGGTGACCCATATGAACCCATCCCCTGAGGATTTAACAGAGAAGAGGACAGAATTTGTGGGAAAGAGCAGCAGCTCCAAAGCAGAGAAGAGCAGCTGCAAGACATGGCAGTGAAAGGAAGAGGTTCAGACCTGTGTAACAGTGTTGACACAAGAAAGAGATGTAAGTAAAGACTGAAAACCAAAATGACATTTTTAAAGGTCTGACCAGGTACTCTTGACATCGAAGCAAATCAGTGGAGATTGACCCCGCTTAAAAGTGCAGACATGGACCCCAAATTGGCATTACAAATGTGTCAGCACTGTTCTGATTTTTTTGCCTGGCCCATGTCTCAGAGCACAGGTGGGAAGGGGGCAGCATGTACACAAAATACCAGAGGGGAAACTGGAGGGCTGGTATAAAGGCAGGGTAGGAAAGGCAGTGTAGTGCAGACCAGGCTGCAAACACCGTTGTCCTCCTCATAGGAAAGGAGCTTTCTCTGGCTCCAGCTGAGCAGCCAGCTGTTCCCCAAGTGAGACAAAGATTTACCATCTCATGCATGGCCAGTGGGCTCAGTATTATTCAGCCAGGCTGAGCTGCAGTTCTGGCTGTAATTTGGACATCTGTTGAAATGGTCTTTTGCCTTGTAACATGCAACCCAACCGTGGGACTCAGGACACTTGACATGTCACTCTGTGTTAGCAAATGCTCTACCCTTGGACAAACTCTGAGTGTGATGGACTTGGCACTCAGTATGGACACCAGGAGTCATGGATAAGCACAGAAATGACTGGCCTGATTTTCACAACTACAGAGCATCCAGTGCTCTGAAAGCTCAGGGGATTAAGTGTTAAAGTTTTGGTTCAGTCTGTTGTAAAGAAAACAGATGCAAATTTGTATTCATCTGAACATTTCAGAAGCTTGAGATGCCTTAGCAGGATTATAATTTGCACCCATATCTTCTTTGAAGACATGAGATGAATCATCTGCAAAATTAGTTGCAGATGGAGGCTCAGGTCTTGGGAGGCTTGAAAGATTCCAGGCTGTTTGGAAAGGTTTCAATTTGCATCCACAGCCAGTTCAAAATGAAAGATGAACCAAACCAGCTAATACACATTGCAGTAGACTGTGAGGATCTCCTTTGTCTGTTCCCTGGAGGAAACTTCTGACTTAATAAAAGGCTGCTAAAAAGAAAAATAATATTTCTTCTCATATATTTTACCCGCATTGTAAAAATCTCTTTATTGTTTTCCTGTACTGCTGTTGTGTGCCTGCCATAATAGAACAGCCTAATGCAAAAAGAAATATTATACAATCTGAACACAAACATAATGGGTATTGAAAAAAATCTCTGGCAACAGGCAGAAGTTAAACAAACAAACACAAAAATTATCTTTCCTAGGCATAGCATTTCTATTAAAGTAGACAAAGAGATGAAACGTCTTTGTGTTTGAAAGTCAGACATTTCTGTATTTACTCATATATACACAACTCTAGCCCTTTGTACATTTTTTTGTACAAAAGCATTTGTGGTTTTGGAGCATAAACATCTACCTCTGCTGTGTCCTGGACAGAAATTTTGCTGCTCAAACCTGTCACAAAGATATGGAGAGGAAGAAATGGAGCAACTAAGCTGGAAGCTGAGGTTTCTGCTGACCACCAGCTTTTGTTGATTTCGTGGTGCTCTTTTATTTTAAAATCTGATCACATTAAAAAATGCTGGGGAAGCTCCATAGTTTTTTGTCTTCCCTTTCACTTATTTAGACAGAACAACAATTGAACTGGTTTTGACAACAGTTCTGAGGACAAGCTGATGAGGAACGAGCTGTAAATCACGCAGGGATTTTTAATTAAAAAAACAGATGTTGAAAAACAGAAAAGTGATCACTGATTGGAATTTCTAAACTAATAAGGAACCATAAAGATTAAAAATGTTATTAGCACACAAACCTATTATCTTCCAACAATTTAGACAGGAATAATAGCATTAAATCTGGAATTTTCCAAGTGCTGCTAAGATATCCACACCCATTATTATAAGTTCAACCTCTGGCAAACAGGTATTGGTATTTTTGCTCTCACCACGTCTGGGTGGCTGTCAGCTTCCTATTGTTCCTGCTAAATATTTTATGTATTTCTTTCATATATGAAAAATAATATAACATAGAAATATATACATACAGGTCTGAAATCTATGCATTTTTTCATTTCCACCCCCCAGGCCATAGCAGACGTGTACTTTGCTGGCTGTACAAGCATGACATCCCTCAGCACTAACTTGAAATGAAAGAGATTAAATTGTATGTGATTATGGTATCATTTCTAAACATGTCAGGGCTCTAGGCACTCAGCTATATGAATCTTTTGGAGTATTCAGATATGCCCTTTTCAAAACATACTGGAAAATAATGCTAATTAAAAACATTTTTCTTTGGGCAGTAAAACATTCCCATATTTCTTAATTGGCACATATATTTCCCACAACAATCTACTTGACACAGCACAAGTTTTGTGAGCTGAAGGTTTTCTCTTTGCCCCCATTTTTCAGTATTTCTTCTCTTATGTTTGGCTATTTTAGCTGATATTATAAAATCTATTTCTGGTAGATATGATGGTATGCAAACTAATTAACCAAGCCCCAGAGATGTCTATCAACAACATGTGTGTTTCAACCTACCTCTCTACATAAAAAGGGCTTTTTCAACCATGGCTGGGCCACTGTGCCCATCATAAGCCATGTGGAAACAAGATTCCTTACTGGATCAGCTAATGAGAACTGAAAATCCACACTAACAAGGCTTCTGCTAAATTGGGAAGTTCATTCACACCACTCACATTTGTTTAAATTCCTCAAACATGCACAAGGCTGTGTAATACTGTCACTATCATAAGAAAGCTGTAAAAGATGGGGAGCATATCCAAGACAACTGTTCAAGCAAGAGTAGATCAAGCTAATAAACAGCACACACAAGGAGAGCCGGGCTGGAATGCTAATGCCAGTTCAGGGGAATCACCTTTTTAATAGTACCAGCACGGGTATCTGTGTTCATGCATTTTTCATCAGTGGACTGGGAGCTGGAGTAATCCTGAATCCTGCTGTGACACCACAGGGCAGAAGTTCTCCTGCCTGTTAGGGAACAGCCACAACCACTGAGTGTCCTCCCCCTTTCTGAAAGGCACAGCTCTCATTCACATCAGATGCACTGCTGATTTTTTCCTGCACTAGGATGTAGAACTATTGACATCCATGACCCTGTGATAAAGTTCTACAACACACACCTGAAGACTCTGCAGCAGACCTTCCAGAGAGAAAATTTGATGGTTCAAGTTAGGAAAGAAATCAAGGAGTGGCCTGAAGTTTTGCTGATGGATTTTACAAATAAATGGCTCCAGTATAAGATGATTTATTCTGATCAACACTCTGATAAATACAGCTGTCATGAAACCATCTCAGAACAGCCAGTCCCTTAAGTAAAAAAGGTCTGAGCCACATTTTTGCTTAGTCAGGCTTCTATTTGGCACTGAATTTCTGTAAGTCTGTGCATTTTTAATACATCAAAATGAAATTCTTAGCCTTCCTGCCTTATGAAAATCGATTTGTAAGTGTATCATACTGTCCATTGGACAATAATTGGTGCTGCCTTCTGGAAGTGCAGTGCTGACTATTATGGAAAACAACAGAGTATTGCTCTAGCTCAGCAAGTCACCCAGGTGGGTTTTGCTTAATAGTGCTTGATTAGTGTCCAAAACCTATTACTTAGTTCCTATTCCAAATCCATAGCTAAGCTGATTGCACATTGAGACCCAAAGACTAGGAATGCAGACTTTGGAAATGCTGGCCAGGTGGCTGCAATAGCAAAGACTTGTTAGCTGTAGCCTCCATTCCTTTGGGGTTGTTATGCATGTTTTCCTGGCAGGGTTAAGTTAGGATTGTTCCCTTCCTTTCCAGCACTCAGGATTTTCATGGGGGTTACTAAAGCAGACACCTGCACAGCACTGTGCTCGGGGTGAAAAACAGCACTCAAGACTAATCTAGTGGAATAGCACAAGCAATGCAGTGCCATCACAGCACCACAGAATGGATGGTGGTGGCTGAGTGTGCCTTAACCCAGGTAAGCGGAAAGTAATGCTATGACTGAACTGCAGCTGGTGATGACCAATTGCCAAGTGCATGTTCAAAAGGGGAAGCCAAAATAGAAAGATGTCACAATATTGGTGATTCTATTCAGGCTTTCATAATATATTTGTTGTGGTATCTGGGGGTTTATCTTACTCTTGCCATTGACACCTCAGTCATATCCCCCAGAAGTTGCTGTTAAGCTGATGCAGGGCCATGTTGGCACAGGACAGCAAGGAATATTTGAAATGGTGGTATAAATACAACAGTACAAACTTCCTCGAGCAAATATCTCAACCTCCCTTTAACATGGAGACCTTCAATGCCTCTGGGAAATATCCAAGCAAGTGCCAAGATTTAGAACAGCTGGGATCAGGCCTCCTTTAAGACTGCTTCATTTAAGTCTAAGCAATCAAGAAGAAGCAGCCAAAATAGTATTCAGTCAGAAGTCCCCTGCTCTCCATGGCCAGCTGTGATATGGACTCACCACTTCTATTCAGAATAGTCAGAACCTGACAAATAGGTCCTTGAGGACAGAAGTGGGTCCAGTGGCAGAAAGAACCAAGGCTGATTGATCCATGAAGGATGGATGGGGGGAGGACTGTTCATGAAAACAGTCTATTCAGGAAAATCTACTGGAATTTGTGTCATTGGAAAGTTTAATCCATACTAGCCTCAATCTGCCTAGATTCTAATTTTTTTGCATGGATTATTTGATTTTCTGAGTGATCCCTGTGTACCATAAGAAGAACTAGGAATAAAGTGAAGGAAAGGAATTGCTCCCAGGGTGATGGCAGCTCAACGAACAGGAGTCATCTGTAGTACTGTGGTGTCCTTCTTGCCCAAGCAATGACACACCATGAATCTAATCTATTTAGAGACTCTACAAAGGTAACCCCATGGTAGTTCTGACCCAAATCCCACGGTATAGAGCCTAAAGGCTGGACTCAGACAGGGCTAAGTGGATGTGTCTCCCTCTTCCTGCCCATCCATGGCTTGCTCACTGCTCTCCAGAGAACAAGCTGTTTTCTCCTTTCCTTTGCAGAGGCAGATGATGTGGTGGAGAAGGTAGCAAGAATAACAAGGAATTCTGTGGGATAAGTACTAAACCCCTACAGAATATATAATCCTTTATGAAGAACTTTTGGAAATACTGTAAAAATATCTATTTATTTATTGGACTGGGGGGGCACAGATCATAAGCTTCCTATCAGTCAGAAACAGTCAGCAGGAACAAGCTTTAATTTGCTCTGAGAGTTGGAGGGGAAAAAAAATAAATTCCTTTAATTCAGGGCACTAACACATCATCTATGCACACAATATGTTTTTGCTTATGAAGTATTAATGTTAATATGATTTCACCCCTGAGTAAATAGGATAGATCTATTGCTATACATGTGCTTTTAAGAACCTGTTTGAAGGAGATGGTTTTAGTGCATCCATTGAATTATAAAATAAACCCTAAATGAGGAGGAAAAAAACCCCAACAAACCCAAGAGCTTGAATTCAGAGTTAATCCTTTCAAGCTCCATAAATCTTCAGTATCTGTCAAGGCATGTGCCAGACATACCTGTATCTGAGCAGCAAAGATTAAGGTATAAGATCAATATGTGTAATCAAAATGTGGTTCATTTTTTCCCCTTTCTCAAATGATAGCTAATAAGACTTGGGAAGAATTGAGAATAGCTCTGCAAAAAGCAAATAAACTCGAGAGATACAATCTGTTCAAGTAAGAGACTGGTTAAATGTGTTACTGTTTGGTAGCAGGCACTGGAACATTTCCAGTTCTCTGCAACTTGTGGAAAAAATTAGGAATAATTAAGAAGCTGATACCAGTATTATGTATGTACATATGCACAAGGAAAACAATACAGGGCCTGATCCATAACTCAGTGGAGACACAAGTCTCTAGTGATTTAGATACAGCAACCAGAGAGTTTCTTTAACAGTTTTCCTCCTATATTTAACCCCAGCTGTGTCAAAAACATCATCATCTGGAAGAAAATCATCCAATTTTTGTATTTTCTCATGGAAAATTCCCTCCAAGGTGGATGGAATGGTGAGGTGCAATGTATCACACGGCAAGTGCCAGGTTTGCACATGCAGGTCCATGAGAGCCACACGGCAGCGCTGCCTGCCTGCAGTGCCAGCGCTCAGAGCCCCACACACACCTCACAGGGCACTGCCAGGCGGCAGCAGCTCGGAATGCTCAGCCTCAGCAAAGCCTGCCAAGAGTGCAGCTCAGGGCTTAAATAGGTGCCAAGTTATGGGTTCTGCTGCATGAAAAAGACCCAGTGTCTGTTAAAGAACTTGTCAGAGAGCACACCATGAAGAGCTTGAGAAGCAGAGTCTGGGCTGGGGCAGCAATAAACCTGAGATTAACTCAGTTGGTTAAAACTTGTTTGTAATAATGCCAAGGTCATGGGTTCAATCCCCTATGTGGGCCATTGACTTAAGAGTTGGACTTGATGATCCTTGTGGGTCCCTTCCAACTCAGAATAGTCTGTGAGTGATTCTGTGAGTGAACAGAGATAAAATTACATTATATCAGAAGGACAAGCATTAGCAGATTAATAGGACATGATAGTCTAAGTATGTCCCACCATCTATAAGGTTCCACACCATTTTCTGGCAGAAAACATCCCAAGAACTGATATCTAACAACGTGGAAAAAGAGTTAATTAAACAATAGCTTGAAAACGGACAGATTGCCTATACCACGTCTTTCCAATTTTGTCTTTAGCAATAAACCCAGGAGAGCTATAGAGTGCAATTAGCTGCTTAAACCACAAGAAACTCTAGAGCAGCTGCAATCTAATATTAAAAAAAATACTTGCTGTTTTAAAAATAACTTTTAAAAATAAGTCTCTCCACGTTTGCAAAGGTAAACTTATTAATTTATCCTTCTTCTTGTCTAGCGGAAAATCTGACATGAAGTAACCTGACATGCATGAAGCAGTCTGTACTTTTGTGGGTGGCAAATCTGTTCACTGACAAACTTCAAGAAAACCTGTCTCACAGCAGGCTCTGGAGGTCCCCAAAAGCAGCAGGACAATCTGCTACAAACCTTCCTGGGCCTGAGCTCTAGGTGGGTAACACACATGACCATATTGCGGGGTGTTCTCTCTTGGCAAGCAGTGGCTGAGCATCTCTGGCAAACAGCAAGAAAGCAGGGAAGAAAATTAGAGGTCAGGAGGAGCACCATCAAAATGGACTTATTGGCAAGTGCCTGTTGCAAGACAAATAACTATAAAGAGGCAGGAGCTTCAGAAACACCTGCGTTCACCAACTGTCTTACCAATCATCACAAACTGTCCATTTCCATGCCTGCAGTTCTGCAGCACAATGTGCAAAGCTTATTCTTTGATATATTAAGCTTTTGTTACCCCTGTATTGTTACTGATCTGAGCTACAAAATATAAAGTCAAATTGTACAACCCAATATGTAAAAATAGGCCTTTTTTAGTTTAAAAAAAATTGGAATATAAACAGGCTTAGTTTTCCTATCAAAGCTCCCTTTCTTCTGTGCTAGTCAGCTTTGGCTGGAAACTACTTAAAACCTACCTCTGGGTTAGAAGCAGTTGATAAAATCTATTTAAATAAAGCTTATTGATGATAAATAGGCATCAGTAGAATTATCAGCTAAATGATCAGCTAAGTGATCGAAACTATGTGTTCATGAGTTTACATGAAAGGCAGAGAAGTTCTCGTAGTCTAATGAACAATGAAAAAGCTTCACCACAAGAAAAGAAAGAGAAATACTCTATACCTTAAGCTGTCTGCACAGTTTTGATTTAGTACTGAAGGTTAATCCATCCTAAACTACTATCAAGCAGTAGTGACACCATTCATCACTCTTTTAACTGCAAGTAATGACAAGATGTCTGATTCTGTGAGGGAAAACAGGTGCTTTCATTCCTCAAAAGATACAGAGATTTGCAACATGACTTCAGTCCAATCTGGAGAGCAAAATGTACAAATTGCATCAAAAAGTACCTAACAGGGACATTTTAAAAGGCTGGTTTAGGTCTTTAGACATTCTAGTTATTTTGATTTTTGTTTCTTTAACTATGTAAAAAGGTCACATTTGAACTCAATCTAAGACACCAAAACCCCAAATCAGAACAAATGGCGACATCAACAATAAAATTATAAGCACTAAGCAAACTAAAATATTTCATTTGGAAAACGTGATTGTCAAAAATTTGTTTCCAAAAGTGTCTTCTTTCTTCCTGAAAAAACCTACCTGTCAATTTTGAAAAGCGTTTTGCTTGGGATAGAATTCCAGTGAAACGGCTCCCTTGGCATGGCCCCAATCAGCTGTATGTCTGAGGACTAACAACCAAATTACAGATAAAGCACCCCAGGTTTCACAGGGCACTGAAGCACCTACAGAGCTTAAGGGATCTGCAATCCCCTTCTCCCTTAAGTTTCACATTAATCTCGTTTCTTCACATCAAGACCTCCAGTCTCTGCCCATTCCCATTCCTGCCACTGCCAGCCTGCAACAAAGCCCACAGAGTAGGAGAAAATGGAGTTGATGGCAAATTTCCCTTTGATCTGCTCTTTTGAGGCCTGTTCTTCATTTGCACAGTGGCAGAGCTGCAGCTGCAGCAGCACAGGAGGCAGAAGCACAGACTTTGCTCCTACCTGCGTGAAGCACTGCTTGACTTCATTTGCACTTTCATTATTCCAAGCTTAAGCAGGAGAAAGTTTATCTCCTCCTCTCCTCTCCCAAGAGGCTTATTTGTTCATCAGGCATTTATTAAAAAAAAAAAAAGACAACCAAAAAACCAAACAAGCTCTGCTAATTTCCATGCACATTGCAGGGAAAAATAGATGCTTTTTATAGATTTATTTAATTCACAGATGCTATTTTAATTGGTCTCCCATAGAATTGTCTCTCACTGGGAATCTGGATGGCTCTGGGGAATTGGCAGCGACTTTCAGAGCTTTTCCAGGTCAGTGATTCAGATGTAACCAGCGACTCTGGTGGCTGAGAATTAATGTGGGGAAAACTATTTGACGGCCTGTGTGAAATAAAGTAATGATTTCAGTCCAGTTGTGGTTTGACAGATTACCAGTAAAACCAATCAGTGCTTTTATGGGCCTTTTTGGAAAAGGAGCCAGAAAATGAGCTTGTGCAAATTATCTTGCACATTAGGGCTGAGGGCAGCCATCAGACTTGCAAGGATGAAGCTTTTATTATACCGCACCTTTTTCAGGGTTAATTTGGATGATTTCATGTTTTTTTCCAAATTCTGTCACTTCAGTATCCTGGGGACTGTTTGCCTTACTCTGCTTTAGACTAAGAAGGTTTATCTCTTTCAGCTTCATCTGTTGTCCAGGCGAGGGGAGAAGGGAGAGAGAAGAGAGGGAGGGAGATGCTCGTCCTGCATAATTCTTTACAGAGCCCAACTTAATGAGTTTGGAGCATCTCTCTGCAGTGACAGAGACACTGCCTTGGGCACACGGCCTTTAGAAGGATAAAATCTGCTTTTGTAACCTTCTCCCTCATGTCCCTGCAAACACACTGCAAGCACTGGGCTGGACTGTCACAAAACATGTCAGACCACTGGACTCAGACAAAACACTTGAGCACAGCAAGTAGAGACTTTATCTCTCATTGCATTTTTGATCCAGTAAACCCTAACCAGACATTTTTGCTTACAATTTCTGCTAAAAATAAACAGTTATCAACCTCTCACTCCTGTTTGATTAGCATATGCTTGTTTTCTAAACTCTCATTCATCATACTGACAGGACATCCTCAAGGACCAGCCTTCAAAACAGCAGCACCATTAAAAGACATAGCTTAGGTCTTGTTTCTCTTTTTTCCCACAAAGCAAAGCAAACTTGCATCTGTAGTGAAACACTGTCCTCATAGACCACAAGGTCCTGCAGCCTTCAAGGAATAGATACACTGATTCAACTAAAATTAATGTATAGAACAGAAAATGCCTATGTTCTTAGATTCTTGTATAACCTTTCCCATTATCTCGTTAATTCCTATTAAAAAACCCAACCCAAGAACAAATCAAACCCCAAAAAGCAGCCAAGGAGATTAGTTTCTTCTCAGTTAGTTTGTCTGGCTCTCAGTGGTGTACCAACAGAGGGATATTTGGGTTGCTTTCCTTGGGAGGTTTGTAATGAATTGCCGCTGGTAACAAACTAATGAGGTTGTCAGAAGCTACTACAAAGCAGTTCTGCAATTCATACGAGTAGGATAGGGTCTATTCAAATTATATAAAAAGGTACACAAAATTCAGCTTTCCTCAGCTTTATACAGAGAAGAAAAGGCACAAACATCTTTGTTTAGTATTAGGTAAGGAAATGGCAGAATTAGAAATGAAAACTTTCCCAGGAGAAAGAAGAAAACACGCAGAAAAAACTCAATGACACATTTTGCTCATGGCCATGGAATTTGGAAGCAATACACAGCTAAAGCCCAGTTAGCAAGTACTTGCCTGATTTTAAGAAGAATTTTCACCTTCCTTGTCATAACTTAATTGTGCTTTGTGCCAGGAAAGAAAAATATTCTATGCCTAAAAAGATTTCTTCTCTGCTTCACGTATTTTGGAGATCTGGAGTTAAGAAGTTCAAATTCACAGTGTACATGTGCACAAGGACAAACTCTGGTTGCTGTGGGGTGTACTGGCCTATATGTGCACCTACAAAATCTGAACACTCAGGTCTGTCTCCCATCGATGTGCTCTTGTGCCTCTTTCAGAGCACTGAGATACACAGTGTGTGTGTGTGTGTGTGTGTGTGTGTGTGTGTGTGTGTGTGTGTCACCGTGACCCACCTGTTGCACAAGATCTGCTTTATTGCGCGTGATTTGGGGATTTAACCAAATGTTCTTGCTGAGCAGAGGCATCAAAACAGTGGAGGGCAACATTTAGTCAGCAGGAATTCCATGGATATTGAGCTATTCAGGTAATTAGATTTTTATGTTTTAATCTATATTTTAGAGAACCTGTTTGTGCTGTGCCTTTATGCCACCACATCTGTGCTCTTTCCAAGAACTGGGAAACAGGCTGTTTCTGAACTTTCCTGGCCTTCACTGAGGAGAGAATTGTGTTCACAGAAATGTCAAGTGGCAGCTGAAAACATTCAGAGCCTGACAGTGTCATGTCCCTGCAGCAGTGACTTCTTAAGCCACAATTTGGAAGAGTGACCACTTCCAGGCACAGTTAGTTCTAAAATACTGATTTTAAACACTGCTGCTAATCTTGTCTTTGAAGTTAACAGAGGCCATTTTGGTGAAATATTTTTATGTGTTTCTTGTGCTTACTTGTATTGTGTTGTGAGGTATTGAATTATTCATTGTAAAAATAAGGAGTGCTATACAATTAAGCTTTTGAGATTACAGATATTTCAGTTGTTCACTTTCATGCACGACAAGCTCTTGACCTCTTTCTTAGCAAGAGGGTAGAAGCTGACTTTGAGACAGGGGCCAAACTGAACCCTTAGCTGGCTGCTGTAACTGCTGTGCTGAGAATCAGTGTGTATTTAACCTGCATTAAAAAAAAATCCTGGCCAAACCCTGTTTTCTATAATGACTGAGACAGCAGCGAGGTGAAGCAACTCAGTTTTAGCCCTTGACTTTAAAGCTTGTTATGAGTGTCAGGGGAAAAAGGAATTCAGCTTTACTGTATTTGCTTATGCTCCTGGTCAAGCACAACCTTAACTTCTAAGGACCCCTTGTAACATCAGGAAAGAGGTGAACACTTCCAGAGGAGATTTTATCCCATAACAGGGTGGAATGCATCATTCTCTGGGAGTGTTTAACTCTCTGTGTGAATCACTTTAAATTAGCTTCTGACTTTAGGGTTGTTAAAACTGAGTAAAATGAGTATCACTCTATGTTTTCATACTGCTCATACACACCATACTTTGCTGGTAAATTAACAGCTACAATGACTTGGTGTGGTGAGACACACACAGATCATGGCCATAACTGCTAAATATCTCAGTCCTAATACTAAGGGAAATTTCTCATGAGTCAGCAGATTCAGAGAATTTATTAAACAAACACTTGGTGAGGTATAGATTCTAATAGGTATAAATTAAAAAACTTGTAAATCATGCTTGTAAAATACTTAGTGGTTTGTTGTTGTTTGTGGGTTGGTTTTTTTATAGTTCATTCAATCCTCTGTAAGCTACATAAAATTCCTCCTAATCTGAAGTGCATGAAAGCTCCCTTGGACTATCCTTGTTGCTCTCCATTTAAAGGAAGTACTACTCAAAGTGTGAACATTTTCAGTGTAGCTAAAACACTTTGGGGTAGCAACACTACCCAGCACAGAGTTTACAGTTAATTCTTTGGGAAAATATTCATCTAAGACAACCAAAGGAATTGCACAGATTCTAGGGACAGATGTTCCCTGGACTGCAGAGTTTCCTAGCAGGCTGTTGTTAGCTGAGGATAACAGGCATCATTTTTACTATTTCAGGAGAAAGCCACGAATACTTTGCATGGAGGCGCTTTGGAAATGTGCCTGAGTGACACACAACAAGACCAACTCAAGTCCCAGCAGAGAGGAAAAATTAAATGTGAACAGATGGGCTAATTCAGCATTTTCAAGGAGTGAAATTCAAACGTGAAAGAAATGTAGCCAGCTACAGATGACAAGGCCTGTCTCAGTTCAATCTTCAAGCTATAATAGCAGGCTCTTGATTTTTATTTTTTTTTCTCCTCCATCAAATTAATCTTCTTCAGGAAACTGGCATTTCAGTGGGTTTGAAGCACTCAAATAACCTTCCCACTCCTGGGGATCCGGTTTCACATCAAAATTCAGCATACCACTCACTAGACTTGTTGCACTCAGTCTATTCAAGAAAAACCAAGCCCATCTGCACAGTTTGCTATTTATGTGTGCCAACATCATCTGCTTGCAAAAGGTCAGAGTAGAAGAAAAAGTTTTCATAGGTCAGCCTTGAGGTGCCCTTGCAGAGGTACATGCAGGTACTGGAATGACTCTTTTCAGCATTGCCAGCATAAGCTGATGAACCACAACTTTTCTGAGCACTACATTTGGATACACTCACTGAAAACAAAGAAAAGGAGGAAGAATTCTCACCAGGCTCACTCTCACTTGCCAAAGTCCCCAGCCATACAAACCTCAGTTATTTGCAACCTACCAAAGCACAGTGAACCACAGAAGGTGGGTCATGACACTGGACTACAGTAAGAAAGTGGAAAAAATATGCAATTAGTTTGATTTTATTTTTATTTAAATGGGAATAATGGTTTGGGTTCTCTTAAGATGGGAGAAAAAGTTTTTGGGGACCTGAAACACTCTGCTATTTCTACTTGAGATGAGTAAAAAAGTAAAAAAAAAAAGTAATGAAAAAAACCTTTTCAGTGTTATGACTTGTAATATTTTGAAAGTTCTTATAATTTAAAATCTCAGTAGCTGTTTCTTAGATAACAAGTTTGCTTAGTCACCTTTATATTCTCTTGTTAAGTTTTTAGTTCTCTTAAAAACACAAAGCACTGTGAATTTTGAGACAGAATAATTTTTTTCCTTCCAGCCTTCAGTAGCATGACTAAACCAAAACCTACAGGTATTTCCACAACATTTTTGTTTTTAATGAAAGTCAAGTGGGCAATACAAGAAAGAAAGAATGTGCAGTAGAGGTAGCAACATTTTAAGGTTGTGACAAAAGTCATAATTAAACTTAGATTATCTGAATTCCAGATAATTGGAGCTTACTGCCTTTTCAGCAGGATAAATTAATTCTAAATGTCATATCATTGTATTTCATGGAAAGTTGATAACATATTCATATGAGCCCTGTTGCCATTATGGATTATTAACACAAGCCTAAAAAGGTGAAGGATCCAGATTTGTTTACCCGTAATGTAGCTGTTAATTATTTATATCTCTCTCCAACCATACATTTGGTTCTGTTCTTCTCCCTTTGATTTGGATTGTTTGTGAAGCCAGAATGGTTTCCACACAGATTGTTTCCCTCCCAACTGCTGGAATGCTGACTCCCAGCTGCTGGAATAACACTGAGATTCCCATACTATTGGTGGGCTGAGGGCAGCTCAGGCTCGAGAGGGAACAATTATTCAAGAACCCCCTTCTATACACCGTGGGCTGCAATGACCACTGTCAAAGACAATTAGGGATCCTATTTACTTTCCTCATTCCAGCTCTACATTTATCTAACAGCTATTGGAAGAAATTTTTAATTGACCAGAAACCGAAATCTCGGATAAATGACCTGTGCCAGAAACTATTCTGTGTTTTAGGTTCTGTCATTCAACGACAGCAAGTTTATCATATTTAAGAAAAAGAAAGTGAACTGATTTTGAAGCTAAAAGGAGGAGAGAACCTGGTGAGCTGCTCTGCTTAGCTTCTTGTTATCCTACTTGGTGTGTAAACCAGATAAATTTCACCAAAATGTCATTCTTTCATAGTGATTTTTCATGATACACTAATGAGTGAAGCTGAACCCCTTCCAAGAAAATAAGTATATTGTTATATCAAGGGATAAAAAAACGAATCTGGGAACTATTGGCCACACTGCAGACATATAACCAAAGTGTTGAGCATAGCATCAATGCATGAAATAAAAAAATGTGAGGCAAAACAGGAATAAAATAGAAGATGCTGCTAGGAAGATTTACCTGTACTGGGAAATGCAAAACATGTAAGAGAACCAGAACTATACTCTAACAGCAATGTAATTACCTTTATTGTGAAGTGCATCCCAATCTAGCAACTGCATTGTAATTCTTGCCAGTAAAATTTAAATTCAATCACAGATGATGAGACATTAGCTAAAGACTAAAGTATTATAAATGGGGGAACGCTATGGTAATATCACATAAATTTGGTCAAATATCATTGGTCGAAGAGCTCTGTAGGATCACACTGTGGCTCTCCCCAGCTCAAGCCCTCAAATTCAGATTAACAGAACTAGTCCTAGAGAGCTGCCCTTTTATCTGCATGAATAAAACCACAAACCACCATCATCCCCATGTTTCCAGTACATTGGAAATCTGGAAACATAGTAAAAAGCACCAAAAGTAAAAAAAAACAAACAAACAACCCTTTATACATCTGAAGCAGAGCAAAACCCAGAACCTAAAGAGTAGTGTAAAATAACCCTTAAAAGGTAGGAAAGTATCCAACATTTAGACAAGCCAGGTTTGAGGAATTACCCAAAAAGAGATAAGGCTTGAGACTCATCCAAAACAGGACAAAATATGCATACCTAGACATATAACAGAACAGACTGACCTAAAGAAAGATAAGAAATTCAAAGCACCATTTTTGGCAAAGCCCATCCTAAAGTCAGCAAAAACCAAGCAAAGTGGAAAAGTTCACCGAGGATGAAGAGCAGAAGTACAACCACTGCCAGATGAAGTAACAGGATCTCCCACCGTAACAGTCCTCAAAAGGACAACTCTGCCCCAACTCCGCCTGCTATGAATATTATAACTAAGTGTTGCAATATTATAATTATGTGTTGCAATAATATGAATATTTATGTAGAAAT
>JAWWLZ010000118.1:5745624-5757313 GCA_035041345.1 Poliocrania exsul | reverse complement strand
TATTTTACTGAAAGTATTTTATTGTGTCCCAGATGTAATTGCAGAGATAGTTACAAACTCAAACCTTCATACCCAGTGAGTACACTGAGAAATCAAATTTTCATAGAGAGCAAGAAGCAATTTCAAGCCAGGTTTCAGTAAGGAGTGAGCTATGATACAGGTAGTGTAGTATTTCAAATGTACTTTGGAGGTTCTCATCATTTTCCTTAATTCAAGAAAAGATTAAACAAGACTGAAAAAACAAAATCACCTCTCTCAATTCCACCTTTAGTATTTGAGGGATAGTGGGCAGTGTTTCCTGCATATACAGTTCTCTTTGGGAGCCTAAGATGTTGTTTGCAGTTCAGAATTTTTCCTATACATCTGCTCTCTTGCACCACCTCTAACAAGTGCTTACATAGAGCAGTATATGCATGGAACACATTTTTGTAACCACTTGCAATCAGTCCCTGACCAGCTGCACATCAGTGCAGGAGCAGCTGCCTGAGACTTGGTCATTCCATCCACCTCCAAAAGGAAGGAGAGATGTCACAAGTGCTTCCATTGCCAGTTTGAACCACTGGCAAGCAGCTGCTCTTCAAGGAAGAAGCCAGTCCCAAGCCAGTGCTGAATGTGGCATATCCAGACTTTGCCCAAAGCTGCAAATTCCAGCAGCCATTCAAACCTAAAATTAATCTGCTTGCTGAAAAGTCACAGAAATGGGGAGTAGGAAAAAGCAGACACCAATAAGGCTTTTTATTTTCTCTCCAGAGCTACTTGATGATGTTTTCAAAGCAATATTGCCAGGAACTGATTAAAAACAAGCTACAAGTTTATGGAGAGCCATTTGTATAAAGATGTAACAAGGGGAAAATCAGAACCGAGCAAGTTCATTTTTCCCTACTAGATAAGGAGGCTGGAGGGGAGCACTTTGCAATCCTGTGCAGTCCCAAAGGCACAAAACTTCAAACCAGCAAAGTCCTGTGTATGATGGTTACCCAGTGAATTAAGAACTGTCTAGAGGCTTCATGTATAAACCTGAAATCAGCTGTTATAAGGAACAGTATTTCACTTCAGCATAAATAAAACATACATCTGGATTTCTGCTGAACTCGTTGTTCACACTCCTATGCTATGATTGTTCCTGAGCAGTTTTCTCTTTCCCCAGGAGGTGTAAGAAAGTAGCTTAGCTAAGCCAAGCCAAACAACACTGTTTTTTTTAATAAAAATACTGTCTGAGTGACTGTCTGCCCAAATACTTTATCTTTGGTCTGCTAGAGTTGAGGGAATAGGACACGCTCATAAGAAATACTGAGGACAGGACTGCATCCATGGAGGACTGATAGACCGACAAAGCCCAGGCTTTGGGAATGGATGTTGGGATCCCAGTTCAATAATAGAGTTGTCAGTTTGTTAATACATGGCCAGATGGTGCATTCCAGACAGCTGCAAATGAGTGGGTGTGGAACAGACTGAAACCTGTGCTAGTGCAGAGCTGCTCTCCTGAAGGTAACACCTGCTGGAAGGTACTGGAACACAGATTTGGATTTGGCATTGTGGCCAATGTGGGCTGTTAGATAAAACATTCATCTGCCACTATGTGATACATGGGTATCTTTCCTGCCCTCCCAGAGCCCTGGGTCACCCTTGACAGAACAACGAAAATACCTTTGCAAACCTTTTGGCCTCTTTTGGCAGTAAACATTTTAAATACATTCTGCAATTAGTCATAATCTAACTGCACCTATCCATCAGGTTCCAGTTTTAGTTGCCACCACAAATGGTAAAACAGTCATTATTAACACTTCTGCCAAACCAGATTTCTGGAGCCTTTATTTACATGAGTGCTGTAGTTCCCGAAAGTCTCTATTCCTGCTCTCTGACAGAGTGCTGCATTTGGAAATCATGAGTGGGAGTTTAAAATAGGTTCAGCATACAGCTCACACTGTTCCCATCTCTGACATCCATATGTGGTTTGGACAATCTGGAGCTTTCTTTGAAAGGCCTCGCTCTGTCTATTTTGCAAAATAAAGTTCTACATTTGCTGCTATTGGGCTCTGCAAGTTGCAGCACTTCAAGATGAACGTGACAAACAATGATGTTTATAAAACACTCTGACAGCTAAATAGACACATACAGGATCAAATATTTGCCACACAAGCAATCAAACAAATTGATAAACACGAAGAAAGTGATTATAGAACTATAACTGTTCTATTATTAACCAGCAATCTGCATATCTGCCTCCAATTAATTCCTAGAAGGGAGATGCGAGTCAGTGAAACTTAATTACTGGCATAACACTTTGTTGATTAGAAATGCAGTAACAGTCATTGCTTCTACTCCATTTATACAAGGCCCATAATAATAAGCCAAAGGATGTCAGTCAGTCAGTGCTTTCCTGCCAGGGGTTTCTGCTGCAGCAACAGCTCCTGGTGCAAATGCACTCCTCCACCTCCACCCATGTCACTCAGCTCCGTAATTGCCCTGCCACTCACATAAAGAAAACAATTTCCGGCTTTGATGGGATTTTGTCGGCCATGTGAAACTGCTCCTGCAATCTCTGCAGGTGGGTGTTAGGTGGGTTACTTCGGTGGATCAAAACACGAAACTAATCTCTAAGGAAGCAGGTGGAAAGTGAGAGAGATTTGTAGGCTGGTGGTGCTGCTGGAGTGATTAACAAAAGGGAGGTGTTAGATGAGGTGGAACTGAGACAAGAAGGAGGAAGCAGAAGCAAAGGGAAGAAAGTTGCATTGCCACTTTCATACCACCAAGAACATCTCTCAGTTCAGCACATCTTTCAAAAACTCTTATAAATCCACATACACTCATTTCCTATGGCATAGGTAGCTGACCAGCAGTCTAATTTCAGCTTGCTTCATATTTAGGCCCTTCCCCTGAGCTGCAACCTTATGACGATCATTTCATCATTCCCAGCCTGAGGCTGCAAGTGCAGAGTTTTCCTTTCAGCATTTTTCTCCCTCCACAACCTCATTCCCAGGGTGAGGTCACCCTGTGTTAGACGTTTCATTCTGCTCCTTACCCAGGGTGAGACCAGAATCCAGCTTCAGGTTTCCCCAGGACACCTGGGGCCCCTCCCAGGCTCCCCATGCACTCACATGACTCTGCATGATCCCAGCTTGACTTAGTAAAAGGACATATGCAAGGAAAATGCTGAAGGATGGTAAGCAACAACTGGGCTTGTCTGCTTCCTGCCACAGCACCTGCAGCAACTGAGTTTGTTTTTCCCCCTGCTCCTTTACCCACCATATGGATTTATACCAAGGTTTTCATGGAGAGCTGTAAGAAATGTATAATTTCTATCGCTCTTTATGATGATTGAAATTTTAATCAGAAATACAGTTTGTGGGTAGTAAGTTGAAGATAGAGCAAAGAGATTTACAGAAAAGTGCTTATAGAACATGAACTCCTTTGAAGACTCCTTTTGGATAGAAAGCCATAATAAAAAGAGGGTAAGAGGCTTAAAATTAAAGGAAAAACATAACCATCCCACAGTATTAGTCAGAGAACATCTCAGTGTTATAACTCAGATCTTCCCTTGAAGACATAAGGAGCAGGGCAAAACAGCCAAACTGTTCATGAATAGACACAACAGCTTTACTTTCATGTTTGCAAAGAGGCCAGAGTAAAGTATTATGTACAATTTATGCAAATTATTATAATTTACACATTTTCGCACCAGAAAAATAAAGCTCCAACTTATTGGAGGCCCAGAACCTGAAGGTACCAGGAATACCAAGGATCTCTGTCAGAGTTACACAAGGGTCTGACCCACAGACAGACACATTCCAACAAGGGGACTTGTTATAACATTGGATAGGAAAACCACACTGAACAAAACCCTCTCTATTTCAGTTGCTCACAATGAAACTTTGGGTTTTTCATATCTACTGCTTTAATGTTCAATATTGCTATCCCAAGATCCTGACAGGACTGAAATTAACTGTCTTCAGTATGCTTTCTATTTCTGAGTGCACTCCTGAGAGAGATGAATCATGAAGGTCTGAAATGCACCGGGCTCCTCATCTCTTCATAGCACTGTCTGTATATTAACCACATACCTTTAGCAAATAAAACTATATTAAGTTAATGGATAAAAGTCTTTTCATTCTTAGCCCAAATGGTTCCACTTCAACTGCAGTGTATTTCATTGCAGCAATATTAAGATACTTTCAAAACTGCTCTTGTAGTTCAAAGGGGTAAAAAGGCCTATTTGTTTTAGGGTGACACCAAATTTGATCTTGTGAGTCATTACAGCACTTTTTCATCCAGGAAAACTTGGTTGCACACAAACCATGGACTTAGGGAAACTGAAGCTCACTGGTTCTGGCATGGTGACTATTCTTACCTTCAGAAAAGGCACCACAGCTCCTGGTGTATGTTGTCAGGAGTATCCAAAAACCCCAAAGCTGTCACGATTTACACCCTAGAGAATTATAAAACAGCAAATAAAAAGTAATATTAATGGATTTTTTTCCCCAAAAAACCCTGCAGAATAGAGTTCTTAGTAGTATTATTCTATCATGCTTTTATATTTTTGATATCTGGGGGAAAAAACAACCCAAAATCAAACCCAAACAAACCAAACCAACCAAACAACAACAAAACCTCCTTGGCAGGTAGCCTGGCTTTGCATTGATCACTTCTTGTTCTTCACATATGGTGAAATGTTATTTTTAATGCTGACTACACACTAAATAAAGAGGGAAATACACACGGGGTATATCCAAAATAACCCAATGTTTGCCTTCACTGTAAATTAGATCCCCAGCAGTACCCCAGAGTGGATTTATGCCCTATTTTCGGTAGTTCCTATTTCTTTAGCATGGCATTTCTGAAAACTAAAAAATAAGCATAAAATCTCTAAGCTTAAAAATACAATCCAGGCAAACCCATTTTACAAAGTACAAGGAACTGTTGAGGCAGAGTTTAGAGCATAACCACAAATTTAGGACAGTTTCCCACTCCCACTCCTTTCTTCAGAATTTTCAATAACTTTCTTACACACTATTCCCCTTCTCTTCAGGTTTTCTGAGCTGTCTATTATTTCCCTCATATTTATTTTTCCTTCCAATCAACAGCCACTTCCCTGTTTTCTTATTTGAAAATCAAAACAGAAATAAATTCTGGAGAATCACTATGCAGGCAGATAAGAAACTGCTGCATATTTTAAAGAGAAAGTTTCATACTCAGTACACTGAAAAACAGAATGAAATGTACACATCATTTCCAGAAAAAGCAGAAGAGGCTTCCAAGCATATTTTTCAAGCTGTAAGGATTTGTCCAGTTCCTCTTTGCTCTGAATGAGCCTGTAAAAACCCCACAAAACAGCAACAACCATAAGTACCATCAGAGTGATGTTCTGCAAGACATACCTCGTCCTACTTTTGATTTCATTCTCAGTGCTCTTTATTGTGCTTATGCCTTTCAAGTGCACAAAATAGGACAAGTTCTACTCAAAAAAATAACACATTTGGAAGGAAATTACAAAACCCACATCCAAACCCTTCACATTCTATTAGAAAAAGCAAACCACATGGTCAGCCCAAAAGTAAAACAAGGGCATTTGAAAAACAGAAAGAAAGGAAACTCTATCATTAACATAACATAAATGCAGCAACAAATAAAAACAATGATTACCTCAAGGCCTTTAACCTGCACCTCACTAACTGGTTAACCTTTGCTTCCCCTTCTGAGCTCAGTTAATCTCCCCCTCATGCTTTTTCCTGTTCCTGAGGTCCCCATTTGCTAATCACCTGTGTCTCCAGAGCAGGTGCGCTAATTGGGCTCTGACAGCTCTTAGTCTCCAGGCAACACCCAGCAGCAGCTTTTGCACAAGTGTCTGTATTTACTCATTTATCCTTTCCCCTGTCTGGGGGCAGGGACACAAAGTCAGCCATGAACAGAAGGAAGACCCTCAGATAAGAAGAGACCATCTCTCACAGTTAATTAAGATAAAATTTATCAATATTTGTATGAGGAACACCTAGGCCAAGATGGAGAATGGCAATTTGGAGAGAAGTGACAAATGCAGCTGCTGATTAGCTGTGTAAAGGTACACATGAAACTGTCACAGCTGTGACTGATTGCAGGAAATGGTGTTTCCTGAGTCCCAAAAGCCATTCTTAAAGCAACCTAATACAAATCCTGGGACATCTCTGTTTGGCAGAACAAACCCTAACGTGACCAGTGTGTAGTGACATGGCTTGCATGGTCACTCCAGAAGCACTGAAAGACTTAAATGTTGTACAAGTAGACTTAGGAGATTAACAAAACGTTACATAAGTGCTTCTAAATGCACCTTCTAAGAAGAACAGGAAAAGCTCAGCCCTCCAGAGACTCTTCACAAAGCAGAGCTGTCAAGCTTCATGTTAAAGATACCCCACTAACACTTCTGTGAACATAAACCCCCCATGCCAAGGCTGCAGGGGGGCAGGAAACCCTAAGTGAGTGAAGAAACAGTGAGGTCCTTGAAGCTTTGGTTGCATTCAACAGCAACAAGAAAACCCTTGAGTATTAAAGTTAGTGGAAACACCAGGATGATGACAACTACTCAGAAAGTCACCCCCATGGAAGGGGAATTTGGCTGAACTGGCCCCTTGACTTTGATAGCTGAGGGGAAAAACCCTAAGTGACAGCTAAGAGTCTCTGTAGGTTTCTGAAATGTTGGAGACTTCCTTTGCTGGGCCTGTAAGTGCTTCTGAGGTGGTAATCAAGAGCTCAGTCCTTTGTTGCTATACTATTAATTTGCTTTCTTGAGTTCATGTTCTTATTTGAACTTGCCTGCCTTTGAGTGACCCAGTGGTGGCTCTGAGGTGTGTAGTTTGCCAGAGGACAAGGATATCCAGTGAAAGAAGATCCCACAAAGAATCTGCAGAATGTCCCATCACGAAGGCTGAGTGCTCTGAAGATTGGTGTTATCAAGATAGAGGACACAGAAAAATAAGTATATTCTGACAAATACTGTTCAATGACCTGCAAGTAGGGGAAGAGATAGAAGAGATGGTTTATGACATGAGGGAATCCCACAGTGTCACACCTTGACATAAGCAGAGCCCAGGACCAGTCATCTGTAAGGCTATAAGAAAACATAACTTTCACCCAGCAACCTGAGTTTCAAAGAATATTTGTGTGTTCTCTAATCTCTAACTCTTCATGCTACATTGGCAGTACTGTGTGTGTTGATTTGAAGAGCTGCCTGATTATTAGCAGCTGTACCTGATTAGGTGCCAATTAATACAGGAGTTCCCACAGAGTTAATATGAAGGTTTTCCTTTCCTCTGCTGTTCATTTTTATCTATGACTTTGAGGAAAATCTATTAATCACCCCATGCATGTTCTCCCTGTGCTAATACAGTCATTTATTATGGTTATTAGTCTGTTATAAATCCCAGGGAACTTTGACAGATCTAACTATTTTAGATAGGGGATTTATAAGGAACATTTGGCAAATGGTTTGTAGGAACTAAATGTCCTGTCTCTAAACCACATTCCCTCAGAAGCACCAGCCACTTGTGTCTCACTCCCCAGTGTGCCATCAAAGTGCCCCTCAGTCTCTCTGGTTTCCTGTGTGTCCACCCCAGGGGACAGTAACAACCACAGAGGTACAAACTGTGCTGCCTGGGAACCAAATCCAGAGACAGGTGGTTCAGCTGCAGGGAGGGCTGGCCTGAGGCTGTCTCCAGGTCACACAAGGTGAGCAGGAGCTGCAGCCCTTGGCAGGGCAGGACACCCTGGCACCAGAGCCGGGCAGCCACTCTGGCCACCTGCAGGAACGTTTCAGGAGACACCTCCTGCACATCCCAGCAGGTCCCTGCTCCTGCCTGCACTTGGAGCAAAACAAAACCAAACTCTCTGGCTGTGATTTTTAAAAGCTCCCCAAAACTTCTGTAATCATGAGCTGTCTCAGCTTAGGTCAGTCTGCTGCTTTTGAAAACTCTTCTTGTTGTCCATAGTGTACTTTGTGTCAATATTCTGGAAGCTGGTGCTCTCTGTCTCATAGTGACTGCTTAATACAAAGAGAAATATCACCTAGAAACAACCACTGATTTACAATTGTAATTATTTATTCTCAGCCAGCTGGCTTGTGATAAGAGTTGCTCTGTATTTAAAAACATTTATCTGTGGCTTCTCTCCATTTGGGTGACTTTTATGGTGTCTCTTGCAAAGCTCTTTTACCAGGGCAGTGATTTGCAGTTCACATGAGCCACCAGGCTCCTGCAATATGACCTTATGTTATAGATAATACAATTTAAGATGCTGATTACAGTGTGATTCTATGAAATAGGATGGAAAGTTCTGCTGGCCTGTGGGGCCCATTTGCTTCTCTTGAAGCATAAATGAGTTTATTTTGTTGCCTCCTAAAGATCAGCCATATCCTCTGAAGCACACACACAATGCATTTGCTGCTAATCCCATGGTTATTAATCTATCTTGTGGTAGCAGCCATAGCTCAGAACCCAAGTGGAGAAAAGTAAGGATTGAACTTAATACAGTCATACAAGAGGTTTGTTTTTGCTGGTGACACACCCATGGTTGGCTGTTCCCAAACGTGGCATTAGTCAGTGGAGTATGAAATACAGCCAGGCTACACAAATCAAAAATAATAACCTTTTTGCAAGATGCACTGTCTCTACAAGTGAATATATTAGTGTTATAAATAAAACCTCACATTAATGCAAAGCTGTGCTGTCACCTGCCACAGAACAACCCTGTGTATGACTCCATTGGTTATTACATTACAAGGATGCCTGAAGCCTTATGCTGACATTAAGTGAAGCAAGCATGGGATTTAATGCATTTAACTAAGTGAAAAAAAATTTAAAAATCATACCTTTAATTTAATATATGCGTGTTCTTCACTGTGGCAATTACCCACAAGTCCACAAAGAACAGGCTGGGCTTCAGGCTATCAGACAGTTTATTCAGGATTATTCTTATGGATGATAGCACTTCATGGTTTCCAAAAACAAGCTTGTTCATTACATTGCTTTCTGCTAACAGGATTTCTGCAAGCCTCCCCTTTCAAGCATTTCTGGGGGAGCCTTTGAACCATGAAAACCACCAGAAAACTCACACAAGGGTGATTTCAGCTTCACAGATAAAGCAAATATGCAAAAAGTGCATTTTCTTCTGACACTGTATGCAGTCCTTTAATCAAGAAAAACATTTGCTCAGCCAGGAATGAATGAAAGGGAGCTGAAGGGGAAAAAAAGACCCACTCAGAATTATTAACCCAATTTTCCACCTTAATTTTTAACACAAGGTAAAAATAAACAATCCTCACCTCATATAAATCTGCAGACTCAGTTATTCTTGCTTAAGAAGAGTTGCAGGAGTTTATGCTACTGCAAATTCATGCCTGTTGGGTTTATCTGAATCAGGAGCCTTCCAAAGATCTGTTCCAGGTCTCTGAACAGGTTGTGCACCCTGATGTGCTGAGGGCATCCAAATGCTCCAGTTGGATCATCCTCAGCCATCACCAGACAGGCCCTTTGTCAGCACAGGCCAAGACTCAGTTTCCAGCCACCGTGTTGGTGACCCATGAGATGTCTGAAATGTTAAGCTGAAGTACAAAGTTAAAAAAATTAAGACTACAATGGCCTTTTTTTTGTTGCTTGTTTTGTTTTATGTCTTAAAACCTTAAGCAGTAAGGAATTTAGCTCCTTGCTCTGTCATTCTCATGTAAGTTCTGTGTTTCCCTCAGGTTGACAGCGGGTTTGGAGGGGCCATGCCAGCAGTTTATCTTATTTATTGTGCAGTATGCTGAGAAGATAAGAGAATGGGTCACAACAGCATCAGAAACATCACATTTGTTAAGCGTATTTGCCACCCCAATCTCGTTGCCATTGGCTTTTCCTGTGCAGTTGTGCAGAACTCATAAAACTGTTCTTAAATATTGACTCATTTTATTTGCCTAGTTATCCTCTTGGCTCATTTTATTCTAAAATAATCAAGAACGTATTTACATTGGCAAAGCATTTCCTCAAGTATTTTCTAACTGAGCAGTTAAAGATCAATGTTGAAAAGTTTGGTTTCTTCATTACAACTCTAATGGTTTGTTTATTCAGAAAAAAACACACAGAAAGGTTTGGTCTTATCTAGCAGGTGATGTTGTAAAAGATTGTGCTTTTTGAAATTGCATCTGGAAGTTGTAATGGCTCCAGAGTGTTCCACTGAAATACACTTATGCTGGAAAAGAGATTCTTGGAATGAAAAGCTCTGCTCTTTCAAAAACATTTGGGTTTCATTTAGGAAGTGAGATCAAAATATTTTGCCTCAGGTTACGTAAACTGGTACAGCAATATTTAGTTTGTGAGGCAGAGTCAAAATATTAGAGTGGTTACAGCAATGAGGTGCAACTCTGTGGGCAAACCCCTCAGCCTGCAGAGGAACTGCAGCGCCCACAGGTCACTGCAGAGCCAGGGTGAGCCATTGCAGTGGGCTCTGCAAACAGAAATTAATTTTTATGTGAAAAACATTATTAAATCACTTCAGGTTATAGTCCTGAAAGGTTGTATTTGGATGTTCCTGTCTGAAGGTTTCTATTGAATTTCGGTTCTGGATTTAAGTTTAACTTTCGTTATGTTTCAATGAGGATTTGCTTTCAAATGCTATAATCTTCCAGAGGAAAAAGAAATTCTAATTTTTATAGGATTTCTAGTATCTAAATATGTTTATCATAATCCAGTAAACTAAACTAGCTTAAACATAAGGTACACTGGTTTGTGTGTCCCTAATATGTATTCACAAGGCCTTAACAAACCTGAAGGAATTAAATGCACTGTTTTGTTGCTGAAGATAAAAAAAAAATAAAAAAAATCTGCCTATTGTTTTACCTGGCAAGACTCTTCCAGCTTCTAAATAACACTGTGTTCTACAAAAGCTTGGGGGTGTAGTATTTATTTACATTTCATGGCAGGTACATGAGCAGACAGGCAGCTGTGCCACCCTCACATGGGTGCCCTCGCTGATGGGAGTGAGGCTGCGCCGCCCTCATGTCGGTGCCCTCGCTGAGGGGAGAGGCGACTGCTCCGCCCTCACGTCAGTGCCCTTGTTGAGGGGAGCGAGGCCGCACCACCCTCACTTCGGTGCCCTCGCTGAGGGGAGTGAGGCTGCATCACCTTCATGTCACTGCCCTCACTGAGGGGAGCGAGGCTGCGCTGCCCTCATGTCGGTACCCTCACTGAGGGGAGAGGTGACTGCTCTGCCCTCACGTCGGTGCCCTCGCTGAGGGGAGTGAGGCTGAGCTGGCAGTGCTTAGAGCTTCCCTCTGAGCACACAAAGGGCCATGCTAATAAAAATAATGCATTCAAAGGCCTGTGCTGGGCTGTGCAAGGAGCTTTGCTGAGCCCCTCAGCGCTGGGACCTCCCAGGGCAGCAGGAGGGGGAACAACATGGCGGCTCCCAGCCTGCCACACCCAACACCTCAGGGAATCCTGGGCCATCGCCGGGGATTTCTGAGCTACTGAACACCCTGAGGGAACATCCTGAGGACAGGGCTTTATAAACACCCACGGGAGGAATAAAAGGGGCACTTTGATTACAAGTAGGAAGACTAAATAAAATAAAAGGTTTTCATAGGTAAAGTTGAACAAATGGGGGTGTGTTCAGTTATCTCAGGGCACCATTTTGAGTCAAGTCACCAAGGGGCCTATTTGTGTCAACTCAGGTCACCCAGGCGCCATTT
>JAWWLZ010000118.1:5728416-5740069 GCA_035041345.1 Poliocrania exsul | reverse complement strand
CAGCAGGAGTGCTGGGCCTCCAGTGAGCGTCTGGACCTCTAGGAAAGAGGAAAGGGAAGGTAGGAGATCTCAAGTGGTGGTTGTCCCTGCTCGAAACACAGCCACAAAGGTTTCCCATGCCATGAAATTAATTGTTGGGGGGCGGAAAACATTCAGGAGGACTCCTGCACATTCCAGTACATTTTTGTGCACACAGATCTGCAAAACACTCGCAGAGAACAGGACCACACAGGTGCTGTCCAACACAACCTGGAGGACACCAGAGGATGGAATTGGCATGGCCATCCAGCTGGGATGAGGTGTTTCTCCCGCTGGCATCCAACCGCTCGTGTGAAAATGAACCGCTTGGCAGCTGAAATGTTCCACAGCTGGAAACCACAAACAAGTCAAAGCAAATAAACAATCCCAAAATTAGGTTTAAAGCAGAGAATAAAAATCAAACGTCATTTGAAAGCGTGCTAAAATTGGCTGGTGTCTGAGAGAGCATTTAGTGGCTCAGCACTTCTCTGCTGCACTTCAGAAATTAAGGAAAGAAACAGAAACAGTCTCAGATGTAGCAATAAATAATGGACACTTTCGACACTTAATTTGCATTTGAATTAACTAGGCTGGCTAAATTAATTCATCCATTATGAAAGGAGAATTTTACTGTCTATATTTTCAGGCTGCCCGCTGTGCTAAGTTAAATGGGCACTGAGGCAGAGACTACCAGCTTCATAGCAATTGCTACTAAATTAGTTTCCTCCCAATTATTATCTAGTTCACACAGTTTGGAAGCCTGATGCTGATAAAAAATATTGTCCCAGGGCCTTGTCTCTTCTCCACTGTTTGTACTGGTGAGGGTGAGCAGCTATGGCAGCACTTTGGGGTTATATAGACCTTGCTCAGAGGTTTTTGTCTGAAATATTTTTCCAGGTCTTCCTCCCCAGAAGGGCTAAATTGTAGAACCAAGGTTATTTTGCATTCAATATCAATTCAAAACTTTGGGAGGCTGAGGGGTGATTTCTTTGTAACATTATTTGAATTTCAGATAACCTTAAAACAGTTGATGCAATATATGACAATAGGTTATTAATTATATAGTTTATAGTATCAAGAAATAACTGGAGGAAGACATAAGCTTGGAGACCTATGGAGTAATCAATATATTACACTGTTCTTAATAATGCATTAACATTGTGTTTGCAACTACACATGTTACATTTTCAGGAGCTGCACCATCAGGATTTTCAAAACAATGCTCAAAAATGCCAAAAACATTTGAAGAAAGGGAAAAGAGAACTATTGCCATCTCCCCTTCGCAAACAAAGAGTGGCAGAGAAGGAAAGCAGTTGGTAATTCAAACCATGTTCAGGGCAAGGTCACATCCCTGTGCCCACACCACGTCAGGAAAGATACACCACAGCAAACTCCAAGTCCAGGCCAGGCTTCCCGAGGGACACGGTGGGAGAGGATCTGAGCAGCAAGGCTTTGACAGGAGCACACTGCACCAGCAAAGCCTATTTAAATTGCTGACCCTTTTCCCAGTGTCTGGAGAAAACTTGTTCTGCTTGGGGAACAGGAACAGGCGAGTGATGGACGGGCACCTGGCAGCACTGCCCTTTGCCAGCAAAGCTTTTAACACCTTCTCTGCAGTCAGGGAGGAGACAGAAGCTGCACCAGGCAGCTCAGTTCACACAGCCAGGTCAGGACAGGATGGATTTGGGCAGAATAGTCCTACTTTCCCAGAACAACTACACTGCAAAGCAGAAGGTGTGCCTGTAGCTCACATTTTGCCAAGCATTGTGCCCCACACCTTGGTCTTCCTCCTTCCTTTTCCCAGGGAAACAAAACACATTCCAGTAATTTTTTTTTCTCCTTAATTTTCTCATAATGGAAAAAAAAAAGGAGTCCTTGCTGTGCCAGAGTATCACTCCATCAGCCCATAGGGTTTCCTCCCTCCACATGGACCATGTGACTAATGTGAGGAGAAGGAAGGAAGAAAACAGGAAGGCAATAAATCAATGCTACACTCCTCTCATTGGGACTACGATCCCCCACCTGGAGAGCTCTGGCACCAAGAGCAAAGAGTTACAAACATTTAAGCTCTTTCTTTATATTGCCACAATGAAACAAGCTGCGTGAATCAATGCCTATTAAAGGCACCCAAATATTTTCCACAGTCTTTCCTCTATCAATCTCTTCTGTGCAGAAAGCAAACCATATTGCAGCAGAAAATCACATTGTTACAGAGAGTCCAAAGGGACTGTCTCTTTCCCTGTATGCTTACAACACTGAGAAGATGGAACCAGGCTTTGTGACAGTCTGTCCTTGCTGTCTGTCACTTCAACACCAAAGAGGATATTGTGCATACAATTTTTCAGCGTTAAACACAAGATGTGTTGTCCTGTAAATCACATCCTTCAAGATCTAAATCCATGTGCAGAATTGCTCGAGTTTCTTCCCTCGCTCTTAGTTCCAGAGAAGATTAAAGAATTTACATCTAAACAGAGTGAATTTGAAGAGCGTAACAGGATGGGACTTTAAATATTGATTTCCTTATGAGTGGAATGTTACAGCACAAAGCACCCACTGCTTGCAGAGCAAGGATACACTGACATCCTCTAGAGCAGCCAATACCCTGGAACCTTATAGGAGAACTTTTAAAAGCACCCACTAAACGAGGAGCATAGAAATTACCTGGGTGAATCATTTCAGCTACCTGAAATGATTGACTCTTGCAAGGGCCATTTTTAAACTAAGAGCAAACTTTGACTGTGCTTGGGTGGAAAATGAATGCAGAGATGGCCACCCAAAGGGAGTGTTGCCTTCCCAGCTGGAGGCTGATGGTGGTTAAAGGGTTGTTTAGACACATTGTGGCTGCAAGTCTGAGTTTTTAAATTTTTGTGAGCTGATACAAATCATAGAGCCTTTATGGAAGTGTTCAAGTACCAGGCAATTCAATCTTAAAGATAAGAACAAATTAAAGTATCTCAAACCCCACAATTATGAGGACAGGCTTTCATTCTAATTTTCAAAGGTTCAATATATAGTATATAGTAAATATTATTTATACATTCTTTGAACCTTCTAATTGAGGGAAGAAATCCTGCATTTCCTAAGCTACTGTGAATAAGGTAGTTTCCTTCCATATCAGAAGCATTTCAGAAAATTAGTTCTGTATCTCTGAAAAGGTCATTTATTCAAGGATGAGTGACAGGTGCCATAAACTTACTTGTATGTCACTTGTATGTCAGTTCAGCTCAGCTGAACACAAAGCAAATCAGTTCAGCCTGGTCAAGTATAATTACCTACCAGAGCAGGATACATTGCTTTGCATTTATTATTAACAATGCCACAGGAGCACTAAATTCAACAGCAACTTTGATTACTGTGAGGTCGTACACTGCTCTTCCTTCCCAAGTGCTTCCTTTTCCTGGAGTTTACAACATGATTATTACAGTATAATAGTTTTATTAGTATTTATACTGTGACAGCAATTAAATTCCAGTTCTGAATGGAAAACTTATGAGGTCCAGCACTAGAGTCGCATGATTAAATTTTAGTTGGAGGGGAAAGAGGCTGCTTGCTTCTAGGATGTGCTTGTGTTTTTAGGAGGTGGAATCCTGTCTGTGCTCACAGGACTCGATTTTGGGTGTTTATCTCCTCTCTCTTTCCATTGCTTTGAAACTTTTTTTAATAGATACAGAATACTCACATTGTGGGTGAATTGTTTCACCAGCTCTGATCACCTGTGGTTACAAAACCCCTCAGCATTTCACTGCTACGCAATAATTTACATTTTAAGACCTAAAAGTTGCCCCACAACAGTTTATGCATGAATAAATTGATGGATGAATAAATATTTGCTTTTAAAATAACTTCATTTTGTCACTCTTTCATTAAACAAATCAGTGGAAAATTACATATAATTCCCAATAAACTGTGTGCTATACTGGAGCTCACTGATGTTATCCCAGATTTGGGTTTTCTCACCATTTTCTGGCATAATAAAGTCTGGGAAATACTGGATGTTTTAACCCAGGTGTTTTTTAAACTCTTAGATAAAATGAGAACAATGAATGCTTGTAAATGGGATATGCATTCAATTTAAAAGTCAATTCAATAAATATTTATGGATTTATGTGATGTTTATAAAACTCTGAGACAAAAGAGAAAGTTTTGCTATTATAAAGACGGCAACCAGCCAAAAACTTCAGCCAAATTAAGGCCAATATTGTCAACACACACACAACAGTCAGTCACAAAGCTAGGAAGGAACTGATCTTTGCAGAATTCAGAACATCCATGCACAGGCAGTGTAGGTTTACACACTGATGCTTATGTCAGTTTTATTTTTGTATGTGATGGCAAAAGTGTTCTGCTATAACATTATGATTTAATAAGAAGGAAAAAACATTAGAAACAAAGATAAATCAGAAAGGCAGAAACATTACAGCACACAGTTAACAAATGAAGAAGGCTGACCTCGCAGGACTCATTGCTAAACCACCCAGCAGGCAAATTTGACAGCCTGCATCAGACTCCGATCCCCCTGAAGTGCTTCCAGAGCATCAGAAACCACCAGAATTCCCAAGGAGCTCTCTAATCACGGAACTTGCCTGGATGCTATTCAGCATAAGCTGCATTCAAGGAACAAAGACTCTAATTCTCTACAATGCAGAACACCATTTGTCTTATTTTGCGAGGTTGCTGCTGACGTGCTGGCTCTGGAGTGGCACAGTCAGAATCAATTGGCACCTTCATCCATCGCGCCTCGGGGATGAGGGGATGCAGAGTCTGTGCTACATCTACAACAGCCACTTCCATTATTCTCCAATCCTCCCCCAAACAGGGAGCATTCAATTGATTTTCTCTGTGCTTCTGAGAAGGTTACAAGGGACAAACCTGGGCAAAATGAAAGGGAGCAGCACCCTCCTGGCAGAGCTCCAAGAGCAGGAGGAGTGGGGAGGAGCCTGAGCTCACCGAGGGCGTTCATACACAGGGTCCTGGGGGCTGCAAAGATCTGCCTTCCCAAAACTCTGCCAACTGCAATGCCAAAGGAACATGCCTGGAGTTTTGCAGTCTTTGTCCAGCTACAGATCTTCTGTACTTATGTATTTTTATAATTTAATTGGCACTTCTTCAGGAACCACTTTCTTACTCACCATTAGATGGTCCTAAATTACCAAGATCTCTTGCACAACCCCAGGATGCTCCTATTTTTACCATCTTACTGGAAACAATGAGCGTTTTCTTTAATATAATTCTACTATCAGAACTAATGAGTGCACTGGGCGGGGGGGACCCCAAAAAAGCTATGGGGAAAGCAAGAGTTTTGATTATTTTTCTGTCAAGAGCATCTAAATAAAATACTTCATTTCAAAGCCTGGACTTGAAAATGTTTTGGTGGGGCTTTTTGGGGTGTGGGGGTTTTTTGTTGTTTGTTTAGGGTTTTTACAATAAATTTAATACTACTGCTTTTTGGGGGATATACCCCCAAACCAAACACAACTTGCTCTTCTGAATCATGTTATTTCACTGTTTAGTTCTCAGCACTTACTGCATATGTGACAAAACACCATTATTCTTCTGATTTACACGACAGCCTGTCATCAGAATATGAATATATCCACATCAACCTAACAGACTGTATGTAAAAGTTCCCAAATATTCTGCTTATTCAGTCACAATATAAAAATAGAAAAGAGTCATTGCCTGCCTTTCACAGAATTTTATGTAAGCTGTTATAAAATTTCTACATTTTTTAAAAGTAAATAAAACATTTCATACATACAGTGAGCAACAGGAGGAAGAAATATCATTGACCTGGGAATGTAGAGACAAACATTCCATCAGAACAACAGTATGGCCTTCATGGACTATTTCTGGGATGGATCCTCTGAGCTCTTCAGTGGCAGGATCTACAAGGCTTAAGGGATTTCACCATCTAGAGGTAGTGTAACTCTCACATACCTTGAACTCAGTTAGAAAAGGCTCAAAAAATTTAGATCACATTATTTCAGGTCTTATCACACCAGCTGAAGGCAACAGTGGCTTCCCATTAAGCTTCTTCCTTTAAAAGCAGCTTTATGCTGTGGCTGAGGTCTTGGTCAGGTAATCACATATGGATTTAGACTTTTCAAACTTTGTGACCAAAGCCAGAAATGATGATTCCTCAGGATGCCATGGTGGCTTTCCTTGTGCCCTTCTGAAAACGTAATTCATGCAGGAACAAAATGCCTTAGAATTGCTAAGGAAAAAACCACCAAGAGCTCATCAACCACAAAGGCTGATACCACTCTGACATTCAATTCCATCTCCCTGTTCTCCCTTTGTGAAATCAACACCTTGACATTCTCAAATTAAATTAGACCTGCTACTCTCCTCGGCTGACACTGAGAAGAGCACAAACACTGCAGGCTCAGGATGGCCCTCTCCTCTGAGGGAAAGGCCCAGAGAAGCATATGGAGGGTGCACTGGTGTTGAAAGCCAACACTCAGCCTCCTCATTTGCCACATTTGTTTCCAAGCTTTCCCTAATCTATATTTCTGCAAATATTTTTCTCCAACACAAATTCCAGCCTGGGGGATGTGTGAAAAGATGATATAACATTTCATAGGTGTTAGCAAAATAATTTTACAGATGACATTGGTAAAAACCCCAAATGTTTCTTCAATGTTTTGATGAGTTCCTATCTCCATATTTTTCCAGCAGCAGTGGGGCTCTCATTATTCTGTGTCACCCATCTGGATTTTAAAAACACTGAGTTAAATACTTCATAATCTTTTAAAGAAAAAAAAGAAATTGATAGCCTGAGCTCTCCTATGAAACAGCTCCAGTACCAAGTCAGGCACTGTCAATCCAAACCATGGAGAGGGGAAAAGAGAGGTGTTCCCACAGGGACACACGTACAGATCCCCTGAAACAACTCACACTCTTCAGACAAATACCAGGGGTGAGACAAGGGCCGAGTTCACAATTCCATATTTCACATTGAGTCATAATTAGCTGCAATATATATACACTTCACTTTAAACCAGCTCAGAATAGATGAGTAAGTGCCAGGGACTGCCATCTGCTCCCTTAGCCATAATTAACTGCCTGATTACGAAATAGATATATATTTATCTAATTAGTTTTAATAGCCCTGCTTTAGCTGGCACTGCTCCAAATATAAGGTGAAAAAGGGTGTCCCACTGCTTGACAGAGAGAGGCTGGAGGTGTGAACAGTTGCCACAGGTTGCTGCCCCAGAGGCCAGCAGGGCTCCAGGGCACGGTCAAGAAGGAGCACCCAAACCAGGGAGCTGCTGCCCACCAGAAAGTTTCACAGGACAACACCTTGGGCATTGCCAAGCCAGGTCCTCTCTGCCTGTGCCAGCATAGGGCATGATGCAAAGCTTGTTTTGCATCTCAGACAAAACCCATGGTGATATCAAACACCCATGGTGATATCAACCAGGGCCATGGGCGTGCCCCACCACGAGGGGACAGGAACCAACCACTGCTTCTTGGAGCAATTAGAGGTCACTGATTATTTGAGCCCATGTAATTCTTCTGGCAACATTATCCAGCAAGACTTGCTATGGAGACTGGGATACTTCTCTAATTCATTCAGGATTAAAAAAACCCCCAACAACTCTCTTAATAAAAACTTTTTTCCCCAGTTCTCTCTGCATTATAACCAGTGTTGCATCTGCTGTTAATTTCTAGGTGAGCAGCATTAAGGCTTTGCCACTGGACAGATTTTGTCATAAATTCCATGTTTTGATCGTGGACTCCAATGCTTCCTGCAGCATAAATACATTTAGGGCCAGATTTTAAAAGTATTTTGGATGCCACAGGGTACATTTGACATCGATTTCCAGGGAAGCTGGGAATCCAAATGCATCAGAATCCAGCTCCACTGAATCACTCACTGAGTTTCCAAGGGCTGCAGGCTACCTGAATTTTGACTTCAGATTAGCAAGCCCTGTCCTTCTGGTAAGTGTGGGATTTCTCACGCCAGTCTACCCATGGAAAGTCTCCACAGAAGGAAAAGATGGCCTGCAGCTTCCCCACCCTCTTTACACACGTTGTGATTTTGCAGGACCTGCCAGGTTCTCTCCTGCAGACCAACAGCTCACATTACTCACACCTCTGGATACCAAGTATCTCCCTGTTTTGAAGCCTGGAAGCTGCCAGGTCCATCCCTGAGTTAGGAACCAAAGTGAAGCCCCCACAAGATGCACTACTGGGGCTCAGGGTTTCTCTGTGCATGTATCACAAGCTGGAGTTTATTCCCACAGGGGAATACCCACACATTGGAGCAAGCCGTGGTAGCACCTTGCAGACTTCCCACAGCCTTCCCTGCCCACAGCTGGGATTCCTGCTCTGCTTATTCCCAGAGATTCCAGCTGCCTCTGCACCGCCACACTGCTGCCACCCTGCCCCATCCTCTGCTCCCGTGTCATTCATGCAAGAGAAAAGTCCATCATCCCAGGCAATGATTTTACCAAATCCATCATCAAAGCCTGGTAAATGAAGTGTGACAGTCTCATTCTCACTTAATGCCCGTGGTGGTGCCAGGTGACAGCAGTGATGCTGATGTGACTGTCCCACAGCAGAGCAGCTCCATTAATTTAGCAACACATCTGCCTGTCTCTGTTCTTCAGCTTCCTCCCTCTCCACCACCCCCAAGGGATAACTAGCTGGGGATACCATTTCTTTCAGCCTGCAGGGTTAAAAAAAATATCCTCAGAAGTCTCTTTATTACAGCAGATGAGCTGAGATCCCCTGAGCCCGAGAGAGCCGTGCCTGCACATTGGTGAAGGCAGAAAAACTCTGCCTGCAGTTCCCCCGTGTTTCTGGGGAGCTGAAGGCCCCTTTTAGGTCTGCATGAAGTATTATTGCTCCAGCACTGGGATTACAGGCTGCACAAAGCTGCTATATTGCAAAGGATGAGTGGGAGGAGGAGGAGAACATAGCTCTTTTTTGGAGGAAATGAAAGAATGTAATTTTTCAAATGGAACCAATAAAATGAGACATCTCCCCTTAGTGCCTGTTTTCTTGAATGCTGCTCTCAGCCTCTCTCAGCCTCATAACAAGACAACAACTGCTTGAATAACAGAATACAAATTTCTGTTGTTCCAGAAAATAACCTGGAACAAGCTTAGTTCTCACCTCTCCTACAGAATCCACCAGCAGTTGGCTGTGCAAGATGGTTTTATCCCACAAGATTAAGACATTTAGCAAACTAAAAAAAAAATTAATTACAGAAAATCCACTCCATCACCCTGGCCCTGTGTCTCTGCTGAGATACACACAGAACTCCTTTCCTTTGGCTGGCAACATCCTGTTCCCATTCTTATTGTTATCCACGAAATTAAGATCCCATTAGCTAAAGCAACTTAACTGCTCTATCAGAGCTTTGCTTCTGCCAGTCCCTACACCTGCCTCCTGATGGCCTCTTTCCAGGAAAGCACTTCTGTATATCCCTCTGTAACCAAGGGAAAAATCTGTGTGGCTTCCTGGGAACGTCTCACACACTGGGATTCACAAAGGCACTGTCAAATCAGGGGCTACCACTTACCTGTCCAATTAACAGCATTGGGCTCCTTAATAACAAGCAAACCCAGGCAGATATTTTATGCCATTCACTGGAGCAATTTTGCATGTTCTATGACAACAATTATCACAATTTTCTTGAATATATATAAACACACATACATAAAAAATGAAGACCACCTTCCTTCTTCAGAAACACTTCTCTGGCCCCATGACATCAGAAGTTACAGTCTATTGGGATCAAGGACACTGGGGTCTCACCCTGCACTTGGTGTTAGAGAGGGGTGTTCAAGGGACAGGGCCACTCTCCACAATCATCTAGAATAAAATGGAAGCAAACACCTCAGATGGAAGAGGAAGGACCTCTTCCCCGCTGTTAATTTACTTTTTATCACAGATTTCAATTTTGCTGCCCAACAAAGCATGCAGGATTCACAGGTTTCTTGCTGCTGCCTCCATAAACAAGCAGAGTCAGAGTTGTGTGTTTCCATGATTCCAGCAGCCCAGTTTTTGTGGCTCTGCAAAATGCTCAGGCTGCCTCTGCATGCCCTGGCATTGGGTTGCTTTCCTTTCTCTGCCAGAATAGATGGAGTCCTCCCCTCTCTGCTTACTCATTTTGCCACGTGAGTTGTGAACAACCACCTGTCTTACGAAGCCAAGTTACCTTTAGAAAGGTCAGAAATCCCCCAGAGTGCTGACCAAAGTTAAGCATTTCTATTTGCCTCTTTCAAGACAGATCTGAGCACACATTTGCTTAGGCAGAAACCCCAACCCTCCACCTCTATACACATCTCAAACACCCAAATAAACGCCTTCCTCCCCGATGAGATTTTTTCACTATAAATGATCTCCAAGTTTCATTTTAACATTCTCCAGGCTTGTCTAAATGGCAAAACCCAGTGAGAGTAGAAGCACCAACATTTAGATGACCAGAGTAACAACAAGCTAACAGCACACTAATTACAACAACCTATGAGCTGTGCCATGCTCAGAAAGACCTGCTTTGAGGGCAAGAGCAAACCCCATTTCCCTCCTTGCTTGCTGAGGACACAGCGCTGCTGAATGCCCCTGCCCTGCAGTGATTTTCACTTGGCTTTTTGTCACCTCCTTCATCCAGGAGCTGGCTGCTTGACAGTGGGCAATGAGAGTCTAAGTGCTCTCAGAGAGCTCTCCTAGCAAGGGTCTTTCCTTAGTCAAAAACGTGATGACAGGGTGATGCCTTTACCTGTCGACATCGCTGACACCGACCACTTTTCTCATTGATCGAGCACTTTCCAGCAAGACTTAACCAGGGGCTAAGCAGCTCTGATCTCTGTACAGGGGCCACTGCAACAAGGCTTGGTAAAAAGCAGATGGTGAATAAGTTTGGTGCAGTATTTTATCCCCTAAACCCATTAACGAGCCACATTTATAGCTGAGACTTTCTCTGGAGCAAAACCAATGAACCAAGGCAGGTTCAGTCACTTGAACCTGCGTGGGCACGAGGGCGTCACACAACCTGCTACAGACAGCAGACTCTGCCTGGGAAGCTGTGGTTATTCCTAAAACTCTGGAATAAAGGCTAAAACTAGGAATGACAGGTGAAAATCAATTGCCCTTCCTCCACAGTCACAAAGAGCTCTTGCTTGCACAAGGGAAAGACCTGGTGAGTGCAGCAGCTCCGGTGCTGTCGAAGCTCAGCAGCACATGAAGTTCTTTCAGACCCTTTAAAGTGGCTCAGGGCTCAGTGGGAGGAAGGGGAAAGTGTATTTGATGGCTGGGGCAGAGAGGCTGGTGGGAAGACACGTGCCCTACTGCTGAGCAATTCCATCAGTGCTGCCACAGCGACAAAATTGGCAGCACAGCAGCAAGAATTAGCTGAGATTTGTCTCTGCAGCAAGGGAAAAATCTTTGCCTGAAGAGGAAGATTGGGCCAGTGTAAAGGAGGCTCTATTTTGTAGAATTGCAGCTCTAAGCTTTTCTTCCCTCTTCAATTGGCCTCCCCCTGTGCTCTCCGAGCCTGTGCTTCCATGCTTGGCTATTATTAATCCTGTAGAGCTGTTAGGAACCCATTCACACGTGAAATGGTGAAAGTGCATCATCATCATCATCTGCTGAATTTAGGGACTTGAGGCAAAACCAAACCAAA
>JAWWLZ010000118.1:5686731-5723383 GCA_035041345.1 Poliocrania exsul | reverse complement strand
GTGCTGAATAATCTCCAGCCTAATATCCATCCTCAGGCTGTCCTTACCGGGGAGAGCAACGCTCAGCCACGGCCCCCCCGATTACTGCAACTGTAACCTCTCTGTCTCTGTAAGAGAGTTATTAAAAGCTCAGCCCACCTCCACGCACTCTGATGTTTTTCAAGGGAAACAATGGAAGTTTGGACTTGGTTGTTCCTCACCTTCCCTTCGGCTCGACAGGATATTTGCAGGGCAATTCACCAAAATAAACTTTTCCAAGGAGGGTTTCTGGGAAAATCCTTCGAGTGGGTAACTGCTGTGGACCTTCTAAATGCTTTTTATAATTGATGAACCTTCAAATAACAAATTTATCTCAACAGTTGCAGTATTAGGCACTGGCATTTCTGCTACACCAGCAGCCCATGTGCCTACCCACCACTACCAGGAGATTGCAGGAGGAGAAGAGTCTCTTCTAAACAGGAGCATCATCTCTCATTATATTACAACATTTGGTCTCTATTTATGTTTCTGCTCTGTCTGGCTAACTCTCCTTTTTATTTACAAATCAGCTATATTAATGTGCTTTAATTTCAACTCTGGTTGTTTATTTTCGAGATGAATCAGTTGGCAAAGGGAAAATAGTGGCAGAAATTCCAGCCATGGGTGTAATTGGCCAGATGAATTTACAGGGGGCTTTACCCTGATGTTGCAGCCACATGAGGAATAACTGGCATATAAATAACCTTGTGCCTTGATTCTTCCACCCTTGGTGCCCTGGTGAAAAGCAGAATAATGTTCCAAATAAGCTGCCTTAAACAGGCATGAAACAGACTCAGGCTCAACAGGGGATTGCCTCTTATCCCTCTATCCAAAAGGCTTTCAGAGCCTTGTCTGAACACAGCCAGAGACACGCTAGGAATAATAATTTAGATCATTATTAATAATTATTATTGCTGTATGGAAGTTCCCAGCAGAGATGAATGCCTGGGGATCCCTTTTCACCCATCATCCAGCTGTAGAAGAACTCAAGAGATGAAATCAAGGCTTTCTATGGCAGAATAGATGACAACACATCATTAGGCATAACCACACAAAAAAGCAAGCAGCGTTTGCAGTCTCTATGACCTCTCCAGGTACAAAAAAAACCCCACCAAAAATCTGTTTTTTCTTTCCTTCCCTCCCCCCAGACCCTGTTTCTTCTACCACTTGGCACAGAAAGTTAAAGGTGCTGCAGGAGACAAGTAGAGCACATCCCTGCTTTAGCACTGCTACCCACAGAGCAGCAGCTAAGCCTGCCCTAGGAAAACATTCAGGAGAGCTGATCATGATGTAGAAAAGACTCCTAAAAAAGGCAGAAACCCAAATATACTTGAAATGTTTGATTATTCTGTTTTTTTCCATGATGTTGACACTCTTCTCCCAGGGTCTGGAGAAATTAATTTTTTTGCCATACCCATATTTCCTATCATGAAAGTCCTGTGGGGAACAAAGTCTCACCCTGTGTGGTGATGATCACAGAGATATGATGTGGAAAAAACAAGACCCATATAGTGCTACACCTCACACACAAACTTCAGTCCTGACCCCACCACGTCAGTGTGCTTGTCAAGCCCCTAACACAAGCGCCCCTCCGAGTCTCTGTATCCTGCAGCAGCAATTTTAAAGCCATGGCAGGCTTGTTCATCAAATAAATACATTTGACTGCACAAGTCTCTCCACCTTCAGAGAGGATCAATGAAATTTTTTCCTTAGAGGAAGAAGTCTGATGAAATTCTTCATTTAATCCCCCCCTAATATCATTTAGTCGAGTAAATTCATGTGACTAAAAGCATTCTGTCACTTGAAGGCATTTCATCAGGCACATAGACATAATTCTGGTGACAAAGTGATTTTTGTCAACAAAATACTGCCTGGCACACGTACAGAAGTTTGTTTAGCAGTGAGTGAGTACACAGCAGAGGCAGGAATCAGATCCTGAAGATGATGCAGTTATAAAGAAGCAAGAAGGAGAGAGAAATTATCTGTTTGGTGCCAGACTGTGGGAAGTAGTTTACATGAAAGGAGGAGTTTACAAGGCAGCATCAGTTTCCTATGGGCCTTTCCCATCAGCATGAATCAAATCACCGACACAAAGCCACGGTCACGTCGAGCGGGTGTTTCGCTTCCTACTCCACGTTTGATCCTACAGTCGGTAGATCTGTTTAATGTGTTAATTGCAAACTCCTCTGGTCTTTATCCAACATTCCTTCTGTTTCTTGGTGTGTCTGCCATCAGAAACATGTGAATAAGGCGATGAAATCCTTTTGCTTTCTGTGTAGCATCACACCTTCCTCTGGTCTGCTTTGAAAAAGCACCAGTGGTTGAACCTCAGCCCCAAGTGTGAAAACCTGTGGATGTGGCAAGTGAAATCCCACTCAGCCCAGTGTATGGGGCCCAGCAGCCACAGAATCATGGAATGGCTTAGAGGGGAAGGGACCTTTAAAAGCCACCTAGTCCAACTCCTTTTCAGTAAGCAGGGACACACACCTTCCACTGGACCAGGTTGGGCAGAGCTCCATCCAGCCTCCCCTTGACTGTTGCCAGGGCTGGGGCACTCAACAGAAAATAAGCTGCCCCCGTGGCCAGGGGCAAGTCAGAGCCAGTGGGGACCTGGGTGCTGTGTTAAGTAATTCAGGAGTACAGGAAAAAGAAGACAAAGCAGAGAGGGAGCTTCTCAGTTCTAAGGAAGCAAAGCTACAAGGGGCAACACATGCAGGGGTTTCTTACAGCAAGAACAGAGCACACATCAATACAAACACAGCAAAAGGAGGAGTGAAGTTAACAGCAGAGAATAGAGCTGTTAAACATCATCTGTCCTTGGAGATGCTGGAAGGCAGAGGAAGGAGGAAATCTCAGAGCAGCTTTATTTATTTGGTGGAAGTGCTTTTGATTTCCCAGCCGTGCAAGAGCAGCAGCAGGAACCCCCAGCTGGGGGAGGCTGGGGGTGTTTGCACACCCACCTCAGGGTGAAGCAGCTCACCCTGAGCCTTCAGGGTGGTACAGAAACATCTTTCCTGCTCCGAGAGGTCAACAGAGCACCTAAGGAAAGACTTACAGAGTGCTGAGGAGCAAGAAAACACCCTTTAGCAGATCTCAAAACCTCATTTGTGACATGAAAGGGCACTGAGGTCTCTACAGGAATTAGGAGCTGAGTTTTGCCTCCCCCTGCTGAGGCTTGCTGTGACCCCTGCATTTGCCATTTCCTCTTATGCCCCACAGTGCCATAGAAGAGTTGTAGAGTCACTGACCCACCTCTTCCAGCACACCCTCTCTCCACGTTACCATGTGAGGTTCTTCGCTACTACAGTGATTTTGAAGCCTCTGAGCTGTGCTTAGGAGTTTACGAGGGGAGTTGAACTCTTGCAATAGGGGGAATAACCAAAAAAAGCCCTGGTTTTCACATCTGACAGAATGGTTTACATACCTGGGTAATTATCATCTAGGAGAGAAATTAGTCTCAGCCTTCTCCTTCTATGGTAACACTTCAACTGAAGCCAAAATAAAGAAAAATCTCACAAACTAGCCACTGGCAACCAGAGTCATTTGTCTGCTATCGATCCACAGTGTGATTTAATAGGGTGGAAAAGCACATACAGGTCCCTCTCCAGGTTAGGGAAGCTTTAGCTGAAGTCTCATCTCATCCTTATGGACTCTGCTGCCCCTGTCTTGCTTCCATGCCACCCTCTGGGTGCCCAGCTTGGGCCCTGCACATGCATTTAAACCTCCAGGTGCCTCGGGGGGGTGGCTATGCCCTGAGTCAGTGCTGCTGCTGAGAGAGGAACATCTCTGGGATCTGTGAGAAGAGAAAACTGTTCAGTTCCGTGCTCAGCTGCTGAACCCAAGAGCCTGCAGGTTTAATCTCAGTCTGTCACAAACCAGGAAGAGATTTAACATCTATCAGGCAATTTTTACAGACTCTCACCCAAACGTTTGCCTTGGAAAAAGCTTTGCTCTCACTCAGCTTGCTGACACTTGCATCTCTACACCAACAATTGAAAGCTGCAGCCTCACCACAAAATACCTTGAAATTTATGGCTATTGCCATCAACAGGAACTGCGAAATCAAACCCCAGGACCCTCCCTCCCTTCAGTTTTTCCATCCACAAGCCCAGCTCTGCCTAAATCATGCAAAAACCATAAAAAGGAGCCGCACACACCAACCCATAAATTCCAGCTGTCCTGTCTCCCCAGCTTAATGCCAAGTGATAAAGATGCCCCAGAGTTTACATGGCTGCCAGTGCCCCCCTCCCCTTGTTGATTGTATACATAAATAAAATCACAATGATCTCATTTGAGTCCCTTAACCAGCAAAAGGAAGTGCTGGGAGCCCCAGCCAGTGTAGCTGGAGTGACTCACAGTGCTGTTTGATTGAAGCCGACTATTAGTGGTGACAATTAAGATGCTGTTTCAGTTTAAAGACGAATTGGCCATGCAGTGACAAATTGTGAATGCTTATTGCTGCCATGCTGAGGCAGGTAATCAGGGAATGAAGTTGTAATTGTGGCACCCCTTGTTTTGCTCCTGCTGGAGCGCAGAACGCGAGATTCAATTTAACAAACAATTTGCCACACGGCTCATCCCTGCTGGGTGGGAAAGCAAAGCTTGCTGGCAAGGCTTCCTTGGAGCTCTGCTCCCTTTTAAACCTGCTATAAGCAAAACTGGCACCTGCTTTAACCTTTGCACCGAAGCAGAAAGGAAGAGGAGAAGCCCAGGAGCGTTGCTGATGGGGTATTGCAGAGCGGATCTTGGGCTTCACCCAGAGAGGTCAAAAAAGAAACCCCACATACCAGGAAAGACCATCATTCTTTTGGTGCCTTTTGGGTCTTTCTGAGATTCCTGCAGAAGCCAGAGGGCAGCTGGGCCAACACATTGGAGCAGTAAATGCTGATGTGGGTAAGCAGGAGGGATTTATAAATGCCAAGCATTGCTCTTTGCTGCAGGAGATTCAAGCTGCAGCCTCTGGGTGATCTTTAAGGAAATTGTTCAATTTTTCCCCTCCAGAGAGGGAAGGACAAAGTGAAGCAGCAGCTTTAGCAGTTCCTCAGCAGTCTGCCCCTGTCCTGCTGAAAGGGAAGGAGTGAGGAGATGCTCTGCAGGTCCCAAGGGGTTGGCATTTCAAGGACCCAGAGACAATGTGACCACCAGAGATGTCCTGGACCAGACTCACAGAGCAGAGCTTTCTTCACTGCATTTCTCTCTGTTTGGAATCCATCCTTGCTTACAACCACTGCCTCAGAGTTTCTAGTCTAAATTTGGCTTCTCCAGAAAAGCATTACAGCCAGCCCTTACACACCCTTTCTGCTTCACTGCCATGACTGATCAGGGTCAAGCAAGTCACTCATTGGAAACCCCAAATCTCGGGAATTTTATTCTGTTTCTTTAAGGCTAAACACACTTTTACATGTTTTGGAATCTCAGCAAATCAGGACCAGCTGCTCTTGATACTTTAGGATGTAGACATTGGCACCACCTTTTTGACCAAAGGGAGGACAAAGAAAAGTGTCCTCAGTCTGACCTAGCTGAGAAGATGAAGACATCAGCTGTCACAGAGGGGTCCCTCTTTTTATCAGTTTGTGTTTGTAAATGGCTCCATTATTCTTCCTCAGAAACACAAAGGAACCAGAGAGCAGAGGGGAACATTTAGTGGTTGGTAACTACAGAGGCTCCAACAGAAACCTTATAGAAAAGAAAAACAAACTAATAAACCCAAGCAAAAAGACAAAGACAGAGCATCTTCTATGGTTTGTTTTTGTTTTGTTTTTTTTCTAAGTACTGCTTGTCATGGTCTCCAGAGAAGACATTTTCTTGCCTACAAGCAAAATACAGGACCCAACACCAGTCAGATCCTGCCCTTCACTCCCTACCAGCAACACAATTTGCTGCTACTTTAAGCAGGTGCAATTCAATGCAGTGAAAAACATCTAATTAAAAGTCAGTGTTTGGACAGAGGCAAAAGCTGTGTGCTGGGACAAAGCAGGAGGCAGAGAAGCACAAATGTTTTGTAATATGTACATCAGCAGTGCTGGGTACTTTAGAGAGGAAGAGGATGTTTTCCTTCAAAGGGAATGCTCTTTAAAAGGAAGGCTCCTCTCAAACACCTCCCACCACCAGCCAGCCTGGCCTTATTGCAGAGCTTTCCCTTGCCCAAGTGTCTTGCAAGAGCCCACACACTGGCCAAGATGTGACATCATTCTGATGCCAAATGATGCCTTCTTATCAACTGTTATTAAATGACCACCATTGCATGATGAAGTTTAGATTGTTGCCCCATTGTTACAGAGCTGAGGAAGAAAAACAAGATTAATCTTAACTCTTAAGTAGCTCTCTCATCTCTCCCAGATGATCATTAACACATCTTACTCTTTCAGAAAAATTATCCACAGGTTTCCATTTAAAGGAGCAGAGAATGAATAGCAAAGCAGTGTTTGGACCCATCCCAGTGCATATATTGGATGTAAAGCTTTTGGGTTGGTCAAATGAGTGTTCCAGGTGTGCTGATTTTGGTGTGAAAGCTGCACCTTGAGGTAGCCCCACAGCTCAAGCCTGGAGCACAAAGGAAGGGCTTCTGGAGCTATTGAGCAGCTGGACAAGGAAAGGAATGGCAGGTGCTTGGTTTGTAACCTCTGTCTGCACCTCGACAGCAGGACCTGCTTCCTGGGCAAAGCTTGGGAGCTCCGAGTTCAGGGCACCAGGAAGGAAGGGGCCAGGCATGTCAATTCATAATGTCTCCTTCAGGCTGCCCCAGGCACCTAAAGCAGGTGCAGACTACAAGAAAAAGAGGCATATGTGACCCCAAAGGTACCAACTTTGCTGCCCCAAGTTGACTAGAGACAGACACTGCAAGAACCTTTCCTTTCTGACATGGGCAGGTCGTGGTAACTGCTCTGCTGTGCAGAGAAATCAGGCAGAGCAAGGTCGAACACCTCACCCTGCAATTGCTCACATGAATGCTTAATCTCTCCCCTGTGAGCAGCCTCACCAGCTTCAATACATCTGCAGATATTTAATCAAGGAGAGAAAAGATCTCTAACCCCCTGTCTGCCTCCAAGGGGATTTGGGGGGTGAGAGACAGAGAGCACAGCCCCTCAGCTGAGCCAACACCAGCCTCCTGCAGCACATCTTCAGATCCAAGCCCAACGTGGACATCACAACCACAGTGTGTTTAGTTATCCAAAGCTCTGACACAGCTGAGTCTTCCAAGTTTCAACACACAGAAGGCTAAACTCACATTTCCTAGCAAACCACTCCTGTTATCCCAAGCCCCAGACATGGCAGTTAATGTTCCCTAATCCAATAGACCACCAACTCTATCACCACAAAGACAAAAATACTTAAAAAACAAACAAACAAAACCAAAAAAACCCCAACCAAACTCAAAACAACCTCACATAATAAAAAGCACAAAAAAACTTACTAGTTCAGCCTTACTCCCTACAACATGGGTCAGACTCCAAGCTCTACAAAGACACCCTCCTCCCACACATGGAAAACCCCCACAGACACCCCAGCCCACCACCTGAAGCCACTTAGGTCTCCTACCAAGGCAGATTGGGCAGCCCTGAGTCAATCCCCACCTCCAGCTGCCCCTCGCCTTGGCCAGCTGTGGGTGATTTGGGAGCCCCTCCTCCTCATCAGTGAGCAGGAACAAACTTGTGCAGTCTGGAGAGGAACTATCCCAAACCAGCCACTGGTTCCAAAAACATCAGGTACTTCTCTAAGGATGGACCCACCTGTGCTGCTCCTTCAGGACAGGGAGGAACCCCCAGGGCTGAGCCTCCAAATGCCTGTTGAGAATCATTGAAATGGAATTTGTGCCCTGGTTGCAGCTGAGGAAGCACTTCCCAAGTCAAGGTGTTCAAGTTCCTCATGTCATGGAAACACAAGCCCTGTGGAATCATAATCCACTGGTTTTATCTTCTTGGGGCAGGGGACAGAGTTATACAGAAAATGCTGTCTACAGATGTCTCTATTTGGAAACAAAGGCATATGTTCCTGTACTAAATTGACTCAGCTAAAGGAGATGGAAATTAGATCATTCAAAAGCAGAGAGCTCTCACTTATTGTTTCAGCAGAATCATCTCTTTTACATAGCCAGGCAAGGGGCTCATTTGGGGGGAAACAAACACATCTTTTACGATTATGGCCATTCAAAGCTGTTTCTTGCATTCTAAATTGTTGCACATGAAGGATCAATGGCGTCCTCAGATGGTGATTTAATTAAAAACTCCTCCTTTCTTCAAGTTGGGATCTGCAAAACCTCTCTCAATGGCTGATGGATGATTTGCCATTAACTTGCCTGCTTTCTTTTTAATAATTTTTTCCCCAGAATTTTAATTGCTGCCATTTGAGGGTTATTGATTACCTGTAATTGCTCCTGTTCTCAGACATCTCCCTAGTTATCTCCAGCTAAGTGATCTCTGCAAAGACAAAAGCAGAGTGCTTCAGAACTCTAATGGTTTTCCTTGGCTGTTAATGAAAATACAGACATCTTGTGTGTGTCCCACTCCTGTGCCTGGACCCTGCATGGGCCTGAACTTGGAAAGCCAATCAGCCTGAAAATTCATTTTCCTTAAGAAAAGATGCTAAAAGCACTAAAAAACTTTTTTATGCTCCACTCACATTAGACAGAAACTAGACCAGTGAACTTTTTACAGCACAGGACACTCCTGAGTGCAAAGAGAAATTTCCCTCTGCCTTTCGGAGCAGGCAAAGGGAGGACAGTTATTCCTTCTCCTGTTTGTTTGCATTTCAGGTAATTTGAGTTCCCATGTTTCAAAATAAAGGGTTAATATGTTTCAAAATATGCTGTTACACAGCAAGAATCAACTGCAACAAGCACAAAGCTGCTCTTTGCTGCAGGTTTAAGATGATTTGTTCATTTTAGTCTAAGGATTATGATCTCAGACCATAACTCTAAAAGATCCTGTTAGAGTCGATCTTATAATTCTGGTGTACCTTAGCACAGACTAATTAAACAAAAAAACCCCACCCTGCATCATTAATTCCAGAGCAATTATTTTTGGCAACTGATCATCAGCTAAGTGGGAGTTCATTACCAGATTTTGTATAGCAATAAGTTTTAAGTAGTGAGTGGCTGCCCACAAGACTTAAATAACACAAATTATGAAACACAGTATTAGAAATCAGAGAAATAATTTCCTTTAGCTTTTTTCCCAGGGCTGTCTGTGCCCAGCTCTGACCTGCTGGACCACTGTGCCATGGGAAAGCTTCTCAACTACAGACTGCATGGGCATCCCTTGGCCCTGGGAAAACTGGAGACAAGGAGCTGCAGGGGGCGGAGGCTGAAGATGTTTTGGACCCTTCGACCCACAAAAGGCTCCCTGATGTAGCAAAGCTTTCCATGGTATGACCAGGTGGCAGAGCACTTGTAAAGGATACTGCTGGAAATGGAAATGAAAGTGTAGCAGGGAGATGTGAAGGGCATCTTGGCTATCTGATCCAGCTAATTGGGAGCCTTGGGACAGCTTCCCTGGCTGCACACAGCAAGCAGCTCAGGGAGGAAGGAGCTACAGGTTTCTGCAGGAAGAAGCTGACTGTTAAATTGAGTATAGTACTGGTGGTAAATGTGTTTCATCACCAAATTATACATCTATAAAATTACAGCAGAGGAAAGTATGTGTCAAGCTCTCTGGGCCTTTTTTCACTTTTCTAGGGCAAGTTTTCTTCCAGTACACTGGCAAAGACAGCACAGGGAGAAATGTTTTAACTTAAATAAATGTCAGTAGGCTGAAGCAATTAATTTTCTTATGTTTTGTTCAACAAAAAAGAAATTAAATACTGAGAGTTATTTAGTAAAACTGATGGTCAGGGCAATGGTTTTGTTTTCTAACTGTGAATTTTTTTTTAATACACAGGAAAACAATTCTTACAGTTCTACATTTTGAAGAAGATTCATTTATTCTGTAGGAAATAATTAAGATTAATCATTAATTTTCCGGGATGACCTTCATTATTAAATCTCTACTTTTCAGTGAGCAGTGGACACTCTTCAGGCACATGCTGGGAACTTCAGCTGCCTTTATTCTTGAGTCCTTCTTTCCCACAAAGCAAGACTGACATCAAAACAAGGGGAAACGGATCATGAAAGGAATCAAGAGATTCTTTGGGGAAGGCAAACCAATCTAAAGAGCTGGACCATCCAGTCAATGCAAGTCATGTATTTAAGGACTGTAGGACTTAAAGAATTAAGCAGGGACAGATCTCACTTCTTTTGATAATAAAACAACTTCTGGAAAGTTGCAGCAGAGCAAAATATGGCATGGAAATAGAGGGGCAAAGAGCAAGGCTGGAAGGAAGCAACAGAGGATTTCACAGGGAACTTTACCTTGAAGACTTACTATCAACGTTATCCCTGTCCAATTGTAGGAAGTCTCTTGCAGTGTTTTGGCAAGTCCTCTTTTTTCTTGTCATCAAAATATGTTTAAATGGATTTGTTTTCATGTGATTCCAACTCAAAATTTTGGCCTGAACCCTGTTCCTTTGGAAGGCAATGGCATTTTGACTTTTGGCTTCAGTTAGGCCAGTGTTGGGTTGATGGTGAAATGGATGGACAGTGCACAGGTGCATTGTGGACACCTCTGTATCGACAGCAGAGAAGATAAAAGTCTCTCCTGTGACTGCCCTTGGGAACTTGAGCTGGTCCCACAGGCAGGGGCAGGGAAGGGCTTATTCACTTCATCTCATGTGCCCAAATTAAGAGGCAGATACAAACAGGGTGGTTACCTGTGTCTTCTCCCAAGCCACAGGACAAGAGGAAATGGCTTTAACTTGCACCAGGGTAGGTTTAGATTGGCTATTAGGAAAAATTTCATCACTGAAATGGCTGTCAGGCACTGGAACAGGCTGCCCAGGGAAGGGGTGGAATCCCATGCCTGGAGGTATTTAGAAGCCCCAGAGATGTGGCACTTGGGGACATGGGTCAGTGGTGGGTTTGGCAGTGCTGGGGGAACAGTTGGACTCGACGATCTTAAAGTCTTTTCCAACTTAAATGATTCTGTGATTATATAAGAAGAGTGGTGCAGAGTGCTCCCACTGCAAAGCTGGCTGCATTAGCCAGGCATCTATATTTGATGTATAAATTTAGGTGATGTGAACACCCACCTGAGCGTGAAAGCCGCCCCTGGGGTAACGCACTTAAGGCGAGGGCACAGACCTGACCATCTGCCTAAGCACTGGGAAAGCACCTTCACGGCTAAGGGAGGGAATGCATCCAACTTTGACTTGTTTCACCGACGCCAGGGGAAAAGATCATCTTGTGGGAAGGGAGAGCAGCCACTAGGTGGGATAACAGCCCAGCAGGCGACGTGCCTGGGAGGTGCCTGCACCAGCCTCGGGCCAACATCCTCACGGGGGTCCTGTGAAAAACGCCCTGCAGCTGCATGTCAAACCTGCCTTGAGCAAAGCCCTGCAGCTGCGTGTCAAACCTGCCTTGAGCAGGGAGCACGTTTAGGAGACCACAAGAACTCTTGAAATATTCATACATGTTCTCTGTAATTGCTCTGCTCACATTCAAGTGTTTTTATAGCTTGACTGTTGCATAGTTCCATAAGTGAACTCACCCCAACTTAACAGAGCTGTTTCAGAGCTCTTGCAGAAACTGTAATACTACAGTAAAAGAAATGGGAAAAACACTGGAAATTCAAAAGGTGTGGCTTAATTGGCATCAGAAGAAATTTGACCTGGAGATTTTTGTGCTATGTTTTATGGAGTAAGGAAAAAAAAATAGTGATAATTCCATTTTAATATTTACAACACATCTTTCATGCATCTTTAATGGCATTGTTTATAAAAAATGCATTAACAGTTCTGTTTTGCTTCAGGCAAGGCGGATCCTTTACAGCATAGACAGCTTAATTTGGATCTTAACAATGAAAATGTTCCACCTCTGTTCCATAAATTAATGTCTCAGGGAGACAAACTCCAAAACAGAGATGTAAGGGCAGGAACTTAACTTTTGCATCTAAATATTCTTAAGGAGAAAGGAAAGAGTTTCTTATAGTTCATAGTAGCTCTAAAAGCTCCCCAAAAGGGCAGGAGGGAAGCACTGCTAAGTCGGGTATGTACTGACAGGACAAGTGGGAATGGATTCAAGCTGACAGAGGGCAGGGTTAGAGTAGATATTAGGAAGAAATCCTTCCCCGTGAGGATTGTGAAGCATTGGAAGAGGCTGCCCAGAGAAGTTGTGGCTGCCCCATCCCTGGAAGTGTTCCAAGGCCATGTTGGATTGGGCTTGGACCAACCTGGTCTAGTGGGAGGTGTCCCCACCCACAGCAGAGAGGTTGGAACAAGATGGTCTTTAAGGTCCCTTCCAACCCAAACTATTCTATGATATGGATAAAATAAGGCTTAATAAACAACACCATCTTTCACACAGAGTTTTTTATGTGTTGGTTTTCCTCTCTGTTATATGGAGCTGTTGCATTCCCCTTATTTCTCTTTGCAAAGTCCATCTCTTACAAGGGGAGTAGGGACTGGATTGCCCCAAACCCACTTGCAGACCAAATGATCGATTCCCATCACATCCAGTCTCTCCCAGGAGCCACTATGACGCCAACTTTGCTTCCAAGGAGAGGCTGCCATAGAAAAAATCCATAGTGGCAATTAAGAGCCCCAATATGAAAAGGCTTTACAGAGGCTTTCAATTGACTTTGCCAGGTAAAAGAAAATGATTTATGCAGGTTAACACTTAGTAATATGTAATATATATTTCTGTATACATGCTATTTTGAAAACAGTGAAGATGCTCATTTGGCAGGAAGAGGCTGAAAATGCTTCATGTACATTTAGGGTCAGGAATCTGTAAACCTACAGAAAATGTAGGAGTGAAATATTAATGAATCCCAGGCAAATCCCAAACAAGAAGTACAATACCAAGAGTAGCACATTGCTTCCACCCACAGTCCTCTGCTTCAAAATTAGTCTGAGGATATAGGGTTGTTTAAGAAGTCAGACTGGTGTGAAGAGAGCTAAATTAAGGATGAAAAATATTTCTGGGCATCCTAGCAATGATTTCTCTTCCAGTGAGAGCCTCGCCTGCCTCTGAAACAGCAACAGTAAAGATTATGGATCAACATGGAAAGAACATTCTGGATGATCCAATATACCCTTCAGTGTGCAGAAGAACGAGTTTGATTTCATAGCATTTTCCGAAGGATTCAGAATTACAAAACTAAATCAGAATTATTTTTATGTATGAAGTGATAAAGATGAGCAATACCCTGCTGATCCTGGAGCGCCAACGTCCTCGCTGGAAAACAACCACATATTAACAATTTTCAAACACGCAGCCACAACAAGCTGAAGTGCAACAGGAAGGATCATCATCACGTTTCAGAAACTGCTGCTGGCACTGGCTGCTGTAATTTCTCACTTGTAACAATCAGGCATTATAAGGGAGCTTGTACTTTGGAAAGTACCAGCTCTGTCTCTTACACTGTGACAAGTCAGGCTCAGCTAAAAATAACAACCAGCAAGGAAAAGAAAACAAATGCATTCCATGGCACCCTTTAAAGGGTCCTTTGCCCCCTGTAATTCCACACAGAGCAGACACCACAAAGGGGCTCCATGTCCTCAGACTCACATGGGCTTGTAATTAAAAGAAATGCTGCAGCTGCTGCTGTTTTCATACAATATCCACTCAAGGTGCTCAGGCTGAGAGTTCAGGATTCCTTTGGGTTTGGAGATCTACAGCAAAGTGTGGCAGTGAGACCCTTTGACAGGTTGAGAAGTGACTTGTAGGTCTCATAGGAAATCAGCCTCTGTCATGAGCCCTGAGCCCTGGTTTTTTGGCATCTGCACCATGAATGCATCTATTATTCTTCCACAGGCACCAAGAGAGATGTCAGTCACGTGGCTAAAGGACAGAGGAGGGCCATGGGAATTAGAACCCTCTGGAGTGGCACAGTTTCATGCTGTTTCTTTAATTTTTTGTCTGGCAAGTGAAATATATTTCACCAGAAGGTGGGAAAGGACTTGGAACAAAATGGATCTTGGCTGAGCAAACATTTGACAACGTTCTGTGGGAAACAACCATCTGTCTTGGGAGATAGCAACTCCAGGAGATATTGATGGCACTAAAAATATCTGTCTTAGTCCACAGTCCCATGAAATTCAGTTTTCAGGCATGGAGAGCCCCAATTCTTCAGCAGTACACCTTTTTATTTATTTTTATTTTTGGAGCATTGACTTACCAGGTGTGGAGGGAAAGGCTCTGGATTGTTCAAGATGCAGCCACGCAAGTTTTTGACACTTGGGTTGAGTGGAAACTACAGAGGAGCTGCAGAGAGATAATTAATATGGATTAAATGGAAAAAGGGCTTTGTGCTCTGCTTCACAAGTACAGACCGTACACAGAGATGGATGTCTCTATCTCAGAAGAGCTTCCTGGAGCAGTTTGGCAGGCTGGTTTCTTCTGAGATACATGAGAGGAGAGGGAAAAAAAAGTAATCTGAAGGAAACTTTGAAGATGTACCATGAATTCAAAACAGCTCTTTACTCCTCACTGACAGAGGCTGATGGATTTATTGAAGCTGAGAAACAGTCCCCATCCCATTAAACATTAAGATTTAGACTGTTTCACCTTCAATGTGTGAATAAAAATCAAGATAATCCAAAGTTTTATCAGGGAAATGTGAAGGTGGGGCAGCCTAAATTCATGGATATTCTGTACAGAAGTCAGCCCATCCACTTCCACACCTGTGACTTTCCAGCCTCCTGCTGCCCAGGGCTGTGCTTTTCCATGAGCCTGTGAAGTAAGTGAGTTATTTTTACCACAAACTGGAGATCTTACTCCAGGACATATTCCTCTTGGAAAAGGCAGTCTCTGGGCCATCAGGACTCTCTGTGGGATATCAGAAACACGAGGATTACAGGTCAAAGTCTTGACCTGTTGTCCCATACCTGCTCCAGTGTCTCTCACTCGCTCCATCTGTGATCAGTGCAAACTCCCCACCAGAGTCACACCAACATCCCCATCTTCTCACCAGAGCTCCAGCAGCAGAAAGAACAAAAGACTCACTCCACAGGATCAATCTGAATTTTGCTCCCTACCCCACCATATTTCCGTTCCCTGGGATAGTATTTATTTTTTCTCCTAGTGGTTTTCTAATTTTGGGGAAGTGTTTTTCAGTTGTGTTTGAAATGGGTTTAAGGTTGTTGCCCAGGAGAGCCAATAACAAGTGCCACACACTTGTGCCAAGAGCAAGAACAAATGACCCTTTCCTGCTGACATCCCCCTGCCACCAGTAAATCCCAGAGCTGGATCCACTTTCTGTCTTTAGTCTCTGCCACAGAGGATTTCTGTGGCCAACATGACAATCCCATGGGAATCTGTGCAGCTTGTCTGGCAGAAGAATGACTGTTCAGCGTGGCCAAATGATCAAAAGGCAGGGATATGGAAAAGGGGCAGGCTCACCAGAGCAGAACTTTTTGGCATGATGAAGCCAGCTAAGATAAACCAGCCTGGCAAACATACTTGAATAATAATTTAAAAAACCCAAATCAATGCATGTTGAAAGCCTATGCCTGAATCTTCCTCAAAACCTGGCTCAGTTGATATAAAAGAGAGTAAGAAATAATATTAAACCCAATCAGATACTGCAGTGATGAAGGTGGAAGATGCAATGACTGCTTCATCCAGATATACTCAGGTGGATAAAGGAAAGGGGTGTCCCAACAGTACAGGGTCAGATTTTATAGAAAAGGAGATTTCCCACTTCTGGAATAGTTTAGGAAAAAACCCCCAATATATTAATATGCTTTAGAAAACAGTAACTTCATGGAACAGGGAATGGAACATGTGTGGGGAAAGGGAGTAAGGGTTATTTCCTGGCCAACTGGGGCACCACAGAGGTACTGGATCACAGCTAAGAAAACACCTGGAAGAGGAGGGCAAGCAGGAGAAGGGGATTCTCCCTGCACAAAGAGCAAGAGAAGGAGCTGAGACAGAGGGCTGATAGCATGCACACTTTTTAATGACTTTTTTTTTTTAGTTGGGTTTTTGTTTGCATGACAGCTCTGAAACAGGACAAAGTACAGCGAAGGGCAATGCTGCATAATGTGATCGAGAGAAAAGGGAGCTGTTCAGCTTTTTCATTTAAATGCATGAAAATCTCTGTGAGGCCTGTGTGTGTTGAGGGGAGGGGTATGAATTTAAAAAAAATATGCTGAAGTAAACGATGACTTCAATGAGAGAACAAACTCAATGTGAAGGCTCATAAGCACAGCTGAAATTAGGAATGGTGCTAATAGTCCCAGGCTGTGTTTCAGGATGCTGAGTGGGGCACTGACTCAACAAACACGTCAGAAAGACAGATTTTAACACTAGAAACCCCTCTGTAGCTCTTTGGCAGTGTAGTGCTGTGGTCACAGGGACCTGGCTGCAGGGATAGGGGGGATGCTGCTGCTGTGACACGGACCTGCCCATCCACAGGGAACTCCTGAACCCACTGAGGTGGGTGCCCATGGGTGGGGTCATGCCAAACTGCCTCTGTAAGAGTCACATCCCCCTGATCCTCTCTGCCTCCCCCATCCCACTCTTTTTCCCCAGTACCAGCATTGCCCTGCAAGGGAAGGATGTAGGTGGGCAAATACACCTCATGGGGAAAGAGAGGAATGGAAAAAGCAATAGATTCAGGCTTGGGCATACCCATGGAGGGGACAGGCACCCCAGAGTGAAGGGACTTGGAGGTTTGGTGGTGGGAGCAAAAGCACATGCTTGGCTTCCTGCTTCGTGGGGACACAAAATTCTCAGTCTGTCACACATGGGCAGGGCTGGCTCCCACCCAGGCTCTGGCTGCCTCCCTCCACACCTCACTGAGCAGGGGCCATCTGTGTGCTCAAGTGACCTTTGAGGGGGATAAGTAGGAAGAAAACACTTGAGAGTCACTGGACTGCTGCTCAACACCAGAAGGTACTGGTGGTGCCTTACCAATAGGAGATCTTGCTGGCTTTGTATCATCTTTCCCTGATGTTCCAACACAAACAGGTCTCCTTCTGGCATCTGAGGGAAGATCATTATATCTCACAAAGAACAGGCTGGACTGAAAACTAAGGAAATTAAAATCATAGAGTTACAGAGTGGTTTGGGTTGGATGGGACTTTAAAGACCATTTGCCCTGCCATGGGCAGGGACACCTTTCACTATCCCTGGGTGCTCTAAGCCCTATCAAACTAGGCCTTGGACACTTCCAGGGTTGGAGCAGCCACAGCTTCTCTGGGAAACCTCTGCCAGGGCCTCAGCACCCTCAGAGAAAAGAATTTTTTCCTAATATCTAATCCTTAGATTACTCCTTATTCTCAGATCTCCAAACCCCAAATCCAGATGAAGCCCATCAATGTAAAGAGCTGTGTATGGTCACTGTAATACATAGATTTCAGTTGTCCTGGTCAAACCAAAGCATCATCAAATACATTATATCTTTGCACTCTTCATTCAGTAAGGATTTGTTTATATCCTGCCATGGTGTACCCTGAAACATGTAACTCACTAATTAACTCACAGCCACCTGGGATGGTAATTAGCACCACAAAACCTGGAGCAAATCCCTAAGGCCGATCATGGTATGTGCACACCTGAATGACTGAGAACAGGCAGCCTCAATGGTTTTAACACATCCTAAGGAGGAAACAAGCATTTCAAGTTGAGTGTCAGGAGGCTGTTCAGTGCTAACAACAGGAGTGAGAAGCCAGGCTCTGGCTGTCCAGACGTGTAGGCTCGAGGTCCATGGCCTCAAGTCAGCTCAGTGGCAGCACAAGGATCTGCCTTCACTGCCATATCAAGGAGCTGGAACCACAGCAAGCACTGGGACTGTTTCATCCTACAGAAGAATGGCTGCCCAGTGTTCTCTCTCAGAGTTATGTTGCCAGCAGATCATGGACTGGAGGGTTTGGGATGAAGAATTACAGATCTGCATGGGACCATTGTAGAGAAACCAAAGACAAGCTAAATTTGGGCAAAAGACTTCAAGCTCTGTGTGCCCATGCAAAAGGGTTGCTAAGCTGATACAAAGCCTTCTGCTACTGTACCTGCTGGGTGTGAGGCTCGGGGTTTTAGGACTTGCTGCCTTGCCTCTTGTGCTTCCATGAAGAATTACAGTGCCTGGGTACTACTCGTGCAGCTCCACACTGTGCATTTGCTGCTCCTGGGGGAATTCAATCCTGTTGGAAATGCAGAGGTGAGCCATGAAGGATGAACCAGTCCCTATGAGCATTTAAGCTCTTACTTGCCTGCTAAAGGGCTTTGCCTAAAATCAGTGACAATCTGCCCACTTCTACACCTAATTGTCATAAACATATGAAAACAGAACCCAGCATAGTCAGTAATTATCCCTTCATTATGCCAACGTGCTTCTGATCCTATAATCATGATCAGCAGACATGTTCTTCTCCTCTCATCATTTGCTGTTTGCAAATTTAGCTTCTTTTTCTACGAATAAGGATTAACAAACAACATTAAATATCACCTTTTGAAGCCTGAGCCTGTCCACACAGAAGTCAGTGGCACAATGTCCCCTCACCTGCAGATCAGACTCTGCAGTTGCCACCAGCACCAGAAACAACAGGCACATGGTTTGAAAGACAATTTGGTGCCCATCACAGGCAGCTCAGAGTTTGCATATCATCAAGGACCAATTTTTTTTAGGATTAGTTAACTAGCAATTTCGTTCCTCATTGGCTTTTAACCATTTACTGCTTATAGTGCAGCTTAGGAAGCTCTGCTAAAGACACTAAAGCAGTGAGGAGAGGCAGCAGGAGTCGCTCCACGGGAGGAAGTTAAAGCTCAGCATGTGCCCTTCAGCTGGAAATCATAAAGCATCCCTGAGATAGCTGAGCCCTGAGATGGAAGACAGAAAACCAGAGGGCACTTCTCCTGCTCCCTACAGAGAGGGCTGCCAACCTTCACCTGTGCACTACAGACAATGTCAGTACACCTGTTCTTCCTAATCTTATGGTAAATTGGATCCCGAATCCTGCTTGTGCCTGCACAGCCTTTATATTCGCTCCTGTCTTGTCTTCCTGTCTTTAAGGTTTGCATGCCCCTGGGAGTCTCTTCCTCCTTTCACTATCCAAAATGTTCACATTCTTCTTCATAGCATTATTCTGTCCCATCATCTCCAGCTTGCCAGTCCTTGCACATTTTTGAGAAATAACAATAAAGAAGGTTCAAGACATTAATAAAACTTATGATCCTGAGAAAATACTTGTTTTGAATATTGCATAGAGAGTTTAGGAAGCTGGGATCTCCCAGTTTTAGGAACCAGGGAGCTGTTTTATGGAATATGCTGCCTTTTGTTGCAGAACTGATCTGAAAATGCTGGTCTGAAGCCTGCACTGTTTATTCCAGAACTAGTGAGTCCCAGCAGCTGTACCTGAGATTTTGAAAAGGACAAAGAGTGCTTGTAAATTGTGTCCCGATTGTTTTGTAAGGCAGCTTAGGGTTTAGGAATGAGCCCAGATGAACTTGTGCATGTGCCATTTTACAGGACAGCAAAGCTGACTGTCACCTTCTGGGCACTGAGCGGTGATTCCTGTGCTGGAGAGCAAAGATGCTGCTCTTGGAGGTGAGAACAGCCCTGTATCCCATTGCTTGTGCTTGGAGCACTGGCCACCTCTCATGCCAAGCAAAGGGAAATACCACAGTGGTTTAACATCCACTCCATTAAGGCTCCTCATTTCCCTGGAAAATCAAGTCGATTTGCAGGACAATTAAACTATCTGTGCCTCCATCCAATCTGTTTAATGCCGTTAAATTCCAACGCAAAACGAGTCTGTTTTGGAACAGCAGCACAGGGAATAGACAGCACAGCTCCTGTAACGAGATGCTCTCATCTCCTTTACGAGTTAACAGTGAGCAATCACCACAGTCAGCAATGCAGATAAAGCCAACACCTGACCCAGCAGAAGGGGAAGGGGCTGGCACATCAGAGTTGAAGTTCCTGGCTCCCTCAAAGCTGAAGTTGACCCTTTCCTGCACAAGGATCAGCAGTCCAAAAATAGTGTCACATTTGCAGCCAGAAAAATATCACTTCTGCTTCTCTCCCACAAAAAAACCCCCAAACAAACAAAAAACTAACCAACTAAACAAACAAACAAACAAAAAAAAACCCCAAACACCCAAAAAACAAAAAACCCAACATGGTTAGTAATTCCTCCAGATTAGTGTGGGAAAGGTAAAGAAAACCCCTCCTCCAAATATTTCTGCAGGCCATTCCAAGTACTAAAGGTGTTTCTTCCATCTTGCCTTTTCTCATTGAAATTCAGAGTGCATTTTTCTTAAAAAAATTAAAACCAATCTCATACAGAGAAACCTGACCAAACCTGGCCATGCCACTGCACATGCATTTTCCCCGGAGGGGAGGATGGAAAAACAAACAGAACATGACAGATGTTCCTTGTGGTGTTTAATGTGCTGTTGGAAGGGGCTCAGATCCCATTGTGATGAGAGCTCAGAAGTCTACAGTGCAGAAGCCAAACACTTCAAGATGAGCTTTTTGTGTTGTTCTGTTTTGAAATACTTCCAGATGATGTGTTGCAAAAAAAAAATCTAGGCAAGAACAGATTTTCCTAAGCAAGATGGAATGATAAAACATTGCATTTTGTGATATAAGCTGAAATTGCACTACCTGAAAAGGCAATACCTCATCTGAAACACTAAAAATAATTCAGTTTTTTCATCAAAATGAGAAGATGAGAACATTATAACAAAATTTCTTCAGATGGAGATACAGGCTGTCTTGCATATACAGATCTTTGAAAATCACAAGTTGTCTTCATATTTTCCAATAATTTAGAATTAACTAAGTAACTACCTCAGTAACTAATTACCTACCTCAGCTTGTTTCTAAACTGCAGTGAGAGACATGGTTAAATTCTCAGATGTATGTGAAATACCCTGAGTGAATGAAAAGAAAAAAACCCCAGCTCACAGTTTGTACATGTTGCTTTATATAATCATTTGACTTTAGGATGTTGGAATTTATCAGAAGTTGACACTGTCTGCTTGACTCAAACACACACAAAAATGTAATAAACCCACCAAAAGTGTCATGCCTGTGAGCTTCAAAGCAGCACAAAGCTTGGCTCTTTTAACACCTGTTTTACTCTTAAAGGAGCTGCTTCCCCACTGGTTCAGCCTGTCCACCCAGGACCATCCTGGCACTATTGCTCAGAGCTGCAGGGCATTTCTCTCTGTGCAGTGACAGACAAAAAGTTAAAGCTTCAGAGCCACCTTGTGCTCTCTGTAGAAGAGCTCATTAAAATGCACCACGCTAATGAGAGAGCAGCAGCCTCCCTGCCTGCCCAGCTCTGCCAAGGTGGGGGCATTCCAACGGGAGAAAAGTTCCCTCCTGGGGAAAGCAGTACCAGGAACTGCTCACACCTCTGGACTCACGGCTTGGATTCCAGCGATGTCCCCACCGATGCACATCCCACTACCCCCCAGTCGGGTCAGGCCATGACCAGGGTGGGCATCCCTGCTATGATGACAGGAGCTGAGGGAAAATTCTCCCTAAGCAGAGAGCCTAAATCACCCCCAAATCCCATTGCTCTTGTAGCAACATATCCCACATCAAATTGTAATTCCAGAGTAGATAATAGTCAATGCCAAAACAACAAAACTCAACACATCATGAAACAAATCACCAAAGCCTGGGATGTCACTTGGATACAATAAGACTTTTAAAAATGTGCTTATTATGCACCTTCTCTTACTGAGGCCTTCAGATGGTGAGTGTTCCAGCTTTTCTCTGGAAGCAGGGAGGCAAGAAAACTTGTCCTTTTTTCCTTTCTTATATTGAAGGAAGTATCCCTTTTCTTCAAGTCATGTATTGCATCAGATACTTTGGAAATTGTATAAGATATTCTGAAAATCAGCAAGCAGATCTGCAGCAGCATTCAGGTTCTTTCTTTGTGTTGAATTTATGATTACAGGGATCCAGGCACAACTTCATAAAAAAAAATTAAAAGGAACAGAGATAAGCAGTCAAAATTAGCATGCAAAGTGGAAGCTGGTTTTTTTTTCCTGGGCAAATATTAATTCTGCAGAAAAGAAACAGAAGTAGTACTCTTAATAAAACAGTTTTTCCTTTTAATCAAAGACTATTAAAACAAAAAGCTCTTTGAAAAAAAATCCTCACCAAATATATCTGACAAAATATCTGAGTCTTTCTTCTTTCCTTGCTTCACTTTTTTTTCCTTTTCTCCCTTTAAGGGAATTCTTTCTTTTCCTATTCTTTTGTTGTCACATCTTGGAGGACATTTGTGTTGTTTCTTTCAATATACCTCAGGTAACCTGGCAGCACAGGAATTGCAGATCAAATTAAGATCCAGGCAGGCAACATGAAGGGCTAAAAAATGTCACTGCAAATCCGGGAAGATTTGGGAGAGCTGCTGGAGCCAGGGCTGGTGCCTGGGGCAGGGTGGGGGCTTTGCCAGTCCCCTGCTGTACATGGGGTCAGGTTTGTCACCCCCTGCATCATGAGCAGCTCTGTCCATCCCACCCTGTCACCCAAGCAAGGCCTCCAGGCTCTGTTTGGAGGGAAGAGCATCACATGTCCCTGTGCCAATTCAACAGGAATAGCTCCTTAACATGAGAGTTGTTCAAATCAGCACCTTTCTGTCTGTTCTCTCCTTTTAACACCAAATACAGTTCAGGAATACATAGCAAGGACCTGTTTGGAGCTGTGTGAAAGCATCAGCTTCTTGCTCTGCAATGCCCCAGTGTTGGGCTGGAAAGGATTAACACACCAGGAGCAAAATGTAGCAAAAAAGCTTTTTTTCCCCCTCCTGTCCATGCTGCCTTCCCAAGTACCAGGAGCAGGGGAACACGTCAAAGAGACTGGATTGCACCAAGTGTCACGTGGCATCATTAAATTTTCAAATTTAGATAAAGACCAAGAGGCACAAGGACACACAAGCATTATCAGCCATGACTCCAAGGATGACAGGTTGTTACCACAATTTCCTAAGAGGCTGCAGCTGTGAACTCCAAACTCCCTTTTTCTTTTCTTTTTCTCCCTCCCATTCAGCAACCTTCAGAAACTGGAGTTTAAGTCTCTTTTAAGTTGATATGCTACAAAGGAAGCAAAAGAAAGCCTCAAGGGGAAGATACTGGCTTTAGCTATTTGATCCAGGTTTTTACATGGCTATTCTATGCCCAGTTCTGAGAAAAATAAATCCCTTTATCCTCTGATTCCCTACCTAATCAAAACTAGGCTATTTTACCCAAATAGCCAAGCCGTGTTGCTTAACACCCTCACTGATTTCAGCCCCTGGAGAGTCAGATCTGAGAGATTTTCCTTGGAGGACTAGTCAGAAAGGAGAGTAATTCTGCTGCTAAAAAGCTGTGGGTTTGTCACAATGTTACTCTTCCCATCAGGAAAACAAAGGATGGAGCAGCATGAGGAGGGACCATGGGGATACAGGCACCTTAACACCATGGATGGAGGCACTGGGCTGTGGACAAGCAGAGTTCTCCATGGCTCACACAAAGAATCTTAAAAAAGGTTTCAGATTCTACCACCTTCCCAGGGTAGATATTGAAGAAAGTGGGGAGAAGGAAGGGAGGGTTATCAGCACAAAAAAATATCACTAAAGGTCCCTCTCTTGAGGAAAGGAGGCATTAAAAAATGCTGGAGCAAACTCCAGAACACCTATTTAGTATCTTGGTTTTCCTGGAGACTTGCAGCAGGAGCATGGGCATGGGGGACCTCTCACTTCTCACAATTTCCCTTTAAAATATAACCTATCAGACAGCCAGGAAAGTGCAAACACTGCATCTCTTGCAGGGATCACCATTACACAGAGAAAACAATTATTAAATCAATGGATAAATCAAAAGCTACAACTTGTTTTTCTTTTGCAGGTGTCAACTGTGGAGCAGATGCAGCTGGGGAAGCTGACTCTGGAATACAGATGGAAAGCACTTTCCATAGACAACCTACCTAACAAGCCATGGAGAACACAATCCCTTGGACTCCCCAAATCGTGCAGATGAGACCCAGCCATCATTACCCAGCTGGGTCCCTTGCAGCAGCAGAGAGGAAGAGGGTGGATTTCAAAGGGTTTTCAGCTACAAGATGAAGCTGTTCACACAGAATCTGATTTGGAGGATTCATTGTGCAAATGAAACTCTGTGTCTGGGTTTTGTTTCTTTGTTTTCAAATACCTTTTTTCTAAAAGTATATTTCTAACATTTCCCCACATGCTGCTCTGTCTCATCCTTTACTAAAAGGAAAACACATTGCAGAAGTTCAATCCAACCTTCAACCCAACACAAAGTCCAAAACTGTTCTCAATTTCATCCCTGAAAATTCAAATGCTCACAACATCAAATGCAGCTCGATCCACCCTACCAGCCAATCAATACACACTTCCAAGAGAAGCCTTAACCCAGCCCACTGGTCTCCATGAATTCCAGATGAACCTTATCCTGAGCCCTGCCTTCAGTCTTACAGCTCCCAATACCCACGAAACGAAATGGATTGGTGTCAATGCCCCGCACAGGGAGGAAATCTCCCCACTAAAAATGTCCTTCAGCACCTGCAACTGTATTCTTTCATTTCTCAGTCATTCATTTTTGCATGCACAGACAAGAGGAAACAAACCCAACAGAGGAAACAAAGCATTACCGGAGATGATTACAAGGATTCTTAGTTAATAAGCTCATAGCATACCTTGTTTTCTCTGGCATCTCATTACTGCATCAGATTATTTTTGCTTTAAAACACCAATGATTTCCTAAGCTCCTGCTATGTCCTGGTGTGCATCCACTGGAAGGGGATCTGTACCCCAGCAGAGTCTCCCCTGGGGTTGCTGTGCCAAACCAGCAGTCCTGTTGGTCAGGAAAAGAAAGTGCTGTATGAACATGAGGAATTACTCGGTGAACAAACAGTGTTAGAGCAAGGTGAAAACCTGAAGTAGCTTTACTCAGTGTAATGCAGCCCAACTCCCTTTCCACAGTTAATGGAGATTAATTTATATTAATATTCAAAGTTAATTTTTTTTTCCAGGAGCTGCTCTTCTAGGTTAAAATGCAAATTGTACTTTCACTCACATTGGAGTACAGGTCAGGAGAGAGGATTTTGCCGAAGAATCTTTTTTATCTCACTCCAAGAAAGCCAATCCAGAGTCTTCAAAACACTCAACTTTCCAACCAACCACTTAGATGAGCTTTCTGGAACTTTTATTTGAGTAAGTGGCTCCTAACAGCACAGCATCAAATGAGACTATTGAGCAGAATCGGTTTCCTGCCCTGTCTTTGGGAGGGGTTTCCTTCATCACACCTTGCCTGAGCTGATCTGTATGTCACGCAAATGCTCTGCCAGGGGGTTCACAGAGCAGAACCAAATCTGTGTGCTGCATTTCACAACCAAAACGACCAAATGGTGAGTGGTGAAATCCTCACCCATGAGAGTATTTCTGACAGGTCCCTGAGGGCTGGATATTGGGCCTGTGTTGCTCAGTATCATTCTCCATGATTTAAGGAGAAGAACAGATCAGAGTAACTACTTGTGATGTGCCACATGTGATGTATGATCCACATGCACACAGTGACACAGAAATCAGTAGGACAATAAATAACAATAATGCCCAGTCAAGTAAATCCAGTGCCAGGCAGCTGTTGTGGAGGCACTTTTTAAGTTGCTGCATTAAATTCATGGTTTAAGGGAGCTACTCAGGATTTCCAGGCAGCCAGATGAGAAGAGACCCTCCTGCTTCTCCTGACTGCTGGTTCTTATCAAAGAGGGCCTCAGCTGTCCACTGCTGTGCTGTTCCCAACTCCTATCCCATGGCCTGGAGGCACCAAAACCAAGTGAGAACTTCAGAGCACACGCAGCTGGGAGGAAGAGATCAAGTGAGAAGACAGTGGGTGGTAGATAAAAGAGAAGAGAGACTTTTCATGGCTGTATCAGAAGGTCAGAGGAATATCTAAAGACACTGAAGCAAATGGTGTTCCCAGATTAGGGATTTTTAAATTAGTATTCATGAACAAAACAAAGCAGAATTTTGCCCATCATTAAATTAAAGGTGTGATTACTTTTAAATTTTCTATTGCTTAGAAAATATTTGCAATTAATTTCATTAGCCTGTTCCTGGCTGTCAGAAGTCCCTTCTGATGGATGGGCCTGTTTAAAGGCTGCATCCAGCTATTACAGCACACAGCTTATTCCATGAAATCTTCCATATAAACCTCCCTGTCTGCTGTGGACTATGACATGCAAAATCAACTCTCGACCTTCCTGAACTGACAGGCACATCCTCACTAAAGCCACATGAAAAGTTAATTTTTATCTTCCTACTGGCTGTCATTTCTCACTGTAGAATAAATGATGCCTCAGCTTCTTAAAAAGCCAGAGGTATTTCTGATACTGTTCCCATAAACCTTAACCGTTAAAGTAGGAAATAATTTATTAAACCAAAGTTTCACAGTTTTGTTACCTCATTACAGCTGTGCCTCAGCACCACACAGCCACCAAGGTATTATTCATCACTACATAATTTTCAGGCTATTTCTCCCAATTTCATAGATGACAAAACAGGAAGCTGAACAGCTTCCACAGCTGCATAAATCCTTGTATGCTTTTGTCCCACAAAAAGTCTGCTGCTGAGTCAGACATCAGAGACCATCCCTGCCAAATCCCACTTTCCCCCAGCCTGATGTGTGGTGGGGAAACACAGAATTGTGAGGGTTGGAAGGGACCTCTGGAGATCACCCAGCCCAGGGGGCACCTGGAGCAGGTGGCACAGGAACATGTCCAGGTGGGTTTGGAATGTCTCCAGAGAGGGAGAGCCCATGACCACCCTGGGCAGCTGTTCCAGTGCTCTGCCACCCTCAGTTCTTCCTCATGTTGAGTTTGTTGTGTTTTAGTTTATGGCCATGAACTAACCATAACACCAAGGTACATCCATCTGTCTGCCCACAGACACTTATCCTCTTTCCCTTTTCTGAGCACACCAAACAGCTACAAATCAATGGTCCATTTATAACCCATTTCTGGAGTCACAAACGCAAAGTTCAGGCCTTTCCTAATTCAGAGAGAGCCCACACACAAGAGCAAGCCAATGTGTACACATCTCTGCTGAGAATGTGCAATCATGCCCAGGCTTCTAGAACCAGAGCAAGAACGTGACTGCCACCTGCAACCACATTTACTGGATGCAACCTCCAAATCTGTTCATCCCACTGCTTCTGTTTGTGTTTGCAGAGAAGTTTATTCAGGGAAACAGAGGCTGTTTCATGGAAGAAGGAACACAGCTATGAAGCTCCAGGATGAATGGTGTCTCCACAGCTGATAGGAGGTGGGCAGAACACCAAGTTGTGGAAACAATTACAGTGGGGCTTACAGAGATGTCACATGTGTGGGACAAGAGAGGGCTGAGCCTCCCCTCCCAAAGGTTCACCTCCTTGCCCCAGCTATTAGAGAGACCATCTTGCCCTTGAGTCCTCTGCCCTGCACAGCACAAGGCCCTGTCTGGTTTTACCAAAGGCCAATACCAACAAAATTCAGTCTGGCCAAATTAAGATTTCTTTGTTTTCTCATTCTCCAGGCACAGTTTGAGCTTTCCACTCCACTTTCCAGGTGCTCTCCTCTCCATCTCTTTAAGCTTTGCAGCTACAAGGACAAAACTTCCAAAACATTTCCCTGCATGTCTTTCCACTGGTCTTAAATGCAAATGCATTGTATAACCCTGCTGTGTGCCAAGGGACCCTTTACATTATTTAAAGGCTGTCAGTCAGGTGTGAACCTTTCCATTGATTTACCATTCCCTTCTCATCCTCTCCTGGATGCATTAGGCAGCTGCAACCCAGCACTGGTATTGAAGAATAACAATTCCATTTGTTTGAACCTGACTTAGAGCTGCTCGCCTTTGCAGCCCATATAATTCTCCTTACCATGGTTTGTGTGACATTAATGACAAAATAAATAATTCAGCGTGGTTTTCACCCAAATGTAGCCCTGTCAGAGACTAATATACAATCTTTGCTAGCTTATTTAACAAAACAAGCCACTGAATGGTACTTTTAAAGGTTGAAACTCTTCATTTTAATGGAATTTGGTGGCAAAACTCCCCTGAGATCCAATGGTAACTAACAGGCACAATCTTCCTACTCCTGTTCCTGCCAACTCACCACCTCATTTAGCCCTTGCATTTATGCTCTGCACCCACCCAGCAGGTGGGTAAGAAGGGAAGCCTTCCTACCCTGCACATCTTAGGCTGGCTTTTCATGACGCTGCACTCAGCTTGAAGGGAACATAAACTGAAGCTGAACAGCACCGGGGATGTCTGCACAGGGTAATTAGGAGAAAAGAGAACACTTACTGCACTAATGAGATCTGGCAGTGACACTTTGGGAATGAAACCGCTCCTGTCTGGCTCTCAGGGTGGTGGGTTTACTGATGAACTGAGACACTCCAAGCATTTGAGGAAGGCTGCTTGGCTACAGAAGCACTTTAACTAGATCACAATTAAAGAAAAAAAAAAGAGATAAAGAAAAAAATAAGTTATATTTTTGGACATTCATAACAATGTTTTCAGTAACTTCAGTGAGGCCAGGATATGCCTCTCAATACTCACTCCCCCAGTCCCTCTACAGGGTATTTTTTCCTCATTTCTCATACCCTTATTTCTACTTGCCCTGTGCTCATTAATGCTGTCCCTGAGCTGCCGTGCTAAAATGGTGTCAATAGCTGTAAAATTCCTGCATAAAGGAACTCTCCTACCAAGAAAAACCTTGCAGCTTTCCCTTAAAGCAGTGCTGCTTTCCCTCAGAAGTGAATTGCCTCCAAAATGATCTCAGTGTTGCACTGAGATCAAGACCCTTATTTTCCTGTGACTTTATGTTCACCTCCTGTCCTTTTTTGTCCCAGGCAAACCACTTGGTTTCTCTGTTAGCAACACATTCAGAGACAGCAAATTCATCATGCCAAATTATTCTCCCCCGGAGCAAGGTCAATTTGATATTCAGATTGGCTTTTCATTCATCCTGGCTCTGCAAAGTGTTTTGCTTTCTCTCAGCTTCAGTTTACCTAAACTAGGGGCCTCGGATTTTACATTTTGCAGAACTGAACTGACTAGACACTTGTCCAGGGTGTTTTTTCCTCATGTCCATAGAGTCTGTTTTTCCTGTTATGCAACTGCAGTTGCTGTTTGCAAAGATCATAGTGTGCATTAGGTGGCTGATGAAATAAGGCCTAAAGAATTCTCATGGAGAGAGAAGACATTAAAGCTCATGATTTCAAACCAAGAATGGCCCATTTCCTTCAAAATAAGATAACAATGAATAGATGACACATTTCAAAGTATACTCTAAGTCAAATTGCTAATGGTTTCCTTGGAGCTGCTAATGGTTTCCCTTGCTCCAGGAAAGGGAAGCGTCTGGCCCCAAAAGCAACTGTGTGATATTGAGTGAGAGATAAGCAAGGTATCCCTTTGGGTTTTCTTCCCCAGCTGTAACACACCAACCAGGGAGCTTCTCCCAGCTCAGGTCCCTTGGCAGACCACACTTCCCTTGGGATCCTCCTCACAGCCCCACTCCACTATGCTTTAGCCTCTTCCCTGTTCTCCCAGCATGAACCCAAACTCTAAAAATAACCATAACTCAACCATAACCATACAGGAGTTCCTGTATCATCTTGCAAAGGGACATGTCCAAAACCCACTGGTTCCTTTACAGAACTAGCCTGGTATAAATTCCTGGTTGGCTAACCAGTGGGATTAGTTGAGAGGCCATTGATTTATTAAGCCAAAACCTAGAGTTTAACATTGAAAGTCTTACTTTGGAATGACATTAAGGTTACCTGCTCAGACTTCAGTCACATCAGTGACACCAGCACAGCCAGGAATGAGCAGATAGAGGGTCTCTGAAAATTTTCCTCCAAATACTCAGCCTTGTTGGTTGAAGTCACTTTAGTCCAACAGCATCAAGAGAGTGAAATGTAAATATCAAAATGGAAGATAATTTTTAAATGAGGTGCAGATCAGGTAGTGGGAAAAACCACTACTCCGTTCCTACAGTGAGTTCATTTCCTGAAGCTAAAACCCTCCAGCAAATCCCAAATTCATAAGGTAAACACAGTTAACTTATTCACATCCTCCTCTTTACAAACAAGCTCACATGATTGTGGGGTTCAAAGCTCATTTTCCTTCACACTGCTCTAAAACAACCAAACTCACAGACTGGGGGAAGACTCAGAGGTGAGGTGCCCATCAGGTAGATTACAGTGGCTGATACAGCAATGCTCATAATCCAAGTCTGCAAAATGCTGCCTATCCAGAGGAAAATGGCATCCAAGAAATATCAGACTTGGCTGACCAGCTCCATCTCTGGTAACCATTACCTCACACATTTAAGCTCAGAAAAAGCATCCTTAAATTTCAGGGCTGGAGCCTGTGCTGCCTGTCCCAGCTCCATATCCCCATCCTATAGGGCCAATATACCAGCCCAGTGTCTCAGCCAGAGCAGGAGGCAAAACTCAAACTGACACCATGGGGACATCAGCACCGGTCTCATAATGCGTCATAAATGGAAACAAAGATCAAAGTTGTCTTTCTGTTTGAATGATCCAAGAAAAACACTGCATCCAGCAGAGAACACCTGATGGCACAGTGGAGCTCTTGCAGAGGGTTCTATTCCTGCCTATACACACAGTTTGCAGCCTGGTTTGCTCAGTACCAGCTTTAGTTTGACTGTTCATTTAGTCTGAATTGCACACAATGCTTATGGAAGCATATGTGGGATTGACACGAATACAAATGAATTACTTAAGTTTGGAGTTATGGCAATGACACCAGGAAATGAGTTCTCAGGGGCTTTAAAGGAAGAGAAAAAGAAATAAAAAAAAAAAAGGAAAAAAAGAAAATCACTGTTGCCTTTTATTTGAGTTCCTGATATTTTCAGCTTCTGAAAACATTACCTCAGTTAACTCTCTGCACTAAACTTTTTTATGATAGGAATAAAGTTCTTTTCATTACAAATAAAAAAGCATACTCCCCTGCATAGCAGCCCTGTTATCACATCTAAGGCACCTCCCAGGGTAGAGCTATTCCAGATTAGAGAGAATTTTCCCTGGAACCAGAGGTTGGGTTGCACTTTTCATTTCCCTGCGCCACAGCAGACAGGAGCAGCTGGCTGGGATCCTTGGGAAGCAACGCTGTGCTGGTGAGTGGACTGACTGCACTCAGCAACGCAGCAATTCCCAGTGACCCTATAAATTGCAGCCTCGGAAACACTGCCCAGTGCCTGGTCTCGTTTATCACCAACTGTGGGAGCTGTTGGCTTCCTCTGGCTCCTCATTCCTCCCGAGGAAAGGGCCGTGACAATGGCAGGGAAAGGTGGAGCTCCCTGCAGGCGCCGGCTCCTCACAGCAGTGACTCTTTTGCTCCAGTAAAACAATTGCTGTGTGATTTTGAAGGCTGAAATCTGCTGTGCCTTAAGCCTGACAGTGAGAAGTGTTTTGTTGCTTTGCTCCCAGCTGGGACATCAGCACCCCACATTCCCCTCTTCATGCCTCGCTTACCCTCACCCTCACCCATCAGCGCGGATGGTGATGACTCTTTTCAAGCCCTTGTGCCAGTTTGATCACAAAGATCAAGGTGAGTCAGTGATCTCATGGAAAGGATTGGCTCCTTTGAGATGATGCTCTTTAAAAGCAGCATCCCTGGCACCAGCTGAGCAATGAAAAGCAACAAAGCCAACCCACTGCTCCTGTCCTGCAGTGCTGCCATGGCAAGCAGGGCACAGCCTCCACACTCTCCAGCAGAGTCAGAACTCTTGCTGCCAAACCCACGCTCAGCCTCCTCCCACACCTCTGAGATACTCTGTGTGGTTTTGTCAGCACAGCAGAACAGTAGTGTGAATACACACAGATACTGTCAAGGACAGCAAAGAGCAATCAGCACAGCCAGCCCTGCTCTAAATGCTGCCAGAATATTTATAACCTGAGTGTTCTGCCCAGGGAGCTGCAGCCTAATTTAGGCTCCTGTTTCCTGCTTGCTTTCCTCTCCCCAAACACAGGATAGTTTTCTATCATTAATCTCCAGAGTCTTACACTTCCAGCGTCCTGAACTTTTATTTTTCCTTGCTATAGACACAGGCTCTTCTCCTCCTGCATGGAGCAGCTGACTTGGTCACCTTTGCTGGCAATACTCACAGCTTCACAGGATCAGGCCCATGACAAGGAATAAATCATTCCCAGGTATAATAAATCATTCCCAGGTATCTGTGCACACACTTGAACAAGATTAGTAAAAGTGTTTTCACACAAGGCACTACCCAGCCCCAGCTGTATCCTCCCATCTTGGTTTCAGAGGGACTCTTTTCAGATTTTTTCCTACTCTTTCAGGCTTTTTCACCAGACCAGAAGTCAGTCCTGCTCAGCACAAGTGATTGTGCTGCTCCTTTTATCCTCCTCAAGCTCAGGCACTGCAGTTCTGTGCACTGGCACAGACATTAAATGCAAGGGGATTTTAGGAAATTAACTGGCAGCCATGAAGCCACAGGTAAGGATTTCTCAGCAAAATCATAACCAGACTTGAAGCAACAGGAAAGTCCTGACAGGAGCAGGCACAGAGATGCAGAAGTTCAGTGGATGGAGCCTCTGCCCCATTTACCACCAGGTGAGGGAGGGAAGGACACACAGCCTGACCACACACTCCTGCCTGGGCACCCTGCTCAGCCTGGGTGAAGGATGCTCCCAAAATTGCCCACATCCCCTCTGATACAGCCTCTGACCTTCTGACTCTGCAGCCTCTGTGCATTTTCAGACTCATGTCCCCTTCAGAGGGTCTTTTCATGCTCTGTCTTTGCCACAGCCTCAAGAAATAGTGTGTCTGCCTCACCCTAAAAGATGAGATTGCTGGGCTTCTCTCAGCTTGCACTGTGACAGGTACAGGAGGAAATGTCTTCCTTGCTTTCAACTAGTGATACACATCATACAGAGGAACACAGATTAAGGACTTCACTAGTAATTGCTATTAGTGCTAATGGGAAATGTACCTCTTTAGACGGATTTTGTGCACTAAACAGAGGTAAGTGAAATGCTGCAGGATGGCATTTTGCTTATGGAAATAAAAAGCAGTTTACTGACTGAGACCACTGACATTCACTGGCACCAGAATGGGAAAAATTATCCAAATGTTTTCAATTTGTATTTCAAATTATAACTCAAGCCTAAGCAAAAGGGACTGAAAAGCCCTCAACACTACTAACAAAAATCAAGGACTTTTGCTAGTTACAAATAATTCAATTACTCAGCTGGCACTAACGTGAGGGCAGAGAACCGAAGCGTTCCCTGCCATCAGCGTGGGGGAGATTTAGGTGGGTAATTCCATTAGCACCGTGGAAGTCCCTTCACATAAATCTTTGTGGCATTAATGAGGAAAGGAGGCATCAATAATACAAGAAGTTTGGTTCCTTAACTCCACTTTTGGATCTCAAGCAAGGACATCTCAGGTTTCCCACCTCTGCCACAGCACGGCTTGTGCATCCCTAAATCTTCGCTCGGGCTCAGGGCTCGGGCTCAGGCCTGAAAGAAGGGAAATGTAAACCCTTGTAACAGGTAACACAAGTGCACTCACAAATTTGGATGCTCTTAAAAGCTGTGCATGAAATGACAGGCAGAGGAAGGGAATGAGTTAACCACTCAGGAGCGAGCAGATCTGCTCCACGCAGCAAAGGCACAAAGCACTTGACTGGGTAACATCCTCACCAAGTCATTGTGTGCCGGCTCTCGATGTCGCCGCTATTGTTTCATGTCCTTATCGGCTCTGCACACCAGCGCCGGCTCCCAGGCGCTTCCAGAGAGGGCTCCCCCCGGGATGGTGGGGATGTTCTCACACACACACGGCCCCAGCAGGATGAAAGTGCTCCCAGCCCCTGCCCGTCTTCCTGCACGCTTTTTCTGCAGACTCGCACGGTGAGGAGCAAAGGAAAAGGCTTGGCTTTTAAGTTAAAAAGTAGTGCTGATGCTGGGGGGGAAAAAACGAAAAAGGAAAAAAAATGGCTGCTATTCCAGTGGTGGTTCTTGCTAGGAAAGTGTGTTCTCCTGGCCTGCTAGACCTAGAGATAGGATGGGCCTGTCAGATAAAACACTCCATGTTTCCCAGCAGCTGCTGCTCCATAATCACACCAAGCTTGTTTACAATTGAAATCACAAGTTACTCCAAATACTGGTCTTATTTTTAAAAATACCACCTCTCTCCAATGCCTAAAAGGGCAAAAATAGCAACTCTACCTGAAGGACAGATACCCACCTGTCTGAAATGTCTGTGTAGCATGGCCATAAGGACCACTTAAAGACAGGAGCTCAGTGGACTGCAGCTGGAAGCAGGGATGGGTACCTGCCTGAGGGCCTTTTCAGCCAGGGCTAAAGGGAGAACAACACAGAACCCTGCACAGCTTCCTCTTCTTCAACACCTGGAAGGATCTTATTTTCATAACTGTGAAGGGAAAGAATTTATTTGAAATGTTATGGTGGGTATATGAGGTTTTGGCTCTACAATGCATTCTCTTTTCTTTTAAGGTACTAGAGGAGAAAACAGTCCAAAAATAACAAGTTTTGCTCTTTATGGCTCTTCCTTCTGACCTACCAATGCTCCTCACTTGTGACTTCCACAATTTCAAATGAACTTCTAATTGTGCTTCAACTCTTCAGGAGCACATCAAGGGAAGACACATCTGGACACACGGACCACAAGTTCTGTGAGTACACCTGTCCTGCCCCAGACTGGCTGAATACTTGGCTAGGTCTGGCTTAGGCAGTGCTGTGCCTCTCAAAGAACACCCAAAGCTTTGCTAGAACAGGAGCTGGAGGAGCTCACACCACCTGAGAGCCTATTCTCCCAAAATATTTTCTCCCCATCCAGCTTCACAAACCTTTTGCAACTGTGTTGGCAGCTCAGGAATTTAATTGCAAGTCTCATGATATTGGGTGGTGGTTTTAATGAAACTCCAGCTCCTGGGGAATTTGGGAGTCTCAGGGATCATATAAAACCAATTAAGTCTTCTAATTGCAGCAGCAACCTGAGAACACCCAGCAAGGAAGTCCTAAAGGATGGAAATCAGAAGGTAAATAAAAAGATCCTCTTCCTTTCCTGTGCAACTTTGATATAAGAAAATGCTCTCAGGATTTTCAAACATTACAGAGGAGGCCAAAATCCTACATATAAAGGTGCAGTTTAGAAATGCTAATATTGATATAGAATGGGCTGGCAGGGAGAGAAGATAACAATTACTCTAAGCATTAGTAATGACTTATTTTTATACTAATAGTAAGATTAAAGCATTTTCACTGGAGCTTGGAAGAGGCAAAACACATACCTTGACAGCAGCCATTGGAAATAGGGTAGCACCAGGCAGTTTAACAGCCAGGCAGAATTACCAGCTGCATCCCTTTGACATTGATAAATCACCGGGGTGTGAATTCAGCAGGATTCAGGGATTACAGGGCAGGTCTGGAGTATCTGGAATAGAAGAAATACACACCTGAAGTTTAAAAGAAAACTAGAGCACTGGGAGTTATGTCAAGTTTAGCTCTGAGAATTAGTATCTCACCCTTTCCTAAATCTTGGAACTGAGGAGCCAGTAAGGAATAAAGCTTGCAGTATTTATGATTTAATGGGAAAGGGGATGTCTGTGTTCACAAATCCAGCTGGCTTGCAGAGGAAGGGAATAAGGATGGCCAGAGCCTCATAGTCTAACTGTAAATGATGATTCTTTCCTCTCATTATTTTCTGGTTACTAAATTAAAGTTGAAAAAGCAGTTTTCCTTATGTTACACACCCATACAGTTAATTGGAAGTTAAAACATGTCTGTTTATGGCCAGCAGTGCTACCCCTGTTTGGGAAAAACAGGTTATTGTGCAAAATTCATGTAATTGGTTTCCATAGCCCTAAGCAAATCAGCAATAATTTCTTATAGCAGAGGAGCAGATTTATACTGAAGTGTCCCTTGAAATTTCTCATTCAAAGGCTGATGGCTCTAATGACTGCCTTCAAATTGCTATCAGTGAAAGTCTAAGCAAAAATGAAATTCAGCGTGTGATTTGGCAAACAGCTGTGAACTCACAGCCTTCAGCCACTAATCTAATCTGGGCTCTAATTTCTCTTTGTGTAGATTTGTAACCTATACAGGCTTGAGTTTAATAAGGCCATTAGCACAAGGGGATTTTCTCAGACCCATGAGTGCTTGCAGAATGAAACCCTGCAGACAGTGGGCTGGCACCCACCCCATCCCCAACCAGTGCCATACAGGCACAGAAGGCTACTTGGATTGTCCCCCTTCCCAGCAGGTCTCTCACTGACCCCCATGGTAAAGACTTGAAGCCAAATGACCCCAGCACAGCCATGTGCACAGACACAAACCTCAGGTCCCAGCTCAGCCCTCCATGCCTGGATGGATCATAGAATCATAGATTGGGTTGGAAAAGACCTCCAAGATCATCAAGTCCAACCCTTGGTCCAACTCCAGTCACTTTACCAGATCATGGCACTCAGTGCCATGGCCAAGCTCAGTTTAAAAACCTCCAGGGATGGTGATTCCACCCCCTCTCTGGGCAGCCCATTCCAATGCCTGATTACTCTCTCTGCAAAGAATTTTTTTCTGATCTCCAACTT
>JAWWLZ010000118.1:5676489-5686631 GCA_035041345.1 Poliocrania exsul | reverse complement strand
AGACCAACCCCCACCTGGCCAGAACTTCCCTTCAGGTAGTTCTAGACAGTGCTGAGGTCACCTCTGAGCCTCCTCTTTTCCAGGCTAAACACTCCCAGCTCCCTCAGCCTCTCCCCATAGGACTTGTGCTCCAGTCCCTTCACCACTGATGCACTGACCTGCTGCCAAAGCCTGGGAGAGTCTCCCTTTGCAAAGCAATCAGCATTTGTGCTGAGCCCTTCCCTGCTGACCCAGAGCCAGCAGGACAGTGCAGGAGTAAGTGAATTACCTGCTATTTCATTCCCCCTTTGCTTGCAGATGAGCCTCCTGCATTCAGAGTGAGGCTCATCTGATTAAATTGAATCAAATGTCTGTGTTTACGAGACGTCTTGACCGACAAATCATTTCCCCTGTCAGACTGAGCTCTGACAATGAGGATAACTCAGAGTTTTGGAGTTAAATGGCTTTGGAAAGCTTTCCTGCCAATACAGTCCGTGAATGTCAACGGGTTTAGTGAAGTGCAGGCAAAGACTGATGGCAGCCCTGCCTGCATCTCCTTTCCCACCAGATTGCTCTGGGTAAAGCTGGCTGGCAGATCTGCCCCAAGAAAGGATGAAAGAAGACACTCTACGTTATTCTTATGATTTGCATTATATTGAATTTATCTTTGCTTTCCCCATTAAAAACGGGTTGCTAAAGATACCGCTATGAATTAAACACTGAATCAATTTCCTCCTGAAAAGAGAAATCTCCCTGGAATACTGAGGTGTCTAAACAACTGAGATATATTTCCAGAGTAAGTAATGACACAACTATTCAAAGAAAATTCAGAACATCATCAAAAGCCATAAGACTCTATTATAGAACTACAACTCATTGAAGTAAATGAGTGAATACAAATCCTGACTTTGAGTTTTGCTTTTCAACCTGCTGTTTCTGGGACAGGAGCCTCAAAACTCCCCTGGTGCCCCTGCAGGAAAGCCCAGGAGCTTTCATTGCTGTCTCATTTAGCCTGCACCATCCAGAGACAGCTCTGAGCTGCCTTTTGAAGCCTTGCTTTGCAAATATAAAAGCTAGAACTGGCTGGCTTTGCTGTGTGAACCCCTTGTCCATCTTTAAAATCTTTGTGTTTAGCATGAAGCAACAAAACAGGGAAGGAGAGCTCAGACACTCCATACTTTTGCCTTCCCATTTCTGGAAATGAGCTGAACTGCCTCCTTTCCTGGCTCCCTCTCCATTTATTTTCTTTTCAGGGGGCTATAACAAGTAAATGATGAAGAAAGTAGAAAGGGGAAAGGAAAAAAGGCACAGCAGAGATCACACCTCTGCTTTGGGCCCTTTTGCTTCTCTGCATGGAAGGAAGAGGAAAGGGGAGAAAGGGGAAGAAAACCTGGGAAATAGCACGAGGCTGAATAACAGACTGGGAAAAAATACAGGAGCTGGATTTGCTGGGTGAGAAAGGAATACAAGAGCAGACTGGAAACTGGCCCCAAAAGAACAGGCCCTGGAGGGATTTAATGGAAATCTGAAGAAACTAAATATTGGTAAGAAAACAATGTAAGTAAAGCAACAGGGTAAACAGGAAAAAGAACACAGATAATTCTCCATATTAAAAAAGACAACATTTTTGTTGAAGTAAAGTAGTAAAGGCTGTTGTCAAAAGCAATTTTAACTAGGAGTAATTGTCACTGAAACCTCTGGAAGCTTTTGCATTGTCTTAGACACTGTACCAGACCCTCAGCCCCTGAGCAAACAGTTGTGGGATGAACCAGGTGTGCAAACAGCCATGGTCTGGTCTCATGTTGTCTTTACCAATGCAAAAATAATCCACAAAGTAGAATTTAAGATGCATCACTCATGCCTAATAATCACCATGTTTATTCATGTGAAGAAAACTGGCCCAAAACTACCTTATAGTTGGGAAATTAAGAGTTGGAATCATATCAATGCCTATCCCAACAATAAGACTTGATGCAGGGATACCTTAGAGAAGTGCAGGTATCTGGATCTCTCCAGCACTGTGGTGGCAAGGGAGGCATTTTGCTTTTGTTCCATCTCCAGCACATGTCTGTGCAAAAGAGGCTCCTGACAGATGAGCTACTTGGCAACTGCTCCAGGGTCAGGAACAACTGATCAAATTCTAAAGAGTTTGGGCAGCTGAAGGACCAACACTCTGCTGTGTTGCTGAAGGCTGGAGATGCACAGGAAGTGCTGTCACAATCCAGTAGCCACCAGGTAGCAAAACATCCCTGCTTGGGTTTAATTGTGTGCAAGCAAAATCTTTCAGGTGAGTCACCTCCCTCAGGTAGCTTAATAATATCCTCTATAATATCTAAGGCCAGCAGGAGTTTTTTCTCACTGCATCACAGCACTTGTCCTGATCTGCAGCAAGAAAGGCCTGAAACAAGGGGTCTTGCTAAACAAAAACTTTGTGCTAAGAGAGAAACTCAGTTGCAGACTGAAGGGAGTGGAAGGATTTTCTTCATCTGGGAGTTCACAGCTGGACCCTGTTGTTGCACAGCAGTTTCCCCCCTCTATGTTACCATCCCAGAGGCAGAACCAAACCTGCTGGTGTGCTCAGCCTTGGCCAGTGCCAGGGGCACCTTGGAGCCATCTGGCATTGCCTCTGTTGGATGCAGGGGAAGCTTCCTGGCAGCTTCTTACAGAAACCACCCCTGTGGTCTCCCTACTGCTAAAAGCTGGCCATGCAAACCCATTACAGGCACCATGACCTCAGGGAGGTGGGAGAGCCCCCACAGCTGCCATGACCACCCTGCTGCCCTCCCCTCAGTGCCACCCACCTCACTGCCAGCTCCTTGAGAGAGCCTTGGGGGTGTGTGATACCCCCAGCACAACAAACCCAGAAAGAGAAATCAGATCCCAGGCTGAATGTTTTCCATTATTGCTGTTATAGAAAGAGTTTAAAAAAACCTTGTCTGCTCTAATATTTCACAAACAACAAATGCATTTATGATGAGACAGTAAGAGAAACCCCCAAGTGCTTCCAGAGCCAGAGAGATTGATATACTCTGCCATGTTCTGTGGGACCTTGACCCTCATTAAGATCAAGCCAAATTACCTTACAAATAATTTAGCCTCTACTCGCAGCTCCTTATTCTGAACTGATAGATTATGCAGCCATTAATCAGCTCCAGGTCTGGCCTTTGCTTTTGACATTCAGAAAGTAAACTTACTTCATGCTGGTCCTCTTACTGAGTTCCTCAGACACATTCATACTCAGAAAAAAAAATAAAAAGAAAAAATCTCTCATTCCCTACTAAGCACTGGTGCTTCATGAAAGACTGAGCACACCTTTTAATAAATTTGTTTGTAATGCAGCAATTTCATTTTGCCTCCTCCCAAGGAAGCAGATTTCAATTTGATGGGCTAGAAGACACAAGAGATAATTTATCAGTGTACTTCTGCATCTGTAGCTGGGTGCAGAGTCATAAATTTAGGAGACAGCACAGTAACTGATCTTCAGTTAATTTCCTGGAAAGTCTGAAAACTTTGTTCTGGGTGATTGCTGACAAAGATATAATAACAATAAAATGACCCAAGATGGCCAAACCCAATTTAATAGTTTCCATAAAGATAATTTTTATCAGAGTTCTGTAGAGCTTCATTCACTGCTACAATAGCACTCCCTACATATAAAATTCATTTTTATACCCTGATCAGATTTGTTTGGCCTGGATTTTTGTATAGATGTTTAGCTCTCAGATGGATGTCTTTAATAATAAGAAATACCCGCATATCCAAGGCCTGGATTTCACCCAGTGAGGATGTTCAGCGAGGTTTAATTCTGAGATATGATCAAAGGCCATGGCCTTATCACTCTCTGCCTGCTCCAGCTCCCAACAGATGGTGGGTATACACTTGAAATAAAGCTCTGACTTTCCATTACTGTCATAAAGCAAACCGCAGAACCACCCTTTCTTCATTTGTCTTAATTAAAAATATATCTTCTGGCTCATGAAGAAAAAAGAAAACTGCTTTTCAGAAGTGATTAATGACCCTGCAGATATAGTCAATAGCCTTCCAGGGGCCTTTCTGCCCAGAGTCTTGCTTCATTTGCTGCCCTTTATATTAACAAATTTTGTGATTTCTGCATTAAACCTACAGGATCTGACAAGGATAAAGAAAGAGCATTTAGGTATTTGTTAAAGGACCAGCTTTCTGCAGGACATATGGAAAAACATTTTATAGCTATTTCATGTAATGGATTAAGTATTTTATATGAAAAACTAAAAAAATAGTATTTCAATGTCTCATTTCTGAACAAGTATTTCTTGTTCTATTTGACTTCAAGAAATCAAAATGCAAATGAGACAATATTGATTCCAGCTGTTTCCTCTTCCTATTCATGGGAAATCTTCATAATAATAAATGAAACATTATAATTTTGTTCTTGCCCTACCCCAATTAGTCTTTTCCTTATTAGACCCAGCTCCAGCCTCTTGAGATACTTATTGTCTTCTAAAAATACATCTCACCCAATTCACTGTGGGGAAAACTTCAGGCTTTTGAAGCTGAAAACAGAAGACAAAGGACAAAAACAAAAACAGGAGCTAGAAGGCCAAAGTTTGATATTTGGGATTTTTTTTGCTTGTTTGGGTTTGTTGTAGGAGGTTGGTTGGTTTGTTTGTTTTAAATGCCACTCTTGCCACTCCTGGGAGAACTGGAGGATGCAGTGCTTGTTTTATGGCTGGGAATGGGTGTACAGCATTTACTTTCATTCAATCTCACATCACTTGAGTGCTCAGCAGCCCAAACAGCCACAGCTCTGGCAGCTCTACAGCCACGTGTGTCTATTTTATATCCATAAATGTGTCTGTACATCTCTCCAAGCTCCTACCTGAGTGCAAGGCAGAAGGAGATTTTCAAGACCTCAGCAGGCATTGTGAGGGATGTACTTCCAGAGAAGGTCCACTCTGGTTGGAGAAACTCCCTAAGCCATGGATTTTTATAGTTTCCAGCACTCAGCAACACTTTGTGGGATGGCTATGGCCAGACTGTCAAAGCTGTTTAGCACCCAGAACACCCAGCTGGCCTGGAAGCCCCACTGCTCATTTTAGTGGCTAAATGAGAGCTGACCTCAATCATGCGAGCGAGCTCTTTGGAGAAGTCTGGCCACAAAGCTTTCATCTGAACTGACTGCTCCTCAGGCAAGCACTAAATATCTTCTGACACTGTCCTCCTACTTCTGTGCCCTAACATATGCACTCTGCTTATTTATAGAACCTGTGAGCTTCATGTACATCAGGCTGGATCCCTCGGGATGAAAATCGCACTCGGTTTTGCGCAGTGCGGCCAATGGTTCCTCCTCCCTCCCGGCCTCCAAGAGCAGGGGCTTGCTCTGCTCTCCTGCCACACAGGAAAGGGCAGCAGCGCCCAGTTAACACGGGTTCAAGATTATTTCTGGAAGCATTAACAACTAACAAGAACAAGGATAGGAGGGAAGAAGCTGATGAGCAGGGTTTGTGAGCTCTGGGCCCACCATGCAGGAAGGGGAGCAGAGGGAAGATCCCACCCAGCAGCAGCAGAAGCCCCCCAGCCACCTGCAAGGATTGCATCATTGGGAAAGGTCCTGCCTTGCTCCAGGGCTGGGAGATGCCAGGGTGCAACAGCAGAGCTTATATTCTGAAATACAAGGGGGTATTTAATGTTGAAAACAGAGCTTTACGTCCTACTGCCTTTTATGGTCAAATAAAGTTCTACCAATGCTCAAATAGTAAAAAACCAACAGAAACCAAATAAAAAACCCCATACCCACATCACAGAACATTTTTCTCCAGTTTGGTTTAGTGTAATTAACCAAATAAGTCAGCTGAAATCTACTGTTTACCTATGAATCAATGTTCACTATTTCACTCTTTACTGTAAACCTAAGGTTACTATTGCATTTAGAGATCAGTAAAGTGATGCTTCTTCATTTAGAGCTACTTGTAACTTCTTTTTGTATTCTCTGTGCAGTAACATAAATGAGTACAGACAAAATGCACAGAGTAGGGCATCAACCTCCAAGTAAGGATGGACACAGCACTTTTTGCAGGTGCAAACAGTTGAGCTGAGGTGTTCAACTCCAGAGAACAGAAACCATCATGATGCAACTATCCCTCTTCATCAGATGCAGGCAGGCAAGAAAATTCCCTTTGTCTAAGGCCACAGTGCATTCTGGTGGGCACTGAGCTCTCAGGCAGCTCAATCATCACATAAATAAGCCCTAATTGGCATTCCCAAATGTTTTGAAATCGGATTGCCTGCTGCTGGCACTCCAAAAGGTTCGCCTCTGGAGAGATCAGGAAAAAAAATAATCAAAGATCACTTGCAATTAGATGCAACAAACCCATACCCGACTGGTGTGTGTCAGCGGTAAAAATAGCATCAGACCAAATGGCAAATGCCTCTTGGTTTGTCAGGAATTGAATGTGTAGCACCAAGTGAGTGGTTATTACAGACTCTGATCAGCAAAGCAGACAATCATTTGCCTTGTTATCGTGCTGCCTGCCCGTGTGAAGAGCATCAAACAACTATTAAAAGACACCCTGCTCGCCCCAAAGGGAACACTGGTGGTGAGTATCTGAAAACCTCCTCGTTAACAAGCTAACCTTTGAGTCTGGTGAGAAGGCAAGGAAGCATTTACCAGCCACTCTATCAATAATTATGGAGAAGAAAACTGTAGCTCATTGTCTGTCCCAGTGTGGGCAAACATAAACAAGGCAGGCCCGGCTCACACGGTGCCCGTGGCAAACAGCCCTGCCAGGGCAGCTCCAGCCATGGGCACCAGCTGCCAAAAGGGCAATTGGCCAGGGAGCTGCTCCCTGGGGCTGTCCAACACCAGCATGTTTGTGTGTTTGGCAATAGGAGGCTGTGTGGCACAACACCCCCAGGGACCCCAAAACACCCTGGTGAAAAGCAGCCTGACAGGCCACACGGAAGGGTGGGCAGTGGTATTGTGTGTCAGGGCTGGAGCACTCAAACACCAGGATTGTTCTTCCCTGGAGCTGTGAGGTTTCCTCAAGGCCTTTCAAACACATAGGGGTGGGGACTCAGTTTTAAGCAGAATATCTGATAGTAACTCAATTCCCTATTTTTCATGTTTCTCCCTCCTATGTCACCCAAGAGGCCTTAAAAACCTAATTATGCTTCAGCTTACAGCCACCCTACTTTGTTCTGGTGTGAATCCCATTCCCATTTACAGCCTAACTCCATTTTGACTCCTGTCTCATTGAAAGGAAGGAGGAAAGGCACACCTGAGCCTGCACCACTCTCCCTGGGGGTTGCTATCCTACTCAGGCTCAGCCTTTGCATCAAATCACTAGTTATTTTTTCAATTAATTGTAGGTATCATAGTGGTTGACAGGACAATCTTTACTACCAAGGGATAATTTAATATGACTAAACCGTAATCAAAGTGTTAATAACCTCAAAATTTAATCTGTGCAGAAGTAGGATTTATAAAAGGGAGAAGCCGACCAAGGCTAAGATGAATAATGTTAGCTGTAATATTACAGCTAGTTGTAATAGTATAATTAGTTGTGATATCCAGAAATAAAAATTACACTGCTTTGAGTTCCAGGACGTGTGCCAAAAAGGAGCTGTTAGTCATAGAGATGAGGAACAGCTACACAGTCCATTATCTCATAAACCACGAGGCCCAGAAATGAATCCTGCATGTCACAGGGAAACTGAGACTCTGCATTCTCAGCAACACATGGCTTTTCATTTTAGCCCTTAAGCCAGACCCTTTCTGATTGTTGGAATGATGTGATATTCCATTCCCACCCTGCAACGTGTTTGCAGACAGGTATCTCAGGAGCCCTCCTGGTGGAGCTTCACTTTTCCTTTGGGCAGGGTCCCAGCTTCTCCCTCCTGGCCAGGCTGTGGCAGACACAGCTCATCCCTGCCAGCCCCACCTGCTCCCTTCCTCCATCCTCACCACAGCCTTGGGGAGAAACAAAAGCTCCAAACCAACCTATGTTAAACCCCAGCCTTTTTTCTGGTTTTTCTTTGCAGGGCAAGGATGCCAGGTGAGATTTGGCTGCCTCCATCAACAGGTGCTGTTCCCTCATGGGGTTATGCAGCCCCTCCTGCTCCCTGGCTCAGTGTTCAGGGCCAAATGCTTTAATTATAGAAAAATAGAATGGTTTGAATTGTAAAAGAGCTAAAACATCACCTTATCCTAACCTCCCTGCCATGGGCAGGGACACTTTCCACCAGACAAGGCTGCTCAGAGCCCCATCTAACCTAATCCCATCTAATCTAGTGACACACTTCTAAACTCAGCGTGCAGAAGGCAGCAATGGGGCTGGTATTCACCATCATGGTGAGTAAGAAGTTGTACAAAAGCAAAGAATAATGTGACCAAAAATCACTTTTTTTTTTTTTTAAATTATGAGCAGACAGTTTTTACCATCTCATTGTTACTCACTCACTTGCATGAGAGACACAAAAGCAGTTGCTTGATCTGGTAGACATTTTAAAAAAAATTACTTTGAATGACTTCTATATTTTAAAAGTTATTTTAAAACCATTTCCTGCTTTTTAGGTAGCAAAAACGAAATTAAATGCTTTTTCAGGTTGTGCTTATCCATTTTCCCTTCATTTCCTCCTACATACTTTCTATTCTTCCTCTTCTTTCAGTGCCAAAAAGAAAAAAAGTGGGCCTGTGAAGGAGGAAAACTGGGAAAGAAAAGATAACTCTCTCTAAGGAGAACAGGCAGGAAGAAGAGAATAGAAGTTGTGATTTTTTTTTTTTTTAAGGGAATCACCTGGATTTGAAACAACTGAAACTTTTCTCCTCTTCTTACACACACACACATCCCACCCCCCCTTTCATCCTGGTTGGGGCTGACTTGCACCTTCTGGCTGTCACGTAGGGGCCTGTTTTGCTGCATGGGATGGAGTGGCCAGAAATGATGGTCCCTGGGGATGTTTTGTGTAGGGATAAAATGAGAAGCAAACTGGGCTTGGCTCCTCCCCTGCCCCTTCCCTCACCCATACACACTCATTATGCTGCAGCCTTGCTCCTGCTGCATCCAGGATGGGTTATATATTAGGAAAGACACTGCTTAATACATCTGGGAAGTGCTTCCCCACACAGGCACGGGAGCCCTGGCTCAGAGGCAATTAAACACTCCAGGCTGCACATGCTCACACAATTACCTTTTGTGACTGCCACTAAATAAACGCTGCACTGAGCCAACAAATCTTACAATGGCCTCATTTTTCTAGCAATGATGCCTCAGGCGAGACCTGTGTGGCCCAGAAAGGAAAAAGGTTAACTTTTTGTGAAATTCCCTAATCCTGCTTATCTGTGCCTTCTCCCTAAACATCTGCCAGCTCCAGACACCTGTTAGAAATACCAGTTTGTCTTGCAGTGGTTCCTGGAGCCTGTCAGCAACCTGAGCAATTAGTATTGTCAGCGAATCATTCATTAACTCAACTATTCAGTTTCAGCTAACCTAATTGTGTATTTAATTCCTATCTTGCAAGATTAAATAAAGAAAAAAAGATACCATAGGTAAATATTAAAGATCAATAGGGAATAAATTAAAGCCTTATCTGAATGCTAACAAAACAACAAAAAAGAGATTATTTCATATCAGCTCATTTTGATTATCCTTCTGCTTTCTCCTCTGTTCAACTCCAATGTTACTTAAGTACATGGTGAAAAGACTGGAGTACATTTTTTGGCAACATAATAGAGCCTCTCTCCTTCCCCACCTGTCAGAGCCCCTTTACAGGCAGTTCAATGCCACTTCGAGGGTGAAGAGTGACCTCACAAAAGTGGTATTTTCCTGCACATTTTCCCCTGTGAATTCAGAGCTGCAGCTACTGACCTTCCTGGCAAGGAGACAATTCCACTGCTGGTTGCTGTTGTTGTCTGGGCAGAAGAATCGAGCTATTTAAGAGCTGGTTCCCTCCTGTGTGTCATCAGCAGAGGTAAATAACTTCCATGCATCTCTGCTGTGCAAACCAGAGAGTAATTAGGGAGACCTGCTCAGGTCATTACACTGATGAGCTGGTGTCTGCTCCTGCCCTTGGAGGTTCAGGCCCTGTGTTGTACCCAGCCCTGCCACAGCTGTTACACATTAGGCCAACAAGAATGTGAGACAAATAAAGCAAAAGCATTATGGATCATTTAAAACTGTGCCCAG